>JAESUZ010004270.1:1200000-1519942 GCA_017311185.1 Proteles cristata cristata | reverse complement strand
AGAGGCCTTCACAACCTCTGCTCCCTTTCCCTGGTGTTGGTGGGTGTCCCCTGTTCAGGGACTCTGTCTTTCCCATGGTGTGCTCCCCCGGAGAACACGTTGCCAGCCTCTCTGTGGTGAGATAGGACCAGTCAGGCTGAGAACTCTGGCTGGGGGAATCTCCTAAGACTAGACCCAGTCTGGGCTAACATTTATTTGATGCCATGCTGATGGCCTAGAATTTGAGATCTCTGCCTGGTGTGCCTCCAGCCAACTTCCCCACTGCTACCATATTCCAGGAATTTCCAGGGTGTCTGAGAAAGACGGGAGCATCTTCCACAGCCCCCTGTAGCCCTGACAGGGGTCTATGGCTCCTTCCCTAAGCCTTTGGTTCTTCTGGAAGCTTTTCCCTCTACAAAATGGTGACTGTAAGGGAAACACAACACACCTAGCCCATAACTCAGCTCCTAGGTTTTGACTTGCTCAAATGTCTGTGGTCTTTGGGTGTTTACTACTGTGAGCAAGAGCAAAACAGATACCAAATGTCCCCATTTGTCTTCTCCCAATCCCTGAAGGCATAAGATGAAAATCTTTAGATCTCAGCATTCCTCCCCACCCTTTTTTTAAATGTTCTTCCTCCGTTAACATTCATCAAGTATTACCAAGTGCCTGGCACTGTAGTGTCACCTCAGCTCCATGGGTGTTCACTAGTGTCCCCAACGGGTACTGATGAGGTCAATGAGGCTTCAGAGGTTAGTGACTTGTGGGACTGGTCCTGGGACTTCAGGATATGGCCCTGACCACACACTGCGGTCACAGAAACCACAAAGATAGAGTGGGTGTCTAAATTATCATCCAAACCGGGGCAGTTTTGAAAGTGAAAGGAGGTACTAGGAACAATGGCACCAGGGCTATAAATGGAAACTAACACTTGACCTGGCACACTGGGCTGTGTGATCGCCCCATATAGCCAGCACAGCCCAGTAAGTCAGACACAGCCCCTGCTCTCATGGAACTTGGAGCCAGGTGGGAGCTTGTGCCCGTGGGAAAAGACCAAATAGAGTGCGCTGGGGTGGGGGGTGGGGAGGGCAGGTAGAAGGAAGCATGGGGTGGGAGGTGAGGATAAGCTCTGGGAGATCAGAAGAGAAATGGGGTTTGGAGAGCGTGAGAGAAGACTTCTCACGGAGTTCAGCCCTAGCACATGCACTTCCAGTGACGAGAGCTCTCCCCACAGACAAATCCACACCCGCCCATATCTGCTACGCACCAGGCACTGGGCCAGGTTTATAGAGCTCACTGGGTGTGTCTCCTGCCCCTGAGAGCTCCCTGTGTAAGGCCTCCTTGGTGTCCTCCCCTTGTCCCAGCTTCCACGTCACAGCAGGATATCTGAGGAGGCCTAAGGACTCATGACAGTAGGGGGCTTATTATGACCTGGGCACCTGCTAGGGTTGT
Source organism: Proteles cristata cristata (assembly GCA_017311185.1). Taxonomy (NCBI): domain Eukaryota; kingdom Metazoa; phylum Chordata; class Mammalia; order Carnivora; family Hyaenidae; genus Proteles; species Proteles cristata. The sequence continues at coordinate 1,518,511 of JAESUZ010004270.1, read as the reverse complement.
GGCCTTTGGTCACGGGCCCAGCATTAGGCAAGCAGAACCTGGCAGGTGCAGGGAGGGTGGGCAGCCGGCTGCAAGCTTGCCCAGGTCCCGGGATAGATTCGTCCAGGCTAAGAATCCTAGCTGGGTTGTTGGTGCAGAAGGGAGATCAAGCAGCTCATTTCAAGCCTTGGCTACCCACCTTTAAATTGGAAACAGACTAGGAGGGAAGGAAATCTAGCTGGCGGAGATTTAAAACAACAAGCACAACTCTGCCCTTCCTTGCAACCCCTCCTCCCTCATGTAGACTGAGCTATAAAGAGAGGGGGAGGGGAAGCAAAAAGAGAGAGAGAGAGAGAGGGAACAAGGAAATACCAGTTTGGAAAAAAAAAAATTTCCACCGGCCCCTTCTGAGCCTTGGCTGGGCTTAATTAAAGTTACAGACATGTTTAAAGGGAAAGGGTGGGGGGAGTCAGAACCGCCCTCAAAACATGTTTTTAATTACGCTGTGGAATTTCTCCCTGGGGTATGCCTGTGCACAGTTGAGCATCAAGGACAAGGGTGCCGCTTCGGGGTGGGGATGCTGAGCATGACTGGGGCGGGGGCCGCGGGGAGAGGTTGTTGTGAGGACCTGCCCGGCTGGAAAAGAATTGCCGGTGGTCTTTGTGCGGGAGGCAGTATGAAATGCAGCCCCTCCGAGACAAACCTCGCAGAGTTAGAACAATAACACTGACCTCTCAACAGACATTTTTCACTTACCAAGCACTACCTATGCCGGTGGTTCTCAGCCCCAGCTGCATGATCGGAATTACCTGAGAAGTGTTAAAAACAAACAAAAACCAACCTGATGTCCCACACCGCAAAACCGGTGTCATTGATGTGGGCCCTGGCCTGAGCTCCCCACCTGACTCCAGCAGGCAGCAACCTGGGAACTGCCTTCAAAGAAGGTGGTCAAGAGAGGGGCAGGCAACAGCCACCCCAACTCAGAGAGGTGGTGGAGAGGAACACCTGCGAAGCCACAGGGTCCTAGGCCAGGCAAAGAATGAAGGCAGAAAAGGAGAATTCTCATCTGGTCCCCCACTTGGTGGGAGGTTCAAATCACAGTGCCTTGCAAAGACCAAATACTTCAAAAATACAAGAAGCGGTGAGTGAGGAGAGAGTATGTGACGAACACTGGGTGTGTGTGTGTGTGTGTGTGTGTGTGCTAGCTTGGGTTTGGGAATTTTATCCATGGATGGGTAGGCTAGGCTGGCCCATTCCTCCCCCAGTGCAAGCCCCTGTGAGAGATGGGGCAGGGGACAGTGCGTGGTCAGTATCTCAGGAAGCCCCATGTTTCCAAACCGGCAAATGAGCAGTTCTGAATCCAGAAAGGGAGAAGGGGAGGGAACATGAATGTGAGTGCAGGGCAGACCTAAGAGCTCCCAGGTCATTTTAATGAGATCTCCTTGCTGTTTTAGCCTTTACAGTGTGCTGTGACCCACAGTGTCCCTGTGATCTCTGTGACAGTGAGGGTCAATAACAAATGACTTGTGTTTATTGAATGTTACCTTGTGCCCAATTCTGCTCTAGGTGTTTCACATTCATTTCATCCTCTGGGTGGGGGGGCGGGGGGAGAGATCCTTATCACACACACCCCATTTTACAGATGAAGTCCTGACACATGGAGAGATTGAATGGGTTACCCAAGGTCATACAGCTAATAGGGAGCAGAGCTGGATAAAAAACCTCAGTACTGACACACTTAACCCGTAGTGTACACCGAAGGACAAAACAGTCTCATTTCACAGATGAGAAAACTGAGATTCGGTGGTGAAACACGCCCCAAAATGATTCTTAACCCAGATCTTCCCATTCCCAAATGTCTAACATACCAGACTACTCCAGAGAGACAGTGCTACGTGGGAGGAAGTTGACTGACTTGGCCAAAAGCCAAGGTTGCAAGCAATTGTCTTAAGGGGAAGAATCGGGTGTGTGGAATCTGGACTGGTTGTCTGGCTTCCTTGGTGAAGACACCAGGAGCAACTTCCAGTTTCATTGTTTGTACCTGTCGCTCACATTGTTATCTTGCCAGACCTGCTTCCCGATCTTACTCATTGACAGAAGGACCGAGGATAGAAGGCACAGAGCCAGGGTACAGAACATGCCTCTGGGGGTGCCGTTTGCTAAATCTGCAAAGTGTTGGTGACCTGAGCCTCTGGGTCACCTCCAGCTTCCCCAGGAGCCTCCTAGACCAGTCTCGACAAAGGTTCATTCATCCCACACTCATGGGGCACCTGTTATGGAGCTGGTCCTGGGTTGGGTACTAGAATCACAGTAGTGACAAAGATGGACACGGCCTCTGTCCTTAGGAAGCTCACAACCAGTGAGGGTTCCATTTCCATGAAGGAGTAAGGACCCTGATTTACAGTGAGTGGTAAGGGAAGTGCAGGGTGCTGTGGGAACAGCTGTGTTGGGCTAGTAAGGGGAGGGTGTTAACAGTGAGATAGGGTCGATGAGGGGGGTGGTGGTAAGAGGCTCAGCCCCTCCTCCTCCTTTGGTCAGCTTGCCCTGGGGGATCTGCCAACATTCCAATGGTTATCCAACGTGCTCAGTGTCAGTCTTTGTAACAATGGATGGGAATTGGCCAATATTGATGCTTTGCCATCTTGTAGGAGAATGTGTAGGGGGAGCCCTGAAAAGTGAGTGTCTGAAGGAAAAGCTATATCATATATAATAATATTTTGGTGTGTTTCCTCTAACATATCTTCCCAAGGCATATTTTAAATAATACATTGAGCAAAAAGTTATAACTGCAGGGCGCCTTGGTGCTTCAGTTGGTTGAGCATCCAACTCTTGATTTTGGTTCAGGTCATGATCTCATGGTTCATGCAATATAACCCCGAGTCGGCCTCTGTGCTCTGAGCAGAACATGGAGGCTGCTTGGGATTCTCTCTCTGCCTCCCTCCCTTCCCGCACTGTGCACCAATGCACACCCAAGTGCACCCTCTTTCTCAAAATACACTTAAAAAAAATAAGTTCCACCTGCAGCCTCCTGCCCTATACATTTTTTGTTTTTGCTTCAATGCATTACCTTTTCCCTACACTGATTTATGTTACAATTTGCAATAATTCCATAGCCAGCATATTATACTAGCAGAAAAGGAATATTTACTGAGTACCTGCTATGGAGTCTGTCACTTTGCTGGGCATTTAGGTACATTTCTTTGAAAGGAATGGCAAAGGGTTGGGGCACCTGGGTGACTCAGTTGGTTAAGTGTCCAACTCTTGGTTTCAGCTCAGGTCATGATCTCGTGTTTCGTGAGTTTGAGCTCTGAGTTGGGCTCCACACGCTGCCAGTGGGGAGGCTGCTTGGGATTCTCTCTATGCCCCTCCCCTGCTCTTTCTTGCTCTCTCAGTGCTTTCTCTCAAAATAAATAAACTTAAAAACAAAAAGAAAGGCATGACAAAGGGTCAAAGACCATGCAAATGACCCCTAGCTGATCTATATATGCTTAAGTCTCTATTCTTAGCCATCAGCAAAAGCTCTCTTTCTGATCTTAGGAGTTTCCTTCCTAAGATCTCTGGAGTGGGAGTTGGATAGAATTACTGTTCCATTTCCCCAATTCACATGCCCCCTCCTCTTCCTCCTGCCCACAACCCCACACCAGCAACCCACGTCATCCTGTGCATGCCACAGAATATGGCTGCAACAACCAATTGCTTCTTCCTTTGGAGTCAAGTCCTTAAACTTTAATTGAACCTGTATTTTAGTAGTGGCTTTCAACCATATGTTGTTATCAGCAGCATCTGCTGAAACTGTAAAAACTCACCACAGTATGCCCTGCTTTCTTCCTTTAAGCAACAAGAAATTGTGAAAGGAAAGATGTCAGTAAATGCAGGTTTTTTATTGAGTTTGCTATGGATCACAGTACTTCAGAGTCATCGGTCACTCATTCAGTGACCCCATATGCAAGGTCGTTCAGTGACGATATATGGAAGGTCTAGTGTGCACTAGAAGGCAGGGAAGTGGAGAGGGGCAGAAAGAGCCCTGATCCTGGAGATAGGAGGCTGGATTCCAGTTCAGATGTTGTCACTGCTATTCTGACACTACAGAGGTCACCTGCCCGCCCTGGGCCTCTGTTTCCTCATCTGCAGAATTAGAGGTTATAATGAGATCTTTACTACCTGAAGCATTAGTATTACCTGGGGGCTTGTTGAACATGTGAGTTCCTGGTGCGCCCCTACAGAACAAAATCTGTATTCACGTGCACAACGACAACTGAAAAGTACTGAAGCACATGTCTTGGTCCTTGCTGAAAGCTTTTGTTAATGGAGTTTCCTAAAATAGAGGCAGAGTAGAACTCAGATGGACAAAAAGTCTTATTAGTCTAATATAGAGTAGCGGATAGAGGTAGTGAGGGAGACGGGATAAAGGGAGGAAGTCCTTTAGGAAATAATACCACAACCAAATCCTATTGCACGGATAGGTGCTGAGTTGTGTGTCTGATCTGGGTGTGTTTCCTGTTATCTCTTAACATCACTCTTTCTTCTCTTTGTTTTGTTTTTCCAGATTCGCTTTGTGGTGGAACTTGTATGGCCTTTATCTTTATTTCTGCTCTTGATCTGGTTAAGGAATGTCAACCCACTCTACAGCCAACATGAATGTAAGCATAAGGAAAAGGGGGTGGGGAGAACCCTGGCCAGCCTGGAGGTCCAATCCTTTCATTTAGGAAAGCCTTGGGGACTAAAGGTGCCAGGATTGGATCTTGTTATCATTTCATGCCTATGGTGCAAAAAAAACAAGAGATTCCTGAGCATTACACAAACTAATTTTTTAATCCTACGTCTTTGCAAATACTTGTATGTGGTTACTGAAGAATTGTGAAATTAGTTTTTGTTTCTGTTAGTTCTGTTTTTATTTTTCAATATCTAAACTCTTACTGGTTTTAAAAGCAGATGATAAGTAAACTTATTTTGGAGACCAATCTAGGGATATGTTATATATGGTGCTAGAGAAAAATGAGAAAGTATACTGTACAGCCACATGTAGTCATATATTATTTCTTGGATCCCAGAGGTATCCTGGGACATGGAATGAGCCTGTGAGTGCCTCTTTTATACTGTGTCCTGGTTTCTAGCCAGCATGACATCTTTTCCATCCAAGCAGCTGATGTGCAGAACTCAGGAGTAATCCAGAGCTTCTCAGTCCCCTATTCTTATATTTTTTACTCCATTGTTCATGAGTTTTAAGCCCCAAGTTCTAGGTCAGTTTCCTGTCCATCAAACTCTTGCTTCTTTACCTTGCTCCCCCACCCCCGACCCCAAGGAGCCCATAACCTGCAACCTGCTTCCATGCCTGGGTGCATGGTGCTCATAAGAACGTAAGGAATAGATGAACCTCCTCTCCTCCTAAAGGGTCAGCAACATTGTGGACCTGTCTTGAGTTAACATCTCCACCGTCCCTCCTCTGTTCCCCTCCACACTTCCCTCTGTGCCTCTACTAGAACATTTGTCTGTCTCCCCACTACACTGGGCACTTGAGAGGAGAGACTCTGTCTCTGGCACTCAGCACAGGGCCTGGCTTGTATTAGAGGCTCCTGCTTCTTAAATGTTGATGAATGAAGGAAAACACCAGAGGGGCCGGGATTCCTCCTGCAGAGGCCCCAGCAGCTAGAACCAAGATCCCACGTGGTTTCCAAGAGTAACTCCTTTTCTTCATTTCCTGTCTTCAAGGCCATTTTCCCAACAAGGCGATGCCCTCAGCAGGAATGTTGCCGTGGCTCCAGGGGATGTTCTGCAATGTGAACAATCCTTGTTTTCAACGTCCCACCCCGGGAGAATCTCCTGGAATTGTGTCAAACTATAACAACTCCATGTAAGTGGCGAGATTTCCCAGATCTTGGGCTATGTGGCTTGAGAGCACTGATTCTTAAACTGAGGGGCTAAAGACCCTTCTGAGAAGCCGATGAAAACTGATGGCTCCTCTGCCCCCAAGATGGGCACACACATAAAATATTACATTGTGCATATAATTTGGGGGGAGCTGTGGACTCCAGGTTAATGACCTCTCCTCTGGGGTCTAATTTCAAGTCAAATCCCATAGAAAGAGAATCTACCTTTGGAATTCCCTTTCAGAGCAGGAGGTGGGAGAACATGATGTAAGCATGTCCTATAGACAGAGGCTCAGGGATGCTCACAGCATTGTCCTTTACCCACTGAGCAGATCTTCAGCTTACATCCGAGGGACACCAATAAGGAGTTGTTAGGAAGTGGGCTTCACTATACTTGTATAACACAGGTCAGATGGAAACAGATATTTGGTTACTCCAGTTTTCTTCTTAGAGGGGCTGCGGATAAAATTCCTCTAGGACAAACCTGTATTTTGACTCAAGAAAAGGAGCACTTGGTAAGTCAGCCCAATGCTCAGATGTGGCCGTCCCCATTGGGAACAAACTATGGCTGCTTTTGCCCTGCAATGGCAGAGTAGAGTAGTTGTGATAGAGACTTATGACCTGTAAGCCTGTAATATGTATCTGTTCGCTAATCCCTGGAATACAGGAAGATAGAAGAGGGAACATCTGTTTTCCTAAGAATGTCAGGGAGGTGACATTTTAGCTGAGCTCATGGGGTTGCAAACACTGGAGACTGTAACTTGCAATCTACAACTTCACCCTGAGCCTCTCTGAGGTGCATGAGAAGAAACACCTACTCATCCATAGAGATTCTATGGAGTTATATGGTGGGATCAGGGGGGCCTTGGAGATACCTCAGCGGAGCCTCAGCGGAGGCTTTGGTGGGACTGGCACTAGTGGTGTCTATCACCTGTGGGAGTTGGGGAAGGAGGGCTTCAGACTCCAGCTGTACTTGGCATTTGAACCAGGAAATATGGGTTTCATGTTTCACATACTCGTTACAGGCGAAATATTGGCTTATTTGTTTGCAAGGCACAGAAACCCATTCAAAGAAGCTAAAGCTCTAGAGGGAAATATATGATTTGGACACTAGACCTTCTTGCAAATCCAAGGGAAGCCAAGCAGGCCTCAGGACCAGAACTGGATGTCTGGGGACCGGCTCTCTGCTGTCTGGGCTTACGGGGTTCAGCCTCTGTCCCTCCCTGGGCATCACCTCTCTCCATGGACCAATGTCCCTGCTCTCAGAGTCCAGGCTAGTCCTGGTTGTCTAGTTCAGAGCACCTTGCCCTGCCCAATAGTAAGAGCATCCTTGAATACCATTCAAATTCCTGGGAGCATAGCTGATTGGTTCAGCCTTATTTCCTTGTCCAGTTAGCCATGGCAGAGGGTGTGTGTGTGTCCATGTGCACATACAAGGAGGAACTTGTAGATTTAGCATGCCTCTGAATGGCTGGAAGGGCAAGTCTCAGAAAAGTGGCAATGGTTGGAAAGAACTTCCAGTAATGTCTTCTAATGCCATTATGCTTAAGGCTTCTCTGGACAGAAGACTCACAGAGCACAAGGTTGAGAGGTGACCCAGCCCTGCCAGAACTAGAAAACCAAACAAATTGCTCACCAGCCCTGTCTATTAGCTCACACGTACAACAAAGTTAAAATGTCCTTTTCTCCTTTGGCCTTAGCAGTATGATAAGGACACATAATGCAGGTACTCGGTCAAGCATGCAGCATCTTAAATAATGACAAGAAGTGTTATTATTGTTATGAAAGTGACAATAATATCTTTCCTGATGAAGCTTTTCTTTCTTACAGCTTGTCAAGGGTATTTCGAGATTTTCAAGAACTCCTCATGGATGCACCAGAGAGCCAGCACCTTGGCCATGTTTGGAAAGAACTTCAAATCTTTTCCCAACTCATGGACACCCTCCGGACTCACCCTGAGAGAGTTGCAGGTATGCTGGTCTTACGTGTTCTCAACCATCCCTTGCCTCACCCATCAGAGAGACCAAAGGTGCAGGGAAGAGCAGAGAGATTTGATGGGAAAAGGTCCTAGAGGAGGCAGGAAGGAACGGATCTAGAGGTGGCACTTGGAGAGGACTCCTCTTTCCATCAGCTTAGAAGTTAGGAAATTGAAGAGGGCAGGAAAGTTCTCATTCCAGGTAAGTCTAAAGACAGCAAGGAAAATGCTGAGTGAGGTTGTACTCTGGGAAGTATGAGGCTAGGTTAGGTCTGGAAGCAGGAGGAAAGAGGTAAAAGGAAAGGTGTGGAACTGTTTCCAGAGAGCACTAGAGAGCAAGCTAGCCAAAAACATGCAGAAGTAATGCCAAGTAAGGGGCCAGCAAGGTCAGAGCACATATGTTTATTGTGCGATAAATATATATGATGATTCCATTTCTTCCAGGGATATTCAGAATCCCAGGCCCTGAGGCAGAGCAGGTGCATAGCTGGGTGATACAGGGCTGGGGGGTGGGAGGGTGGGTGGGGTAGGGAGGTGCTGGAGAAAGTCCAGGAGGCAAGGGGCTGAGGGCAGTGACTGGAAGACATGCATCGGGTCCAGGCTGCATAAGGACGGGTGGGATGCCAGAAGTGCTGACATGGCCTGGGGGAAATGGGTGACAAGGGAATAGAGGTCTCCTGAGGTTCCATGATCCTGTTTAAGGACTGGGGAACTGAGCAGGATGGAAGGCTTGGTGACTGTGATCAAAGAGTGAGCTATGTGGGTTCAGAAATTCCACAGCAGGTAGGAGCATTGGAGCCCCTGTGGCCATGGTGAGTGAAGCAGAGCAGAGGCAAAGGCTTAGGTGGCAGGGAGGTTGAGGGAAAGAGAGGCCAAGCTCTCGGGCCACTGAGCTGGCGCAGGCAGATAGCAGAGCTGGGCATCAGGGTAGGAGAGCCACTTGGGCTCAGTGAGGGCTGGATGTGCCAGAGGCCTGGGCACCAGCTGGAATACTCTTACCCCTCTCATGTGCCCCCAGGAGGGCAAATGAGCATCAGGGAGGGAGCAAGTCCTTCCGGAAATCTAGCCCTTACAGTCCTGCAGGTGGAGACAAGGCTGTGGGAAGACTGCTAAGGGATGTGTGGCTCAGAGGCTGGGAAGGAAGAGGTTTAGAGATGCTTGATCATCCTACATTCCTGGGATAGGGATGGGGGGCCGTGACTCTTGGGATGACCTTACAGGATCTACCGAGGGGATAGGAGGGGTTGGATAGAATAGCTCCTATTCAGGGTTCCAAACAAGACAAGTGGGGGAACGGGATATATCAGGCCTCTGGGGCACCTCACGCATGCAGCTTGACATGAGTCAAAGTGGGTGCTCATCCCAAGGGCTCCAAGGACTGAAAGAACAGTGACCACACTTTGGGGAAGATGATGGAGGAAAGCCAGGGCCTTCTAAAACAGTCAGGAGGGGAAAGTTCTCTTAGGAGGACTCTCCCACCTGGCCAACCCTCTCCCTTCTCTGCCTATTGGAGCAACGGAAGACAGGTGCACGTTCAGGTGGCTTTGTAGGATTACTTTATTACATTTTATTTCTTTCAAAAATAGCAGCACACGTTCTTTGTGTAGTAACTTTCTACAAACCAGATTACAAACAATACTTTCTTTGCTGCCCCGGATGGAAGAGTTTACTTAGCTCATGCTAAGTAAGGCATGAGCAAAATCAACATCTTAATAGTAAGAAAAAAAGGAGGGAGAGGTAGCAACCAGAAAACACCTTTTTCCAGGATTAAAGAAGCAGATGAGAACATGGGCTGTCCGACCTCTGGAGTGATTGTCTACCCCATTCATCCAGTGGGATCTAGAAGGAGGCAGACATTTCATTTTGGTCTCTGATCGTCAGATGGAATCCCGCTGGGAGGAAATGTGAAGGGAGTCATTTCAAACCACAGTTTCTCTGTGGTCTTTACAGTGTGGATACGAGAACCAAAGTCACGACTTCCTAACCCCAACACGGGACTACTTCTCAGTTGGCATATGGGTGGTTCCTACTGCAGGCCTCCAGGCTGTGGGAGAAATTCTCTAAATGAGAGCAGTTTCGGAGGTCTGGGGAGACAGGGTCAGGAAGGCTGCCCAAAGGAATTTGGGGGCTGGGAGCAAAGATTTCATAGAACCCCTGACCTTGGTGGCCATGAGAGGGGTCCGGGGACCATCCCCAAAGTCTCTGAAGGAATTCCAGGCCAGGGACTGGGGTCCACCATCAGCACGCAGACTATGTTAGGGTCCATTCTAGGGTCAACTGGGGACGTTGCTCACTGTGAACAGTGAATCTTCAACCCAAAGCCCCGTTGGGGGGTAAAGCCTTTGCAGGCGAGGTGGGCGGCTGTCGTCGGTATGTGCTTTTGCCTGTCAGTTCCCAGTCACCTGGGAAAGTATGCTGGTGGTTGACCCAGGCAGCTTTTTCTTTTCCTAGCAAACCTGTAGTGCAGCATTCTCAGCAGGGGAGGATTAATGGTGAAACACCAGACCTGAAGCCCCCTCCCCTCTCACCCCCAAGCAAGCTCTGTGGTCTCTCAATCATCTTCGAACACCTCCTTCCCATGAGCCCTACACATTCTCCTTGCTTCTCTCCCACCCCAGCGCTCAGCTCCCCTCAGTCCCTTCCCAGGGAAGAGAACAAGAAGAACCACATTTTAAGCAAAATTTATTTTTCTTTCCCCAGGCCCCCAGTTCACATTTCTCCCTCGGGAGTCTGGGAGAGCTTCTGTCTGGTATCAGCCACCTCTTAACATTTTGGGCCCCACACTCTCCCTACAGGGTGGCCCCCACCCCTCTGCAGGTGTGTGGGACCAGCACACTCCTGCCCCTTCTCCCTGCGGCCACAGCAGCCCAGTCACCTGGGGGGTGGGGAAGGGGGGATGGCTCCCCTCTCCAAGCAAGATATTTGTATGTAAGGTCAGGTGAGTGAGTTAAAGAATAACGAATTGATAAACAGTCAGATGGGATGCCGACTCTCAGGTCACGACAACAGGTATTTATTGGGTGCCTCCTGTCACTCCACAGGCATTTATTGAGGCCCTAATTCCCTGTCAGGCTCTTGTGCTGGGTGTCAGAGAGAGGTGACTTCAAGGGCTTACGTCTGTGTGCCCAGCTTTGCTAGGCATGATGAGGGGTATAATGAAAGCAGGGTCTATAGTCCTCTACTCTCCAGAGACTGTGTGTGTGTGTGTGTGTGTGTGTGTGTGTGTGTGTGTGTGTGTGTGTGTGTGTGTGTTGGGGGTGTCACTGAGGCCAGTCTATAACATAATGCTATAGATGAAGAAGTGACTGGGAGAAAGAAGAACAACTGAGGTGGGGATCACGGGAAGGAAGAAAGGAAGCGGAGTTTGGAAGATGACATGACTTACGTTATTAGGGAAAGGGAAAGGCAGAATAAAATAGAGCAGCACCTTTCAGACTCCTCCTGATCCTAGGTTCCCTCTTGTATTCCAGTTGCCCTGAAGCCTTTGGGCTTTCCCTCTGAGGAAGGTGGGGAGCCTGGGCTCCCTGGTGGCACAGTTCTGAAAGGCTGCTGTGGTGAGGAATCTCGGGGCCAGGTGCCCTTTACCTAGTTGCGTGGGCAGGCCCGTGGGGTTGACCCATCTCTTTTAAGAAGAAATTAGCATCAACCTCAATCTGGATGAGCCGTGCAGGAAAACTGAAGGGAAGGCCGTCAAGCACTCAGCAGGGTAGGCAGCTACGCCACCTGGTGAGGACAGAATGTGGGGGAGAGAGGATGGGGTGCTGTGGTGTTAGGACCAGGAAGGAGCAGGGGCGTTTGATAATTAAAGTTAGTTAAAGAAGAACTAAGAGATAAGTCATCAACCAGGCTCCCAGGGGAGCTGGGATGTAGACAGAGGCATTTTCACATAACACAGATGCTTTCCCTTGATGTTGAAATGATTTCATAAATATCTGGGCCGATAGCCTTCTTTGTAAGCCAGGGCCTCAAAAACTGTGGCAGTGGCCCGCTTGAGGCTGAATGTCGGCCCTGGAAACAGGCGGTGGAAGTGGGTACTGGGTGTGAATCCTCTAGGAGGTGTAATAGCAATGCATTCAGGACAAGCATTTATCGAGAGCTTGCTGTTTTCAGGCCTAGGAGTTAACCACTTAGCAGTCCTTACCCGGAGTCACCCCCACAATAACCCTGTGAGGCGTGAGAAATACAGACACAAGGGTTCAATCGCTTGCTGCAGGGTCACCTTAACTATTAGGAGTCCTTTATGCCTCCTGATTTAAAAAAAATTCTGCTTCTAATATGTTTTGACTGAAAGCAGAGAGAATGTGACTGGGCCCGATCAAGACATGAAATGACAAGCCTAGGCTATCGGCCATCTCCTCTTTCCCACTTGAAGCTTTTCTTACCTCAAAAAGCCCTATCTCTCCTTGGCCATGTCAACCCCCTGAGCTGAGAGCCTTAGCTGAGATGGGCAGAAATGCCAAGAAGGGTCCTCTACCCCGTGACAACACAGTGTAGACACAGCATGTATATCCTCTGACCCTAGAGTAGGTGTTTTCAACCTTAACACTAATGACATTTTGGACAGATAATTCCTCGGTTTATAGTGAGGAGGGAGGCTATCCTGTCCACTGTGGAATGTTACCAGCATCCCTGGCCTCTACCCAATAGCACCTCCCCAGACAAAAATGTCTCCAGACATTGCCAAATATTCCCAGGGGAGACAAAATTGCCCCACTTCAGCTCCTCACCCCCATCCGGTTGAGAGTCACTGTTCTAGATCAACTCCACCAGGCATCTGATGACCCCTCCCTTGCCCTGAGCTAACTTTTTCCACCTTCTGTGACTTCTCACTAAGTTTTACCAGCTGCGTAAGCAGTAAATGCTGCGACTGTGTTGGTGATAGCCTACAGGCAGGAGCCCTGATCTCCAAGCTCCTAGGGAACCCAAGAACAGAGCCTTCTGCTGAGAGCCAATTAGAAATGTTTCCAATCAGTTCTACATGTTTTTCCTTTTTTGACTCCTTCCCCTTTCATCACCCTGTTCTTTCATTCATATGCAGGAAGAGGGATACGAATTCGGGATGTCCTAAAAGATGAAGAAACACTGACGCTATTTCTTGTGAAAAACATTGGCCTGTCTGACTCAGTTGTCTACCTTCTGGTCAACTCCCAAGTTCGTCCTGAGCAGGTAGGTGGATGTCACTGGTCTCTGGAGGGGAAAGGTGAGCCCTGAGTCTGAAAAAAACAGGGGAGACCTTGCATTATTTTTACTTCTTGCTTTCACATTCAGACTCCATGATTTGTTCCAAATATTCAGAAAAATACCTGGGCGTCACTTGAGATAATGGGCCTTCCCATCATAGGATTCTGAAGCAGCCCAAATCCTGGAAACACTTCAAACAGTTCAGATTTTTATAGCTGGAAAGAACCTTAGAGATCACGTAGCTCAGACTCCTCTCGTAGTTGAGGAAACTGGGGTTTATTCATGTAGTCATCAAATATTTAGGAACATTTTACGTACCAGACTCCAGTGTGAACAACACAGACAAGCCCCCGACTCTGGGAGCTTACATTCCAGTGGGAACAATAGTAACAATCAAATAAGCATTTCTAGGTCATGGTAGGTGATGTGAGGAAAACATGGCAGGGTTGGGAGTTAGGGAGGGGCTAGGAGGCATGGGATGGGGGCCGACTGAAATGAGATGGTCAGGGAAGGCCCTTCGGCCGAGGTGGTATCTGAGCAGACTTGCCTGAACAGAAGGGAGCCATGGAACTAACTGGAAGGGGAGAGTTCGGCGTGAGAAACAGGCCGCGCATGCAGTGTCTGAGTGTGCTGAGCTGACCTGCCCGGGTCGCAGACTTCTGATTTCCTGTACATTTTCTTTTCGGTGCTGGGCAATCCACATTGCACATTCTGACCTAAGCCCCCCAGAATCGATTTCCTGCATCTTCATAATCTCCTGTACGCATTCAGAGTGTGTTTGCCGCTGCCACAGGACTTTCTCATCTGTGAAAGCCTGGGCTGCACAGGCTCCTGGCCAGCATCCTGGGCATGCAGGTTCCCGGCGTGATGAACACAGTGAGAATGTAAGATAAGCAGTGAGTGGCCCCATAGTGCAGACGCCCCTCCCGCCTCTCCTGGCCAGGTCTGCACCTCTTCCAGACTCCAGGGATGACAGACATAAACAGAGAATTGCAGGGCCAGTGTCCATCCTGAGATAAAGGTCTGAGCCCGGAGGAGGAAGGGGGCCCCCACCCGCCTGGGCAGGGCTGGCTCTGTCGAAAGGGGTTTTCAGGCTGATTCCTGCACAGCAGTGAAGAAGCCCATACCTGCTTCTCTGGCTTCTCAGCTCCTGAGGTTTTTCCTGAAACTACCTGAGGGGAACAGAGGGTAAGCCCTGAGGCACTCTGTCAGGGCCCTTGGAGCGCAGTGCCCATAGTGCCCAGGCCTTGGCCCTTGAAATAGGCCTGGCAGCCCTGCTCTGCTCTCCCCTCGCCTCATTCCCCCCCACCCCCCAGGGGGAGTGGTGGCTGCAGCATCGATGGCTCATTCTCCCCTTTACTTTCTCTTAGCTCATAAAACTCAAGTCCTGGAAATGCCTGTGATGACTTCCAGTTGGTAATAAAAGGGAGATGGAGATAAGCGCAGGAATTTAGGGGGAATTTCTCTCCAGTTCCTCACTGGCATGACATTTGGATCCCCAGTTGCTGTGCTCCTGGCATCAGAGCTGAGTCTCTCACGTGGGGAGAAGAGGCCAGGGTCACTGGGTTGGGCTGTTATTTAGGCTGCCTGCTCTGATTAGCTGGTCCTTCCCTGATCAGCACAAGTCAGGCCTAAGAGGGAGCCCAACTGCTTGCGGAAGCCAGTCCTGCTGTCCCAGCTGTCTCTGGGCCCCCCATGTTCTCCCTGCTTCTCAGCCTGGTTGCGGGCTACACCTGCCCTCTGATCTCTACCTCAGTCTCCATCCAGCCCTGTGTGCCTCCATGCCAGCCTGTGTACCAAAGCTTTCCCCCAGGAGAGCAGTGTTCTCTCTGTGCTGTCCAGTATGGTAGCCACTAGCTGCATGTAGCTGGTGGCACTTGAGTTGGGGCTAGTGCAGCTGAGGAACTGAATTTTAAATGTGATTTGATGTTGATTACTTTAAACCCTATTATTATTTTCTTAATGTTTATTTATTTTGGGGAAAGAGAGAGAGGGACAGAGCGCAAGTAGGGGGAGGGGCGGAGAGAGAGAGGGAGACACAGAATCCGAAGCAGGCTCCAGGCTCTGAGCTGTCAGCACAGAGCCCCGATGCAGGGTTCAAACTCTCTGTGAGATGATGACTTGAGCTGAAAGTCCAAGGCTTAACTGACTGAGCCACCCAGGTGTCCTGTGATAACTTTAAATTTGAATAGCCACGTGTGGCTTACAGCTCTCCGATTAATCATTCTCAGCAAACACAGGATTTTGTTCTTCACCATCAGGACTGCATGCCCCTCCTGGTCTTCTCTGCCTGGCATCCAAGCACGTCTCCCTCCATCTAGGAAATTGTTAGACGATGAGAGTGGAATAGTTGTCTGGCTCGTCCCTCACCCCGCTCCCACACCCGGCTCTGTAAACTCCTGGACTTGCTTCAAGGCCCAGCTTAAGCATTGCCTCCCCAATGAAATCATTCATGAACCTTCCTTACTTTGTCTTTGCCCCTCCCTCTTCCTTACTCAACAAAGAGCAAAGAGGTAGTGATGAAGCACAAGACGTGGGTTCAAATCTCAGTGTGGCGGCACAGTTAACTGTGACCTCAGGCAAGTTAAATAACCGCTCTGTGCCTCTGGGTCCTCATTGTAAAAAGCGCCTACCATATCTGATTGTTACGGGGCGGGGGGTGGGGGGGTGTCAAAAAATTAATATATGTAAAGCACTTAGAACAGTGCCTGGCACACATAAACACTCAGTAAGCCCTGGCTATTCTTAACCCTCCCTCTTGCTCTGCTTGCACTGCATTCAATTTCGCACTTTAACGGCTCTTTAAATGCCTGCATTTCCAGCTAACTGGTAAACTCCTTAGAGAGCAGAAAACTCACCTTATTCTCTGTATCCCCAGTAACTGTACTAGTCCCTGGAGAACAGGACTCAGTGAAAGGGCATTCAATGGATGAGTCACTGAATGAAAGAATGAGCTGGAACCTCTGTGGCATCCCAGCTTTCCCACTAGCCTGCTGTGTAATTTTCTCAAGTCACCTAACCCCTTCTCCATCACTTTTCTCCCCTGGAATATTAGAGGTTTGGACAAAGTGAGCTCATTGATTCCCTCCACCTCAGAATGTTTTAGATGCTAGGATTAGGGTTGGGGGTGGGATTTTGCCTGGGGATAAGAAGCAGAGTGTGGGCAAACCAGAAAGGCTCTGTTGGAACATGTACCCAGTTACAGTCCCCTGAGATTGATGGAGTCCACATCAACCCAGTGTCAGATGTGACCTATGCCTCGTTTAGTGGGAGGTGGGGTGGGGTGGAGGGGGGAGCCTGTCCTGCTCTCCTGCCCTGAGAACTGTGTAATCTGAGGCCTTGGGAACACTACAGAAGCCAGGGAAGCTCCGGAAACCATTCCCAATACTTAGGTGTCAGGAGTCCAAGACTCCAGGAGGCCAGTTACTATACTGGGTGGCCAAGGGTCCCTGGGCAGTGTTGAGCTCTCCTTGGTCTCTGAGGCCATCATGGGGACTGTGATCCAGGGTCCAAAAGTCACTGTCCATGAGCTCCACAGGAGCTGTAGGCTATGGGCTAGACAGAAGTTAAGGTCACCAGATCAAACACAGGATATCCAGGTTAGTTTGAATTTCAGATAAACAAATACATTTTTAGCATAAGTATGTCCCATTTGGACTCTTTGGGACATACTTGTACTAAAAAGTGCCCATTGTTTATCTGAAATCTAAATTTAACTAGGTATCCAGGTTTTTTGTTTTTGTTTTTGTTTGCTAAATGTATTGAGAAAGGAGAAAGGGGGTTGGTTACTTGCCATCACTCCAAATGTATCCTAGCCACTCCCGCTTCTCAGCTTCAGGGGTGTAGGTCCTAATGGTACCTTACCATCATTCTAAGAACAGATCTCCCACATTTTAAGTGGCTCTCTGATAAAATGAGGCTTGGGAGCATGTTAGTTTCCTGTGGCTGCTCTAACAAACCACCACAAAGTTAGTGGCTTAAAACAACACAAATTTATTATGTTCTTGTTCTAGAGGTCAGAAGTCTGAAAGTAAAGGTATTGGCATGGCTTCATTTCTTACCAGGGGGATCTAGAGGGAATTCCATCTCCAGTTTCCAGAGACTGTCCACATTCCTTAGCTGGTGGCCTCCTTTCACCTTTGAGGCCAGCAGTGGCTAGTCAAGTCTTTCTCATATCACATTATTTTGACATTGTTTCTTCTACTAGGTTTAAAATAAAAACAAAACAAGACACCCCTGTGATTCCATTGGGTCCACCTAGTAATCCAAAAAATCCTGGCCTTAAAGTCAGCTACCTAGAACCTTAATTTCACCTGCAATTCTAATTTCTCTTGCCCTTCGACATAATGTACTTACAGGTTCTGTGGGTTAGGACATGGACACCTTTTGGGTGGCTGGTATTCTCCTCCAGAGAGGTTTCCAACTTTCTGGTCTCCCCTGCAGTTTGCTCATGGAGTCCCGGACCTGATGCTGAAGGACATCGCGTGCAGTGAGGCTCTTCTGGAGCGCTTCCTAATCTTTAGCCAGCGCCGTGGGGCACAGACAGTGCGTGATGCCATGTGCTCCCTCTCCCAGGGCACCCTGCAGTGGGTGGAAGACACCCTGTATGCCAACGTGGACTTCTTCAAGCTCTTCCGTGTGGTAAGGGAGATATTTAGCTACTTTCCTCTTGGAAGGTAATTCCTGGCTACAGTGGGGCCTGGTCACAAGTCATCAGGGACTCATGGATTGACAGTCAGGAGGGCACGAGCCTGGTGTTCAAGACAGTTCTTGAGGAAGCTCCAGACTCCAAAGACCCAAGGAATCTTGACTGATAATATACCTAGAGCAGTTGCCCAAGCACCCAGGAATCACTGTTAGGTTCACCATTAGTTATGTGGTGTGGCAGGTCTGAGTTCACTCCAAATGTGGGATAACTCCTCTCTACCACCTCTAGCATTGGTGGAAAGAAGGCCTGGTTTGACTCCCTGCCCTACCTTTTCATAAGATAGTTGAGCTTCTGGCCCCATTGCTCACGTATAAAACAAATACAATACTTTATAGAATGTTAGGAAAGGATACCTGAAAAAATATATGTAAAGCATTTAATAAATTTCAATAAATGAGAGCTTCACACTCTGGGTCTGCTCTTGACCACAAAGGTTGCCTTTCCTGGGTAGAAAAGAATAACAGAAAACTTCATAGTCTCAAAAATTTGGAAAGCCCTCATCTAGATCAAACCTGTGTTCCAGAACTGTATCCCAGACACACCTCTTGGGACTTAATAATACCTCCTCTTTTGCTAGAAGGATGAGAGGGAATTATAAAAAGGAGGTAAAGAACAGCAGTTCTCACACTTCAGAGCGTATGAAAATCATCAGGGCAGCTGGCAAAAGATGCAAGTTCCGAAGTACCACCCCCAGAGACTGATTCAGGAGATCTGGGCTGTTACCTTAGTTAGATTCAGAATCTGCCCTGTTACCTTAGGGGATCCCAGTGAAGATCATTATAGGCCATGCTTTAAGAAACACTCAAAATTAGAATCCTTCAGAGAAGATGACATATATAATAATATACACATATTGCTTATGTATATATAAATGTTTCTAGGATCCAATTATGTTTTTTCTTGTGCTTGCATTTTAATTTCTGAAACTGTGTTGTAGGATACGTCAATCATGAGAACTTGGTTGAGGAATTTGTGTTTTGCCTTTTTATGGTTGCTCTCTCAAGCCTGAGAAAATCCACTCTCAGCTTGTCTTAAAAAGCAAGCTGAAAGCTTTTAAAAATAAAACAAAATAAAACAAGACCCCTCCGCTTCTGGCAGAGTTTACACTTCATTCCTTTCTAAGTGTGACTCTCCCTTAGAATGTTACTCTACAATGTTCCCGGCTCATCTCATCGGGTGGGTCTCCAGAGTGGTAAGAGGGGCGGGCACTTGTGGATGCCATCACCACTGAGAGCCCGGAACCCAAGAAAAGCTCTCTGCCCTCCTTATGCTGCAGGGAGAATAAAAAGGCATGTGGTTCAGACCTCTCTGTCCAAAATTCCAAAAGGAAGTCAACTTTAGACTCATTCCTTGGTTTGCTTTCAGAATCAGAAGAGGGAGTAAGGTGATAAAGATCCCATATTCTGGACAGCTGAACACCAGCACAGCTAGGGGTTAGTACGTGTGCCTGCAGAGGTGTTAAAGGTCCCTGGGCACCCAGGACCATGCAGTCCTCTGGTCACTAGGAAAAAGGCAGGGTCATGCATCTCTTTTTGAAGTACCTTGGCTTTGGGTATAGGCAAAGGTACCTTTGGGGCATGACCACCCACAGTGGGAAAACAGCCTATAGCAGGATAAAGGGGACCTGGGCAAAACTTTCCATTAGGAACAGGATCCAAACTCAGGTCACTGGCCTTAGAATGTTTATCACACAAGAACGACCAGGAAGACTTTCCTTCTGCAAGTGCTAGAGTTCAGAAATCAGAGGAGAACTTTGGCTGGTCGCCCTCACTGACCTGAGACCTGCCCTGCACGGTTGCTCACCACCTCTGTACCTGTGTTCACACACTCAAACCCGACTGGGTGCCTTCAAGGGGCCAGGCACTGTGCTGAGGCCAAGGCTCCAGCCGTGACCCTCCCACCCGCACTGAACTCTCAGCCTGAGATAAGCAAAAAGGCCATGTCACCGCAGTTGGCGTCAGAAACACCAACACTGACAACATTTGGGCACCGCAGCAGTGGTTCCCAGCCTGGCTGCACATGGAACCCCCTGGGGAATTTTTTAAAATTACCAATGCCTGGGCCCCACCCCCAGGGGGCCTTCAGTGTTTTTAAAAGCCTCACAGATCATTTCAATGTCCAACTGGGTTGAGAATCACTGACCTAGAACATAGGAGTTTGATTCCCAGGTTGAGAATCACTGACCTAGAACACAGGAGTTTGATTTATAATCTCAGTTTCTGTAGACGAAGCATAATAATAGCACCCCAAATGCCACTAAGGTTTCAAAGCACTTTCATTTGATTACCCATAAGACCGGGATGCTGTGGACCCCATCCTCCCTGCCATTCTTTTAACAAAGACAGTTCATAGCCCCAGAGACTGCCTGGAGGGAAAGAAAAAACAAACAAACAAACAAACCCCAGAGGGTCCCCAGGAAGATCCCTACCTGCATTCTTCTTGCACCTGCTCCTTTCCGTGGGGAAAGAGACCAAGACAGGATGCATGGGGTGCAAGCAAAGAAGGCAAACACCCTGTCTGGTGCCCTTGAAATGTGCTTCTTCATTTGACAAATGTATAGAGTGGCTCAACATTAAAAAAAAAATAATAAGGAAACACATAAGAAATTGCAGGCATGAACACCAGAGTTTTGCTTTTATTGCTCCTGTACCCATCCTAACAGTGTTTTCAGAAAAACAACTCTGAGGCAGCACCAAAAGGCTCCAGGAAGACCCTCAGCCCCTCTGAGAGGGGCATCAGGGAAGCCGGGGCTGCTCTGAGGCCAAGGGTGGGGGCCTCTCCGGGACTAGGCTGTTTTTGCAGCTGGTTGGCGGGCGGCCACGCTTAGCTACAGCTCGGGGTAAGGCTGTGCCTTCTGTTCTCCTGAGCTGTTTCTCATACGCGTGTATGTCAGTGTGCAAATCAGGGTTCATTAAGTGCCAAGTTAGCGCTCACTAACAAAGGAAGAGGGGCAGTGTCCGCAAGCCGGTGTGCGGGCCGCCGCCCCTGCGGTGTAAGGAGCTAGGGACATGGGGTGGGGGGTGGGGGCGGGGGGCGTGCAACCTCCAGGCCTCCGTGGAGCTGAGAGAAGCCGGGAGGAGGGCTTGGCGGTTAGCACCAACTGGAGCCAGCTGTGTTTTCCCTCAGCCCCCTTGGAGATCAGAAGCCAGTGTTCTCATCCTCAAATAATCCCAACACCACGGCCTCCGCGGCTTTACTCCCACCCCACCCGTCCGTATACGGACACGCACGCACACCAAGCGCACGTGCCTGCCGGTGCGTGCGCACAAGCACGCACGCGCACGCGCGCCGGCCGCCCCCGCACCTGGGGGGACCGTCAGGTGGCTGCGTTTTCTCTGAGGAGACAGATGCGGGCCCTCTTGGTCTCAGCTGGGCAGAGGTGGCGTGGAAGAGCTTGCCTTCACCGGTGGTCTCTCGGGCTTCGTGGCCCCAGCAGCTCAGCCCTGGGCCCACGGTATCGGTGTCGCGCAGCGTGCGCGGCAGCACCCCCGAAACGTTTCACGCCTCGTAAAAAATGGTATGTCAGTTTCGGGTGAGGGGTTGGGACGTTTCCCATCAGATTTGGCCCAAGGCATGCGTGCCCCTCCTCCCCGCCCTCCTCCCTCTGAGGTCCTTCCTGTTTTCTCTCCGACTCGGGTGCACAGCTTTGAAATCTTGCTGAGAAGCAAATCTGTCCCTTCTGCTCTGAATGTTTATTTGTGGAGGTTCGGCAGGGGAACGGAGGCTGTGCCAAGGCCTGCCACACTGCTGGGAAACCTGAATTTCCCTCCCTTCCCCCTTCTCCGTGGATGTTGATAGAGGAAATGTGGCCTCCCGGGCATTTTGGCCCTCGGTTTTCCCCTTTGCATTCGCTTTCGGCGTGCAGTTCAGTTTTTCGTGCTTGCCCTCCACCACTATTCTGTCACAGTTTTTACTTTCTGACTTCATTTCACCGATATCCTTTCACTGTGGGGTGGCTGAACATTGGGACGGGCGGAAGGACCCAGTCTTGGGGGCGCTGACTGTATGCGCCTTTCAATGCCAGGCTTTGTTCTTGGCTCTGCTCCCTAGCTTGCTGAATCGTTGGGAATAAATGTGGGTGGACTGCTGGCCGCCCCGTGTGAGGTGGCCACGGTTTCTGTTCTCCGCAGTTTGTTCAATTCAACTTAATGCATTTCAGTTTTCGGATAATAGTGCTGTGTCACAATTCTCTGGAAAAGCCCCAGTCTCCAGGAATTTATAATGAGGTCCCATGAATGACTTAACCTCACGATTTCCTCTCCCTTCCGATTCTGAATCTTTGGACTGACAACTTTCTCCCACTTCTGTGTGAGGGTTTGGGGTAGGAGGGAGAGAAAGGAGTGCCAGCACCCAGTGCCAGCAGCATGGGGAGGGGCAGCCGGGCTGTTGGGTGAAAATAAAATAGGTCAGAAAATAGGTTTTATGTGTTTTTTTTAAATTATGAAGCTCACAGCAAGTATACTTGGTTTAGAGCATTAGTATTTGTTCTGCCTGTATCTGTAAAACCATGTATCTATTGCAATCAAAATCTCCACTGGGTGAATGGATTTCAGTAAAGAAGAAATAAAAAGGAAATAGGAAAGAGAACCATTCATGTACAGTAAGTGTGTATTTGGCCTATGGGCTTGATTGTGATGGGTCTACTTAGATTTCCAATGGGCTCCAGGCATACAGGAGGCCACAGCGTATTTTCAGGATAGATGAGATGTCGTTTTCATCCACATAAAAGGGAAAAAATACTGAGAGGTCAAAATTAAAATCGCTTAGACACAAGAGGACCCCATGCGAAGGCTGCTTTTTTGATAATGGGTCCTGGGTCCTGGCCTTTACTTAGCAATTGCAAATTGAGCACCAGTGTGTTAGGGATTAGGTACTCTCCAGGGTAAACTGGTTTTGAGAAGGATTTTGGTCTCTGATAGTTCTTCACCTTTTTATGAATTAGGACTACCTTTGAGAATCTGGTAACAGCTCTAAACTTTTCCCTAAAGAAATAGAAGTTCACATAGACACCACGGGTAGGGCCTCATGGAGTCTGTGAAGCCAGGCCCTAGGCTAACTTCTGCATTAAAATTCTTTCCTACCTACCATTGTATATGTCCTTTAATATATACCATTAATATATGTCCTTTCCTCAGCTTCTCTCCTGAGCATGGGACCCAGTGGAGAGAGGACCAGAGGCTGGGCAGCCTGCTAAGGCACCCAGAGATCTGGGGGTCAGGACACTGGGTCTTGGCTCTGGGTTTGCCCCTAACTTGCTATGTTTTAAGTGACGGTTGCTTACTTGCTACACTTGCTCCCCATCTGTAGGATGAAGATAATAAGACCCATGCTAGCTGTCTAATGTGATAGTGAAATTCACAGTAGAGAAGAGATTAAAAAAAAAAAAAAAAAAGCACTTTGAAACAAAGCATTTTGGCTTTTACCAAAGCAAGAATGCAGCCACTTTGCAGAGGCCTCATTGTTCGCTTGTCATTACTACACTCCCAGAAATGTTCTGCTCAAACCCTTAGGTAGGACATTCTCCTTTCTTAGACTCCCCGGATTAGCAAGAGTCTGTCTCATGCGTTGACCTTTTGACTGCCCTCAGATTCCAAACTCAGGTTTGCTTTCATCAACCACAAATATCGGGACTGAAGTCACGGCAGAGGAAAAAAAAAAAAAGGCCTAGTTTCTTTTGAGCCAAAGAAAGTCCCATCACTTGTCTGTTCACATACTCCAGAGCCTACCCTCTCATTCAGATGCTCTGTCCCTTCCAGTCTTGGGAGACAGCATGTCTCTGTGACCTCTCCTGGTAGAGACAGTTTGGCATTTCCCCCAACCCTGAGTGATTTAGTCTGAATTCTCCACTCATGACGCATTTCCTGATACTCAGGGTGTCCCCTCCTGGTTGCCCCTTCACCACTGAAGCCTGTTTCCTCTCTTTTCATCTGATGCTTAACAACTGTCAGGTTGCAACAAACATACTTCAAGTCCACATTCTCCCAGTTGCCAAGCAACAACTTCCCTCCTGGATAAATCTGGATTTCCTGTAGCAGCAGCCTGGGACTGAACACAGCAAGCCTGTACTGTCTGTCCACAGCTTCTTCTGCTTTTCACCTCTGTCTGCGTGCTTTCAAAACAGCAGTTCATCCTTCACTCCAGAACCTTCCACCAGCTCCCAAAGGCCATGTCATCCCTATAAACACGCTTTTAACCTGAGGCTACCTATTTACCCTTGTGTTAGATAGATCCTCAGCTTAGAAAGAATACTGTTTTCCAGATGATACTCTTTGAATCAGAGAAAATAAAACAAACAAAAATTTCAACTCACAGAAACATTCTTTTGTGTGTTGGCAGAGTAGCATCTGTTTGATTAATCTATTGGGTCTAAAGCATCAGCAAATATGGCTCAAACAAGGCTGTTGTGTTTGTTTGTTTTTGTAGTAGCTAATATGCTTTATTCTTCCTTAACAAAAAATAGTACATAGTCCCAAAGGACAGGCATATTTCTTATCCCTTGAGAACTCAAACAGAAACCTGTTATAGAGTCTTTTTGGCTTCCAGCTAGGACCTTCTATCCAGTTTTTGAGTACAGATCAAGGCCCAGGGATTCCCTCCACCCTAGACTAACCACAGATAATGGGAAATGATAAGATACACCCTTTCCATACCCCCATTTATATATCTAGTCTTTCTAAGGAGTTCTAATCAGTGCTGAGACAGTGCTGAGCCCAGTTGTGACATGGAAGGGTTACTTGTTATTTGGGAAATTAAGAGAATCTGTTGGCATAGGAAGCAGTGGGGTCTGTGTGTATGTGAGTGAGTGATAGGGAGGATACTTGCCATTTCTGGTCTATGACCTTTTTTCCAGAAATGTTTTTACATTTCCATTCAAATAAACTTATAGTCTCTTCCGGTTCTTTTGGCAGGAACAATCCATGTGAATTTGAATAGATGATGGGGGAGGAAACCAAAGGAAGACGAGAGCCCTGGGAAAGTTGTTTTATAATTTATGGCAACATCAGTCTGACAGTGGTGACTAGATATGCATGGAGGGTTCCCCAGAGGGGGCAGGCACTGTTTTGAGATGTAAATGGTAATAGAGATGTGAATACAAGACCCTCATCATTTACCATCTGCACTGGAAAGAGCTGAGAAAAGAATTGCAGATATGGTACAAGCACATAGCTGGAACTTAGTAAATATATGAATAATGATTATTATTATTAGCAAGATTGAAAAAGAATATTAGACACAAAAATGCATCTCAAGCTGTTGTTCCTCTTGTCCCCTCTCTCCCAAATTCCTGATCTTGTTCTCATCTGGCTGTCTCTCCAGTCACCGTCTCTTCACATTCCTCTCTCCACCTGGAATTCCTGGCCCTCCCTTTGCATCCACAAACACTGCCCTCATCCTCAGGATCGTCACCTTGTCTTCTTTTGAACAGTTATCTTTCCTGTCCCCAGGTGGGACTGACCATTGCCTTCCTGTAAGTCGCCATTTTATCTGTAGAGACATACCTCATGGAACCTAAAGCCTCAGTATACTCTGCCTTTCCCCACTAGATTATAGTTAATTTACTCATTAATTAATATAAAATGGCTATTGAGCATCTGTTGTGTACCATACCCTGAGGATACAAAAATAAATTAAAGCCTATCTTTATGCCTACTTTGCTTTATGTTTACAGTATAGTAGAGAAACACATTACAAATAGTAGTAAACCAGTATAAAAATGATAAGTGAATGCCCTGAGAATTTGACTAGCAGCTAGAAGGAGCACCTAATTCATGGGAAAGGAAGGCAGAAAGAGTGGGGTAGTGAGGGAAGGAAGACTTTCTGGAGAAGTTGAGGTAGTTTCAGATGAGTTGAGTCCAGCCACCAGGAGTAGTGGTAAGAATGGGGTGAGATGGGATGGATTGGCCATTTTATTTATTAGGCTCTGAAGTGATGGATGTAGTAGCTTTGCAGAGGCCTACACAAACGTTTGAGACTTGAAAATAAAAAGAATTACGACTCTGAAATACAAAAAAAAAAAACCTTAAATCTGAAATTAATAAGCATTACATTGAGTGTTTAAGGAAGATAATACTACTCAAGTTTAGTTAAATTAGTATACACAAAATTTGAAATTCAATAGCTAGTTTATAGTTCAACTTTATAAACATTCCTGTTTGCAGTGATTGCTGAGAAATCATATCTGATTATTCATTAAGTGAGTTACTCAAAGCCAAATAATTTCAAAAGAAAAGTAAAGGCCTTTAAAAGTGTATATATAGGGATGCCTGGGTGACTCAGCTGGTTAACTGTCCGACTTCAGCTCAGGTCATGATCTCACGGTTCATGGGTTCAAGCCCCGCATCAGGCCCTGTGCTGACAGCTAACTCAGAGCCTGGAGCCTGTTTCATATTCTGTATCTCCCTCTCTCTCTCACCCTCCCCTGCTCACGCTGTCTCTCTCTCTCAGAAATAAATAAAACATTAAAAAAATAAATAAAAGTATATATATAGAAATCTATCTATATTGATATGTGTATATAGATATATATAGAGATAGATATGACAGAGACATAGGTGCTCTTCAATGTGTTGGTTGAATTTGATGCAGGGTGGAGTTTTAAGACCAGACTATGCCTAGAACCTAAGGAGAGAGGATGGAGAGAAGATGTCCACTTACACAAAACACAGACTCACATCATCCTCAGCCCACAGTCAAGTGAGGAAAATAGATAACAAACTCACAAAGAAGGCGAAGTAATTAAAAACAGCTGGAGCTGGTGACTTACTGATGGCCAGTCTCTTTGGACACATGAATGTGACAGTTCTTTTTTTTCCACACTCTGGATTCCTAGCCCCTTTTGGGTTCTTTCTCATTACCTGGGACTTGGTTGCTTTATTTCTCTGGACTTAGGACTCTAGTCCTTGACTCTAGCCTCCTCCCATAGCAGTTTTTCATATGTCCCTTGGCTCCCCTCTTTGCAGTCTGAGGGCTCATCTTGTCCCACACTCAGATCCAGTACCAGTTCCTAGGTCTCTAGGCTCAGGATTTTGACAATGGAATGGGAATGGGTATGAATCAGTGATGACTTTCAGGCTTTTAGCTTTGGTGATGGGGCAGAAGGTGGTGCCATCCATTGAAGAAGTGTGCACAAGAGCAGAAGCTGGTCTGGGGATGGTGATCTGATTAGTTTAGGATGAGATGGATCTGGACAAAGATCCAGCAGATGGCTGGGGGTTAGAGGTGCAGATTTAGAAGTCATCAACAAAAAGGTAGCAGATTAAATGATAAAGGGAATGAAACTATCCAGAGAGAGTATGCAGAGTGAGAAGAGTGAGGCCATGGAGGCCCTTAAGAGCCTCAGCACTGAAAGAGAAGGTGGAGGCAGAAGAGCTCACAGAGAAGGATCAGAACAAACCAGACAAGAGCAGTGTCACAGACATTGAGGAATAAAAAAAGACCTGATTAAAAGTGTTGAAAGACACAGAGAGGTCTGAAAACAAAAGAATCAAAAGTATCTGTTAGACTTAAAAACTAGGAAGAAACTGGAGATTTAACTAGAATGTTACAGCATGTGGGTTAGATGGTGAGGATGGAAGACAGAAGTGTTGGTAGGAATTCATGTCACTGAACCTGGACTCCTTTTCCAAGAAATGTGGGAATGAAGGGTGGAAGAAGGCAGTTAGACAGGGAATAAGGCATCAGAGGAAGTTCTTTCTTTCACATATGAGGATCTTGAGCACATCTATGTGTGACTAGTGAAAGGAAAGCTGAAGATACATCAGTGAGATTATTGAAGGTAAGCTTCATTAAAGGGAGGACTTTGTTTTGATCATTGCTATAACCCACCCGCACCCCAGCATTTGGCACATAGCTGACAGTCTATTCCTATTTGTCAAATGTGCAATTATGTCATTTAGAAACTGTAACAGAATGCTGAAAAAAATAGTGGGTTTCAGTGGTTTCATATTCTTTCCAAGCAGAGTCCTGTGGTAGATCATTCAGGAGTGGTGTGGAGGCTCCACAAATTTTCTCAGGAACCCAGGCTTCTCTTCTTTTCTGTCTGTCACTCATCCCTAGCATGTGCTTGTCATCTGGTGATCGTGCGATGTCTACTCTTGCATCCTCAGCACATCAGTGTTCTAGGCAGGTAGAGGGCCCTCCTTCAAATGGCCCTCCCCAGAAGCCCCACTTTGTGACTTTTCCTGATATTGTATTGGTCCAATTTTGTCGCATGACCACCACCATGTACAAGGGAGGCTGGGCAAGGTAGTTTTTTTAAGCTGGCATTATCACCATTCGCAAAATCAGATAGACCTACATATTAGGAAATGTAGAAAGGAGTCCTGCTCTATGGAAGAGAGGCAAGAGAGAAGGCTAGACGGAGAGCCCTGTACCAGTTCATGAGAGGCCGTATGTGTCTAGCACTGGTATTGACCTTCTCTCCTGGAAGCAGTAGAGAGCCATATAAGATCTTTGAGCAAGAAAGGTGACATAGTTGGGTTGGCCTGTTAGGTAACTTGGGTTACAGTTTGGGGAATGTATTGGAAGGAAGAAATCTAGAAGTGAGGTGCCATTGAGAAGCCTATTCTGAAGAAGTGTTCTGGGAGAGAGGCATGGAGAGCATGAGCAAAGGCAGTCCTAGTGAGGAAGAGGAAAAGGAATGGAGAGAGTATTTATTTAGTATTCATTCATTCAGCTATTTATTTATTTTTGCATGCAAATAGACTCTTTATTTTTAAAACTTTCTATTACAGAAATAAGTATTAAAGTTGAAAAATGTAATGAACTGCTATGTATCCATCACACAACTTCATCTGTTTTCAACATTTGGCTGATACTCTTTAAACTGTTCCTCACTTTTTTCCCCCTGATATCTTTTTTTTTTTTTTTTTTTTTTTGAGAGAGAGAGAGAGGGTGCAGAAGGGGCAGAGAGAGAGAGAATCCCAAGCAGGCTCCACACCGACATTACAGAGCACCATGCAGGGCTTGAACCCACGAACATGAAATGATGACCTGAGCAGAAATCAAGAGTTGGACACTCAACCAACTGAACCATCCATGAGCCCCTCCCTGAAATCTTTTAAAGCAAATCACAGACATCTCATTTTACCCTTATATACTTCCCTGTGTATCTCTAATAGATGAAAACTTGCTTGTTTTAACAAAACCACAATTCTGTGATCACACCCAACAAAATTAACAATAATTCCTTAATATTATCTAATTCCCAATCATGCTCACTTTCCCTCTGGTTGTTGCAGTTGGTTTATTCCATTCAGAATCAAAATAAGGTGCACACGTGACATTTTATTGCTGTATCTCTTAGATCTCCTTTGATCTTATAGATCTTATTGGAGGTAGTTAGGAGGTGAATCAGGAGGGGTTGGTGATAACTTGCCACTGGCATACAGTTTTTACCTGCTGGTTTCCTCCCTCCCTACTGTTCTCAGCCCCACCCTCCCATGGAATTAAAGCAGGAATTAAAGTGCCTTGCCTAGCATACGCTGAGACTGTTTTCAAGGAGTTTGAAAAGAAGTCCTGGCAAGACCAATAGCGAGGCCCAGTGTGAAGGTTAAGGAGAGAAGATGCTTCTCAGCGGTGTAGTTTCAGTGATGGCTTTGCTGCTACTTTGTCTGGTAAATTGTTCTCCTGTTTTGTAGCTCTCGGAACAAAGCCTTTCATTTTCAGTGAGAAAATGAGCTAGAAATGCTGGTGTTCCATGAGCGTGCCTGTATTCTGCAGTGTCTGGGTCAGAGAGAATGAGAGCCCCTTGTACCTATAGCAGAGAGAAGGGAGGGCAAGACCACTGCTAGAGATGGGAGGCTGGGCTGCTCAAAACCTAACTCCACCTGCTTCTCAGCTGTGCTGTGGCTGGAGCAGCCCACCTGTCATTTAGAAGAACCACCTTGTCTGAGGCTTGTGGCTTATGGTCCACAGATACTGGAGTCAGATATTACACATTGATCTCGTTACTCCCCTGTGACCCAGCAATAGCACTGCTAGGAATTTACCCAAGGGATACAGGAGTGCTGATGCATAGGGGCACTTGGACCCCAATGTTCATAACAGCACTCTCAACAATAGCCAAATCATGGAAAGAGCCTAAGTGTCCATCAACGGACGAATGGATCAAAAAAATGTGGTTTATCTATATGATGGAATACTACATGGCAATGAGAAACAATGAAATCTGGCCATGTGTAGCAACATGGATAGACCTTGAGGGTGTTATGCTGAGCGAAATAAGTCAGGCAGAGAAGGACAAATATCATATGTTTGCACGTATAGGAGAATTAGGAGGAACTTAATGGAGGACCATGGGGGAGAAGAAGGAAGGAAATAGTGGGGGAGAGGGAGGGAGGCAAACCATGAGAGACTCTTGAATGCTGAGAACAAACTGAGGGCTGATGGGTGTGGGGGGAGGAGAAGCGGGGAGATGGGCATGGAGGAGGGCACTTGTGGGGATGAGCACTGGGTGTTATATGGAAACTAACTTGACAATAAACTATTTTAAAAAATGCAAAGCCCCTGCAGACATACTCAAGATGCACACTTGAGTTTGAAAACCACCATGTTAAAACTTAGAATTCACTCTTAAAAGACAGAGGATCCATGGTTCAATTAGTTTTGAAACTATAAAGAATTAAGCCGTTCATTCAGGACTTGAACTTGGTTTCTGGAGAATGAATTTTTCAAATTGGGCTCAGGTTTGGAGTCTGCAAAGTTGTGGGCTTCCACATTTCCCATATGGATGGAAAGTGCATGAATAGTTCTGGGTTGTCGCATGGGCCTGGGGTCACCAGAACACCACTGTCAACTAGATAATCTGCAAGGAAACTTCTCTTCAAAGTTGCAGCAGCAGCTTTATTTTTTTCTTAATTTTTTAATGTTCTTATTTATTTCTAGGAGACAGAGAGACAGCGTGAGCAGGGGAGTCAGAGAGAGAGGGAGTCACAGACTGAAACAGGCTCCAGGCTCTGAGCTGGCAGTCAGCACAGAGCCCGACTCGGGGCTCAAACCCACGAACCGCGAGATCATGACCTAAGCGAAAGTCGGACGCTTAACCGACTAAGCCACCCAGACGCCCCAGCAGCAGCAGCTTTAAAAGCAAGTTGATGTAACTGGCCAAATCTTCCATATAAGAAAGTGGTGTTGAACAGAGGAAGAGCCACAGCCTACTCAAAAGGCCACAAAGGGAGCAGAGATGTGAACAGTGTGAAAGCCTGAGAGAGTCTGCAGAGATGGGCACCTCTGCACACAACCTTCCCTCACAGTCCGGCAGCTGTGCTGTGTTCCTTCCTCTAGGAGGCCTGCTTGGTGCTGCTAAACCAGCAACCGGGATCACTGTGGCATATTTAACGTCACTGTGGAACTATTTGTGATTGACTAGCTCAACAGCATGACTTGGAATAGGAGCCTTTGATTTTCCTCAATAAGATAAAACAAGTTTGTTTTTGAAAGTAATTTAGCAGAAGAGGTCCTGTGATCAAAAAAGGGGAGGAAATGTCTTTCAAGCATACAAGAGATCAGATAGCACCCATGTGCATACGTATAACCTGTATGTATATCTGCATATACACATACTATAAACTTTATATATTTTTTCCTGTCAATCCTAGCTTCCCACACTCCTGGACAGCAGTTCTCAAGGTATCAATCTGAGATCCTGGGGAAGAATATTATCTGATATGTCATCAAGAATTCAAGAGGTAAGTAGCCTGATGATACTAATGATAATTTTATTATATCTTGCCCCCATTTTACCACACTTATTATATCAAACAACTTAATTTTACCTTAGACCTGTTCAAGAAGAAGTACTGTTTGAACTTTCCATCTAGTAATTTCAGAGCACCTGTTCATATCCTAAATTATCTGTGCTCCTAGGTTGGAAGCAAAAAGAACGGAACCATTGTTCTGATTTCACACCTAGGAAGAAGTGGCACCTTGTCTTTTGTGTCGGACTGTCAGTGGATTTACACTGAATCTAATTCCTTCCAATATTGATGTGGTCCATCCTATTATACTTTTACAATTCACCTAAATCTATACTGCTGATAGCAGTAGCATATACTTACAGAGTGCTTTCAGGCACTATTTTAAAGTATCTTAAATATATTGACTCATTCCATCACAAAATAATTGACATTTTTGTGTTTTATGAAAGATGGGCATGTTTTGATTAACATCTGGTTGCACAAGCCTTTTCCCATTTAGGAATTGATTCTCCACTCAATAGATGAGAAGTACTGGGGGCACAGTAATGAAGAGACAAGTATGATCAGTACCCTGTGAAACATACAGTATAGTGGGGGAGAGCAATGTGAACTAAACAATTACCTTCAAGTGTGATGTGTATTATGAAAGGGAGGCAAAAGGTGAAGTATAATTTTCGCCAAACATTTTCCCCCTCCAATATTCTCAGCTGACTTGGCCTTAGCCAACCTGGAGAATTGCATTGCAGAATCTGTCTTCATAAAACCAAGGTCAGCCTAAGCAGAGTATGAGCGCCGCTATGAGGGAAAACTAGAGAAAGGTCCGTTGTACTGATGGCCACCTGTTCTAGTGGGAGTCTCTGTTTAACATTCTTTTCCTCATAAGCATTTAAAAAATTCTTAGCAGTAATAGGCTTGAAAATGGTAGAGAATGTGAAAGGAGAGTCCCCCAAACATATCAACACTCCTCATTCTGTGTGGGAGTTCCAGAAGGCTTCTTGCCTGTATAGATAGCAAGTGTAAGCGTTTCTGAACTGGGTTGCCGCAGATGGCTCAGTTTATATTAACTGATACTAGACCGTTTGACCCCAGAACAGCCCCTTCATCTCTAAGTGCTTTGATTAAATGAGCAACGTAATAATGATAATAACCCCTTGAAAGACTATCATAAGACTTACTGTTGTCGAAGCAATTTGAGGTTCCAGCTTTATTATTGAAGCCTAGACTGAGATTATAGGCATGACTCACAGTGTGGATTCTACACAGCGCTCAACAGTTTCAGAAGGCAAGTGTTGGCATGTAGACAAGGACAGGGATGACAGGTAAACATCACTTACTGAAGTAGGGGGAACTCTTTTGAATCTCATGTGATAGAATGCTTTTTTTTTTAATTCCCAAGTGCCTTTGAAAATTAGTAGTAAGTGTGTCTGGGGAATAAAAGCAGCATTGTTTTTGTTTTGTATTTTTCCCTAAGCCAAAGCCAGGTGGCATATGGAACCTGAGACTCTGACAATTCTGGTAACCCTCAACTTAGTTCTCAGCATTCTGTAATGCTACCTTCAAAGGCTGAGTCCAGCAAGGACCACGGGTGCCCACACGGAGAGGAGAAGACCACCAGCCTCTTCTTAGCTTGGTGCAGAATTTAAAAAGTGTTTTTCCAAGAATGGAGACTTTGTTCTATATTTGCTTGCACCTTAAATCACACACACACACACACACACACACACACACACACGCACACACACACTACAAACCACACATATCAGGGAAATAAAAGAATTCACATTTGGTAAAATTAAGCTAATAAGTAGATAATTTTCCAAATATAAGAAACTAAATTCTAAACTACTCAGCCAAAGAAATTTTCTGTGATCTTGCTTTTTATGGACTGAGCAAATCCTTTATCATTTTATTTCCCATTGTTTTCCAGTATCCCCATCTTGGGGGGAGTGAGGGTAACAGAATCCAAGAACTTGCTTATAAAGAAATATTCTCTATATTTCTCCAAGGACACATTCCTAAGGAACTCAGATAAAGGGTACTGGAAAAAAGAAGTGATATGAAAATGCATTGGAATTTACTCTTTGATTTTCTTTAAGGCTC
Source organism: Proteles cristata cristata (assembly GCA_017311185.1). Taxonomy (NCBI): domain Eukaryota; kingdom Metazoa; phylum Chordata; class Mammalia; order Carnivora; family Hyaenidae; genus Proteles; species Proteles cristata. Next base: position 1,485,004 of record JAESUZ010004270.1, on the reverse strand, counting down.
ATCCTAGTTTCCTTTTAGGCCCTGAGTAGAGGGTAGAAGTTTTTCTTTCACAGCTAGATTAAGAATTGCTGAGAATATGCATGTTTTCTTTTAAATGGGAAAGTTAAATGCATATGTGGAGGTCTCCTCAAACTTTGGAGCTCTGGCATCACAGTGATTATGATTCTAACCACCTTAAAATAACCTGAAGCCTTTGCCTTGCCCTAGTTCATTCATCGACCAAGTGTTCAAGACTTGCTGTGGGTGACCAGTCCTCTCATGCAGACTGGGGGTCCTGAGACCTTCACACAGCTGATGAGCATCCTGTCTGACCTCTTGTGTGGCTACCCAGAGGGAGGAGGCTCTCGAGTATTCTCCTTCAACTGGTATGAAGACAATAACTATAAGGCCTTCCTAGGGATTGACTCCACAAGGAAGGATCCTGTCTATTCTTATGACAAAAGAACAAGTAAGTTTTCTGAGTCATGTGTATGTAGAATGGCATCTGATGTTGGTTAAGCTGATGGTTTAACACTTCCAGGGAACCCCAGTCCTGGGGTTAAGTTGGTTTTGTTGAGGGGTCCCAGGCAAAGAATCTTCTTCCAGAAAGTCCATTTCCCCTTGGAGGAAGACGGGTCAATGCTCATAAAAGCATTCTGGATATGAGCCATGTAAGGAACTGAGACCCACTTGGAAAGGGAACAGAAGGGACATTTTCCACTGATCTGACTGAACCAGGGTTAAGTTCTAAGGAAGGGAAGAAAGATAAATGAGGAGGCAACCCAGAGTTCCAAGCAAAGCTCAGGTCAGAAGGGCCCTGGCAAGTAAACACGGCTGCAGGATGTTTTTACAAACACAGTGCAGTGTAATTCTGTGTGTGCAGTACTGAGTTAGGTTTCAAATGGCAGGTCCCTGGCAAGCCATCTTTCCCGCCTTCTATTATTTTGCGGGGGGGGAGGGGGGTTGCTTCTCTGGGGTAAAGGAGGGTGGGGTGGGGAAGAACTACAACTGGGTGACCTTTTAGTTAAAAATTGAAAAGAGGCAGTAAGGCACACACCAAAAGTAGTTAGGCCCTAAGATAGCCCACACGGCAAATTAAGCAGCTATGTGAAGGGAAATTATTGAGACTAGAGCTGAGATTCCAAGGGGACGCTTTGTTTGGTTCATGTCCCTTTCATCTGAGAATGGCATCTGTTCCTTGCAGTAATCCCAGGCAGGCTTCTCAGCCTCCTTCTAAAGCAGAATAAACCACAGGGCAAACCCCATCTTTTGTTTCTCTGATGAGGCCCTTATTAAGATGCACTGTGGCATTTTGTTACTTACTAATGATGAGCTTGTTTTTGGTGGGGTACAGCCTATTAATTTAGGTTATTTGTCAAATCCTCCAGCATAGAGTTGAATGAGACATGTGATTTGAGTACACTAATGACTGTGTTAGCTCTGAGCCACGGGTGTTTCTTTAAAATCTGTCCCTTCTCTCCTGGCAGCGACCTTTTGTAATGCATTGATCCAGAGACTGGAGTCAAACCCTCTCACCAAAATAGCCTGGAGGGCAGCAAAGCCTTTGCTGATGGGAAAAATCCTCTTTACTCCAGACTCGCCTGCAGCTCGCAGAATACTACAGAATGTAAGGTCCCAGCTGGTCTTGCCCTTCTACCTGGGACCTCCCAGAAGAATGAGAGTGAGGAAGAGCACGCGCGCCTGTGCGCATGCACACAGGCACACGCACACAGACACTCAAGCACTCGTACTCCCCTGATAGCAAGCCTCATGTTTGCTTTTTGCTTAGTGGAGTCTTGGGTTCCTCCTCCATCCACAGTCATCGTTGGAATGCTTTGTGCCAAAGTCCCTGGCTGGGCACTCCCTTCTCGACAAAACCTGCAGTGAGGTTTTCTTCCCCCATGCCTGAATTTTATCTAATGGAAGGGCTCACTGCCCTCTAAATCCTGGCTACCCTGGAACAAAGGGAGGAAAGGAGAAAGAGCTTTTCCTCACAGGGAGTCCAAATCTAGCTTTAATGAGGTTCTGAGACAATAGCGTCATCAATATACCATGTATCTCTGAGGTATTAAGAAACAGATTTTGTCATGTGGAGACTGGGAAATAGCAGATTGTTCTGGAAAATATCAGTAGACTGAGAAAATAAAGATGCTTCCTTGAAAAGCCTTTCTCAAACATTGAGGGTTTGTGACAGGAGCATGGAAGGTAGAATAAAAAGTTCTCTTTCTCTTTTTTCCCTTGTCTTCTTGTCTCTGGTTTTAGGCCAACTCAACTTTTGAGGAGCTGGAGCGCCTTAAGAAACTGGTCAAAACCTGGGAAGAAATAGGCCCCCAGATCTGGTACTTCTTTGACAAGAGCACACAGATGACCATGATCAGAGTACGTATGGCAGGGGGAGGGGAGGAGAAGGGCCAAGAAAATTCCACAAATTTCCTCTTCTCAGTAAGAGTTGATCTGCTGAAGTTGAATCAAAATAAAACAGTCAGGGACCAAAGACACTAGTTCTGGAAGCTGCCACCATGTGGAGTCACTGACTTTGGGTGAGACATGTTTCTTAAAGTCTGAGGGAAATGTGAAAACTGCCACAAGATCAGTGGCTTCCTGAAGTTTTCTGAAGTTTCCTGCTCTTATAAATTCAGTTGAGGGCCTCAGATTCAAAGGGACATCTCCCCAAGGGACCAGCTCTGTAACTGCAAAGGTGGTTGAGTATGTCTGTCTGCTGTCATTACCAGCTTTGCGGAGCCAGGAGACCAGAGGCTTACATAGCAGGGATAATTAAAAGAGAACAACAACAACAACATTAAAAAAGAAAGAGAGAAATCTTCCTATATACCGTTTTCCCTGTCCTTCTTCCTCAACACCCAACATACACGTTTTCCTTCTATACAGACCTGTGTACTTAGGGGAAATTGGATATAGACAGGTATACCTTATCATGGAATGAAACCCACTAGCTTTTTAGGGAGGCTTAAGGTCTATCTTTATTCATGAAAAATTAGAAATGGCCTGAAACAAAGCCAGAGGTCCTAAGGAATTCCTAAATAATATTATAATAATAATAGTAATATATTTCTTTCTCCCAAGGACACACTGGAGAACCCAACAGTAAAAGACTTCTTGAATAGTCAGCTTGATGAGGAAGGTATTACTGTAGAAACCGTGCTGAACTTCCTGTATAAGGGTCCTCGAGAGGATCAGGCTGATGACGTGGCCAGCTTTAACTGGAGGGATGTATTTAACATCACTGATCGCACCCTACGCCTGGCTAGTAGATATCTGGAGGTAAGGTATCTCATGTTCCCCACTGATGAACCAGGAATTCTCACAGCTCCCAAACAGAGATGGGTCCTGTTCTCTAATAGCTTGTACACGCTCGGGGAACAGTTCCCTTTTTACATCTCCTGCCTCCCAGTGGCTCCCTGACTCCGCCCTGGCTGCTTCTCCCACCTTGTACCCTATACAGTAGTTGTGTTTGCCCTCAACCCTCTCTTGTCTGCCATAGCTTCGGTCATTGTTGGCCTCAAATTCTGAGGTTCCACTGCTTTCTAGTAACCCTCACCTCCAGCTTCTATAGGCACATCAATACATCCCAAAGCAGACTTGTGTTCTCCTCCCCATAAAATCAGTCCTCTAACATTTCCTTCCCTGATCCCTGTCCTCAGTATTATTCCTTTTTTTTTTTTTTACAGTAGGAATGATTCCTTTCTTCTATATTTAATTAGTTTATTTTTAAAAATTTATATCCAAGGAAGTAAACATATAGGGCAACACTGATTTCAGGAGTAGAATTTAGTGATTCATCACTTAATACATCACCCAGTGCTCATCCCAGCCCCTCTCCAGTGTAGCCCAGCCCCCCACCCAACACCCCTCCAGCAACCCTCCGTTTGTTCTCTGTATTTAAGAGTCTTTTACGGTTTGTTCCCCTCCCGGTTTATATATTTTTGCTTCTCTTCCATTCCCTTATGTTCATCTGTTTTGTATCTTAAATTCCACATATGAGTGAAGTCATATAATAATTGTCTCTAAATAATTTCACTTAGCATAATACACTCTAGTTCCATCCATGTTGTTGCAAATGGCAAGATTTCATTCTTTTTAATCGCCAAGTAATATTCCAGTGTGTGTGTGTGTGTGTGTGTGTGTGTGTGTGTGTGTGTGTGTGTGTGCGCGCGCCACATCTTCTTTATCCATTCAACAGTCGATGGACATTTGGGCTCTTTCCATACTTTGGCTATTGTCAGTAGTGCTGTTATAAACATTGAGGTGCATGTGCCCTGCATAACAGCACACTTATATCCTTTAGATAAATACCTAGTAGTGCAATTGCTGGGTTGTTGGATAGGTCAATTTTTAATTTTCTGAGGAACCTCCATACCATTTTCCGGAGTTGCTGCACCAGTTTGCACTCCCACCAGCAGTGCAAGAGGGTTCCTCTTTTCTCTGCATCTTCGCCAACCTCTGTTGTTGCCTGAGTTGTTAATTTTAGCCATTCTGAAAGGTGTGAGGTGCTATCTCATTGTGGTTTTGATCTGTATTTCCCTGATGATGAGTGATGTTGAGCATCTTTTCATGTGTCTGTTAGCCATATGGTTGTCTTCTTGGAGCTCAGCATTATTCCTAATTCTCAAGCCAGAGATTTTAGGATCATCCTTTTTACCTTTCTTCTTCACCTTCAACCCAACAGCTACTATTTACTGGGTGTTTCTTTGTGCCAAGTACTGTATTAAGTGCTTTTATACACAATAGTTCACTTAATCCTCACAAGAGCTTCACAAAATGTGTCCTGTAATCATTCTTTCTTTACAGACGCAGAAGCTGAGGCTTCAGGAGGCTAAATAAGATCCCATCCTGTAGCTGTTATGTGTGGCAGATAAGATCCAGATCTGGGTGTGTCTGAATTCAGAGCCTGCCCTTCTGACCCTCTGTTGCCTCTGTCATGTTTAGTCATGGAGGATAATTGTGCACCCAATTCTAACACATGATAGTTTTTCCCACACCACCAAGAAATTCTTCAATACTAGCTGAATGTCCTGCATTTCAACTCAGTTTTGACACTGCTTGGAGTTAGCATCAGATCCCACAGGTTAAGGGCTCAGTCCCATGACACTGGCCCCCACCCCTACTTCAGACACCACCCCCACTTCTGCCCATAAGTTTAGATCACAGGTTCCCATGACTCCTTCTTGGATTCACTTAATTTGTTAGAGCAGCTCACAGAATTCAGAAACATTTTACTCATTAGATTACTGTTTTATTGTAAAATGATATAACTCAGGAACAGCCAAGTGGAAGTGATACGAAGGGCAAGGGAAAGGGCTTGGAGCTTATATGTTCTCTCTGGGCCCACCATTCTCTCCAAATCTCCACATGTTCACCAACTCAGAAGCTCATCAAACCCCATCTTTTTAAGTTTTTATTGAGGCTTCATTACTTAGGCATGATTGATTAAACCATGGCCATTAGTGATTGAACTCAGTTTCCAGCCTACTCTCTCCCTCCCTCCCCTTCAACCCTCTGATCACATGATTGGCTCCTCTGGATACCAGTCCTCATTGTTAGGTGAGGTACAGAAGTCACCTTATGAACATAACACCTTAGTGGTGCTCATCACCTAAGAAATTCTAAGGGTTTTAGGAGCTCTGTACCAGAAGCAGACAAAGACCAAATACATATATCTTATTATATATCATGGCATCACACTGAGCTTTGTCTATCTCCTAAATATCTCTCAACTCCACCTCTTGCTTTTTAGGCTCTGAGTTCTGGAGGCATTATTATCTCTCTACCAGCCTGTTCCGTGGCTTCCTCCCCTGGGTTCCAGGGTCCAGTCTCTGTTGGCTTAGGCATTTCTCCATACTGACACCAGAGTTACATACCAAACACACATCTGCTGGCATCACTCTCATGCTTAAAATCTCACTGACTCCATCCCCAGGGAACAGAAATCCCTTCTGCACCTGCCACGGCCTATCTTCCCGGTCATCGCTCACTCACACGTCTTCTGTTCTTCTGTACCAGCCCTTTTGCCACCCTCAGGCATACCCCTGACAACTCATGATTTACCCTTTGAAAATGCTGCCATTTATTAGAGCTTTTTTGCTTAAACAAAAAAGAGAATTTTTTGGTTGACATAACCTGTAAGTTCAGGGTATCTAGGGATTGAATGCCGCCATGAGGCCCTTATGTCTTTCCATCTCACATTTGTGCTTGCTTCTGCTCAGCTTCCGTCTCAGCTAGGCCCTCTCCATTTGGTGGTGCATCAGATGCTCACAGCCCTCAGTGGTTGTCTTCCTCCCATAAATTATGCAGAAAGAATTTGCATTCCTGTACTATAAGCAGTACTCCTGGACAGTTCTCTGATGGGTCCGGCTCTGCCTATCGCTGAGTCTCCGGGGGGATTGTGTACCTAGATTGGGAGGTCTGGGTCATATGCCTACCATGGAGTAAGGAAAGCAGAGTTAGCTTAACCTGAGTCTCAGAGACTGAGCAGGATTACTGGGAAATGGAGGAGGCTGTTCACTCTAAAGAAGAAACATAAGGCAGAAAAGCCTGAAATGATTCTTCCTTCCCCATCTGTTGAGCGTCCATTCAGTCATTCTTTGAGACTCAGCTTTCAGATGTCACTTCTGCTTCAACATAAATTTAACCATTCAGTCCTCCAGGCTTCCTCTACCACCTGTATCCCCATGCCTGGCCATGTCGCCACCATCCACCTGCCATGGTTATAACATGTGCAGGAGTCTGGGAGGGGGGCATGGATGGGAGGGAAGAGCTCTGTTCCTTATTGTTGCAGAATGGAGTTCAGTGGTTCTCCCAGTGTTTTTGTTAAGTACATCAGTAGTAAAGAATACTTCTTGTCTTTTGTTTGACTTGACATTTGCATGGTGACGTAAAAGTCTTATTTTCTTGAAGGATTTTTTTTTTTCATGTAGCTCATGCTTAATCAGGCACCCAACAGGTACTTAATATATACCAACCGTTTAGATGGATAAGAACTTCTTGTCTAGAACCATACAGCTTGGGTTCAGATCTCTGCTACTTGTGCCTCAGTTTCTGAATCTGTAAAATGGCGGTATTAATAGTACTTACGTAATAGGCTTGATATGAGAATAAACTGAATTAATTCATGCAAAGCACTTGAAACAATTCCTGGAATATAGTAAGTACTTCAGTGCTAACTTTTTAGCAAAATATAAACCAACCAAAAATAAGGCTTAGGAGGAGGACAGTGGCATTAGTGAAATCAGACCCAGCCACTGAGCTGTTCCTAGTGCTTCTATAGGGATTATGAAGGGACTAATCACATCCTCCCTCAGCCACCAAGACTTCCAAGGGCCTTGCAGTTCCATTAACTGAGCTAAGTGCTCCTTAGCAAAGGCCATGGTGGCCACAGGCTAGTGGCCTCCCCCAAGTGTTCCTAAGAAGGATTTTGATGGAGTCAGAAGCCCAGCAGGTAATTATGATAAGTTTTCTGGTCTTCCTGTTCTTGCAGAGGTAGGAGAGAGGAGGAAAGCAAGGGGGTGATGAACTGAAAGGAGAATGTAGGAGGGGGAAATGTGCAGTGAGGAAGAAACCAGTCATTGCTATTGGTCCTGGAATTTTCTGCTTTTGTTCTTATGCTTCAGGAAGTCTAGAAGAGACGTGGAGACCCTCCATCTCCCATCCTGATGACTGCTCAATAGCAGACTGGGATGAAATCTCCCCAGGGGCTCTAGGGGTCTCTTCAGGACAGAACACAAGTATGTTCCTTCACAGGCCATTTAAGACTCAACTAAAGCTCTCTTTTCAGGAATATGACTTGCACTGAAGAGGTTTAAGAACTTCCTCCTGGGCCAGCCTTGTTGTCTACTTCTCTGCGTATTCCAAGAAAGAAAAAAAATCGTTTCAGGACAATTAAGCAAAAACAGCCTTTTAAGTGAAAATTATGTTGATTTAGGTCAGTGTGGTACTCAGATGTGTTATTGAACAATAACACAAGCTCTCAGAACTAAAGTCTTTCATCTTTATAGGAAAATGGAATGATTTAATAACGTTTCTCTTCAACTAATAGAAAAGCTAAATCCCCTTCCTTTTTACTTGGAATGAGGCGTTAGTTACTGGAAATTTCATTAAGTTGCCTGGAGAGTTCCCATTCCCCTGGAGCCGCATTGCTGGGTTACTCATAAGCAGTTTTAAGCTATTGCTTGTGGAAACTTCTAGGCTGTTCAGTGAGGACAAATGGGCCTGAATCTCCACTGCTTATGAGCAAGGTCACTATGAGAAATTCACTTTACCTGCTAAGGCTTAATTGGCTTATCTCTAAAATCCAGATAACACAACAGACCTCAAAGAGTTATTGTCAGGGCAAAATGAGAGAAGTGTGCAAAGCAGTCTGTATGTTCATGCCTTGATACTGTAGCATGTGTATGAATTCTTGACCTTGGGTTCTGGCTGTTAGGTGGAGGTGGTAATGCCCTTCTTTCCAGGTGGGGCTATGAGGGTGAAATGGGAGAGGGCTGGGCGCATAGTAGAGACGTTCCATGCATGGCAACTCTTCCCCTGAACCACAGACTAAGTAAGGTCTTTCTCAGATTGAAAAACTTTGTGTAAACTTGGAGACACTATGAAGGTACTCTTTCTACTAACCTTTGTGAAATGGCTTAGAATCAGGACTGCTAGACCATTCCTGAAGGCTCAGAAGGTTGGTCCTGCCCTGGGCTCCATTTTGTAACTTCTGTGGATAATGGTGCAGTGGCTCTAGAATTTTTCCTGCCCTCAGAGCACCTGCTCAACAAGGGGCTTCTATAATCTCATTCATTCCATAATCCTCTGACCTCCTGCCCTTAGCAGGGAAAAAATAAAGAAATGAACAATAGGCAGCCCTCTTAGTGAGAAGGTGGGCAGTGGGCTAGGGAAAGGGGTGATGGTGGTGTTTGGGGAGCCTCACATCTCTACCATATGTAGAGATTCATTTCTGCAGGCCATCTGATCACCATCTTTCTCAGATTTAAGAAGACTGAAGAGATTCACATAGGTAAATCTCTCAAACTCTTTTATAGTCATAATTTATGTGTGTCTTATTCACATATATTTTTCTTCTTGAGAAAAACACAGTGAGAAAAACATTAACAAAGTATTCCTCTGATTACCCTTTAGTTAAAACAAATATACTTACCCCTCCCCTTTGATTTCTATGTTTAGTGAAAGATTAGGACTGGCACAGATGGAATACTATTTAGAGTTCACAGTGTGTTTAAATTACATAGTATATTTGAATTTCAGGTCTTGAATTTTGCATCAGGAAGCTGAATTCAGCCAAATTTCAATATGAAAATACCTCTGATCAAGGCATAAAATTGTACTTTAACCAGTCAAAATTACCTTTCCCTAAGTCTTGAAAAAACATGTATTCATTAACTGTTTTTGCCTCTGCTGTCATCACAGTCAGTATACGTGCATAGCTAATATTTGCTATCTTCATGGTGGTTATCCTGTTGACAAATTAGCCATAGAGGGATTTTTGTACTACTTTTCCTCTATACCTTACATGCTCCTGGCCACATGCCACCACCACCCAATCAGAATGTGCTCAGGGAGTATAGTTTTCAGGCTAGCCTAAGAAAAGAAATAGGATTAGAAAGGTAAAGCCACTGATCACATAATATCTTTAGAGTCAGATATATAGATATTTGGGAAATGCCTTTCCTACCTCATTCTTCTGTTGATTCATTGGCTCCAGATATGCATCAGGAAGCTAGAGAGAAATCAAGGGAGAGGTAGAAAGTACAGAAGTCGATACCATAAGAGCAGTATTTTTTAGAGGTCCTTGAACTAGATCATAAGCAGTGACCTATTCTCTGCCTCTTCAGTCTCTCAGAAACATAGAATGGGACTGAGGAAGGAGAATGCAGATGAGGGGTGAGCTGGGGTCATGGGTGGAGGGAAGGGACTTGTATTTGAGGCACTTTTGTATGCCATCTCATGTAAGCCTCCTAAGCGCTTTCTGTAGGCATGATTGTTTTCATTTTGTATAATTAAAAATGGAGCCTCAAAGAAGTTGACTGACTGGTCTAACATAGTGCAGCAGAGAAGTGGGGGACCCAGAATTCAAGTTCAGACTTGTCTGGCTCTAATGAGGAAGTTCTTTTATAGTATGAGGGGCACATTTGTGGAGGCTCAGTATACATTGTCTAGATAAATTCTATACTGAGTTGGATGAAGACAGCAATTATTTTGTAGACATTATTTTGATTGGGCCTTTTCTGCTTAAAAATAACTAGATTTAGAGCGGGAAACCAAAAGATTTTAGCTTATTTGGCCATTCATATATTCGCATGGATTGAACTACCTACATCTGAATACAAATAATTCCTCACTCCTAGAAGCTCACACTTTATTGGGGGAGATAAATGTGTTATTAAATAATGCCATGTTAATGGTCTGTCTGAGGACTCCTAGAACAATAATTCAGTCTGATGGAGTAGAAACAAATTGCACAAATCCAAATTCACATGTCACCGATCATCCAAGAACTGTCAGTTCTTCCTCCGAATCATCTCTGAAATCCCTGCTTCCTCTCCTTCTCCATGTATGGCCTCTGTTCAGAGAGTCTGTACTAGCTGGTCCCTGGACCTCCATCCTCTTGCTGCTTCTACTCAGCTCCCACACTGCCTCCAGTGAGGTCTTTCTAAAACTGATTTCACTGTGACATTCCTACTGAAAGCTCTCCATAGTGACACCTGGTTGCTCTAACGGTAAAGACGTAAAGATGTTCCCAGCCTAGCTCCTCCGCCCACCCGCCCCCCCCTTCCCCCCGCCCCAAGCCAGCAGCATTGTATAAGATGACATGCTGGACAGCCTCCTCCCCTCCTCCACCTGCTGGCTCCCCTTCAGGACTGAGCTCTTGTTTCTCAGGCCTCCCTCTACACATCCTATTCCTCCATTGTAGCCCTTAATAATGATTTGTTCACATGCCTCCCCATCCCCATAGACCTGAGCCACTTAAGGGCTGAAACTCTGTCTTATTTATCTTTTGATTTCCCATTTTATCTTAGTGGAACTGCAGTGACATGAAGTAAATGCCCATACATGCCAAATTAAAACGGAAAATATGTTTATGCTAGGTCTAAAGATTGAGCTTGCTGGCTAAGCAAGGCAGAAAGACAATTTCAGGCAGAAAGAAGAGCCTAATAAGCATGGTGCAGAGGTGTGACTGTAGCATCAGGCGATTAGGTGGGGGTAGGGAGGAGCAGTAAGGTCTAGGGATGAGACTGGCAAGGTCAGCTGGCCTGGCTTACAAGAGCTTTACTCTGTAGGCGACAGGAGGCCATCTCCAGCACTTATTCCTGGGTCCTGTAATTTGGGGCAACAGAAATGAGGGTGATAACCTGAGCTGCAGTCTGAGAAGTGTTTACCAGCGTGGCTGAACTGGCTGCTTATAACCAGAATGTGCTCTGACTGGTCAGTGCCTGACGCTGGTGGTTATGAGACACTTTCAGTATAGTGACACTGGCCTCCCAGAGTGTTGGAATGATTAAACTCAAAAGTTTTGAGAGCTCGAGTCTTCTGCAATTATTATTAGCCAGATTATTATGCCTTTCCTTGGACCAATTAGGTAGGAATCATTATCTGGTGGCTTTGCCCAGTGTGTATTTTTGTGCTCCAACTTGTCTTTTTTGTTTCATTATTTATTTGTTTTAGAAACAGACTTTTTTTTTTTTTCTTTTTAACAGCTGTGCATTTCCTGCCCCTTTGTTTTCCAGTCGTGGTGCATTTCCTCAGTCTTTGTGGTAGAAGGTTTCAGATGTCTGTTCACAGTGGCCAGCATGTTAGATAAAATTTATTATAGTGCCTTTGGCCCCTCTGTCTCACCGTCCCAACCAACTCGAGCAGCCCAAAGCTCTTTTATTTAGTGGCTTTTTCCACGTGGTGGGAAATGAATGTTGAATGTTAGAGTGTAGAGCTGCCAGGAAATTCATTCTGGGATGTTTGCCCACATCCATTGGCATTTTTCAAAAGGAACCCCAGGTGTCTACATTAACACCAGCAGGACCACCTCAGGCCTCCATTGGCATTCATCAGCTGCTTTGTTCTCAGCCTGAGTATGGTATTTAAAGATGTAAGAGGCAGGACGACAGAGCCTACGTCTCTAAGGGTGCAGGGTCTCCCTTATCCCTGGACTCACCCTGGACACGTCCTGAGTGTATTAGTCAGAGTATGTCCACACAGGGGGCCATTCCCCTGTGATTGTCAAGTTTAAACAAAAAGAGAAATTCTTTCTTTCTTTGCCTCCACTGTGCAACATTTCCCACTTAATATATAATTTAATTCATCTATTATTTAATGTGTTTGAATTTAGCGTCTGGCAGGTCAGAGTTGAAGAAGGAAGCCTGCTGCTCCTGCAGCTTCTCCCAAGGTTGTGTTTGATTTAGCAGAGTAAACAAATGACTGCATCCTCTAGAGCTCTTGAGAGCAGCTGCCTGCCCTGGAGAGAGCTCGGACCTCTTCCGCTAGGGTGAACTCTTCCTGGGGAGTATCAACAAAACAACAGACAAGGAAATGTGAGGCTTGTGTGGACTTCAAGTGCGGGTGGCCCTGCCACCAGGGTCTGGCTACAGCAATTGGGAAATGAAGGGAACGAGGAAACCTCTTCCCTCATCTACTGCCCCTGGCTATTGTAGGGCGTTGTAATGGTTCTCTTTCAGATTCTGAACTCTGGTTGCAAAATTTGCCTGGAATCAGCCTCTGAGGCCATAAGCCACTGTCTTTTTATTCACTGACGATGTCCTTTGAATTTTTTTTTCCACTAACAGTGCTATCTTTATGTTGAGCCCCTTAAACTGGCCAGTTCTTAACTACCTGTAAGATTCTTCCCTAACATCCATGGCAGTACAGTTTCTGTGTAGAATCAGATAGCTTTTCTAGATATACTCCATGGCCTCAGCCTCGTTAGAGCCTACTATGCTTTCACTTATAAGCTAATCAGACCAGACCAAATATATCAAAATCAGTGACCCTAACTATGGGTTTAGTAATTCTTCTTTGCCTCCCAAACACACTCATGCAAACACTCACATAAGTGTACATGCCAGTTGGTCAAGATTTTAACATCAGGGACAAGAGCAAGTACCAACAGATGATGAGGCCACTTGCTCTGAGGCAGGTGACCTCTCCGTGAGAATACAAGGGTACATCATGAGTCATCTCAGAGGATGACCCAGGAACTTCTGACTTATATCCAAAGTAGCTTTCACAATTTCTGTGCTTTTACTTGAGGGAGATTTGGTGAGGATGACATTCTGGATTATCTTCGTAAGATCTTCCTCTGGGTAGAGTTGTCTGACCTTCACTTGATGGTCAGTGAGCAGCTAGTGAACACCAGTAGTTTGGGACGCACTCCCACCAGTATCCCCATTGCCCAGGAGGGACACAGTCTTCAGCTTCAGTCTATAGCGTTGTTCTAACCAGATGAGATGCTGTAGATCAGCTCAGGATGAGTTGTTTTCCCAGCCATATTATTGAAAGAAAATAGCTGCCCTCCTTCCCAGACAGACGGTTGTCACAAATGAAGGGTCTTAAAAGCCATTAGACTCTGTTGACTTTTAAAATATTTAGCAAAAACACTAATAAAAGTGGTATTTATCAACTTCTCCTTATTTGTGAGACAGTTTAGTGTCCTCCATTGTTAAAACATAGGCTCACTCCATGTAGGTCAATCATCTGTCAATAAAGTGGTTTAAAAACAACAACAACAAAAAAATAGGCTCACTCCAGAGGAATTTTGCCTCCTTATGCCTCATAAACGAGCTTTGAAGTGATAATTGTAACTAACCTCATGAAGTGGTTATAAGAATTCAAGGGTTAATATGAGTAAAGCCCTTGGGCCAGTTTGGGTACAGAGTAAGCCTTCTGTAAGCATCAACTTTCTTCTTACCAGGAGGCACTGGCTGGCCAAAGGGTGTCGTAATCCTTAAAACACACCTATTAGGTGTAGGGTGTGTATCAATTTGCAGATAGGGAAACACAGACCATACAGTTAGAAAACAGCAGAGTGGGATGTCAAGGCTGTTTGTCTCTTAAACACTATGCCATACCACTTTCCAAGATGGGGAAAATAATCTAACTTTGAAAATGGGTCAGATGTTTCAGGATAGAAATGAGTGTTTGAGAACCTTTTAAGTTTTGTTTTTCCACAGAGTATCAGGGTACCAATCTAGGGGGACGCAGCAGGAAACATGACTGTGAATCAGCTGCCTGATAAAACAGCCAGGATGGAGCCCACGTCATTGTGGGTCTCAACAATGTCACTGAAAACATCAGCTGCTTATTCCAGTATGGATTTCCCTTTAAGACATGAAAGGAGAGTTCAAAGAGAATGAGCTAGGTGGCTCAGAAAGTCACATTATTAAAATATATTTGTTTTTATTAGCTTTTTGCTTTAGTGAGCATTATACTCTCATTAACATTATACCAAAAACTCACTTTTCACTAATTACTCATAGTTTATCCTCTGAATCCAGCATGCACAAGATTGTGTTCAAAATACAGTAGTAAAGCCATATTTCTTACAGCATTCAAGACATCTAAATTTAAATCAGTTCAATTCAGTAAATACTTATTGAGTCCTTTTCATGAGAAAACACTCTTCGAGGGACCACAATGAACAAGAATGGCCCATGACCTCTGAGAACTTACTGCCTCTAGAACTGTGATGACCAGTGCAGTAACCAGTGGCAACATGTGGCTGTTTAAATTTTAATTAAAGAAAAAAATTCAGTGCCTCAGATGCACTAGACATTTTCAAGTGCTCGATAGCTTTTTTTGGTTACTGGCCACCATATTGGGTAGGGCAGATATAGAACGTTTCCACCACATAGCAAGTTCTGCTGGACAGTCTGCTGTGCTGGACAGGGGCAAGAATCCTCTTGTTTGGGAATTCTCTTGCCCTGACTTTGTGGCCGGAGTGTGGCTTACTCTTCGAGGAACATGTGGAAACAGCACTACCCTTCAGACTTGGTGTTTGAAGACATGGATTCAGATTCTGCTCCTGACCTGTATTGATCTTGGCAAGGCTCTTTGCCCTTCTGATGCCTGTTTCCTCGCCAGTAAAGCAAGGACATCAGACCACAAAACCTTTATGACTCCTTCTGTCCAAATGCCCTGTGATACTGGGAGTGAATTTATAGAATAGACTGTGTGTTTGTTACAGTGTATCACAGCTAAAAGAAACTATGTAGAATTTCCATCTCCCAAAAGAATTTTTTTTCATTTTAGAAATTTAATTTCAAATTCACCTTAATTGTTGATACTAAATTTCTATATATGCAGACCTAAACTTGCTAAACTGATTTAATTATTAATTTATTTTATTGTTATTTTTTTAAACTAATCTCTATACCCAACATAGGGTCAAACTTATGACTCCAAGATCAAGTAGTTACATGCTCTACCAAGTGATCCAGCCAGATGCCTCCAAAGTGATTTTTTAAATGAGATTATTTTATTTCATTTTTACAGGACAAGGTCTCCGCAAAGGAAACTTAACTGTGTTTCTTTTTCTTTCCTTTTTTAATGTACTCTGGCAATTTAGTTTTGATGCTTCCTTGCCCAAGCAGGTTGTCATTTCTCTGTCCCCATAGTGGTGCTTTTAAGCACTGATGAGTGCTAGGAGCCCCTGGTCTTGGACTGTGGTGAAAATCTAAATTTCCCGCCAAATAAAAAAAAATCATTCAATAGCTAACTCTGTTTTATTTCCATCCAGAAAAAAAAACCCAAAAAAACCCGTGTTAAAGACTTTAAGTGTCATGAGGTACTTAAGTCCTTATCTCATTAAAAGACTGACCAGTGTTATGCTGGGCAATGCCTGTTTGCAAAAGAATAGCTGGGTAAAGAAAATTTTGTGTTTTTCTTAATTCTATGATATGTGACTACACTTTTTTTTTAATGTTTCATTTATTTTTGAGAGAGAGCGTGGGGGCTGGGAGCAGAGAGAGAGGAGAGCAGGGGATCTGATGCAGGCTCCAGGCTCTGCGCTAACAGCAGCAAGCCCACATGGGGCTCAGACTCACCAGCCATGAGATCATGACCTGAGCCAAAGTCAGACGCTCAATCGACTGAGCCACCCAAACACCCCACTTGCTGGTATTTTTTAAAAGAAATGCCACTTCCATTTAAGATAACTATGTTGTATGGTGTCACTTAAGCCTTGGCCCTCTATATTTTCTCATTACCTGTGTTCCTCTTTCCCATATCAGCTGGAGAGCTAATAGTTCCTTTTGTTTCCTTTCTTTTTATCTAGAAGGCCGAGAACATTCCATGGGACCTTCTCCCTGGATGTGGAGCCTGAGGTAGGATAGTTTAGTTCAGAAAGCCAAAAGAGGGTGGGTTTGCAGTACTTCGTTGTTCAGGTTCAGCTCCTCAGCGTACAGCAAGGCATCTAGTTGACCCTCTGAGGTTTCCTGAAGAAGACTTAGCAGTGAGGGGTTGGGTGAAGAGTTAGGCTTGCCTACTTCTTACTAGGTCATCGGGAGCTCAGGTGTCTGATCAGTTCCTTTATGACCTGTCCACCATCCTTGCTTCTTCTATTTCTGGTATTAGTTATGGGATCAAATGAACTACAGTTTAATACCTATTCCACCACTTTGGGGAAGCTACTCAACTTCTTGGAACCTAAGTTCCCTGGGCTGCAAAGTGAGGATAAACAATAACTGCACTCTCCTACTTTACGAGATAGTTGGGAGCATGTGGAGGGCAGTGGATCAGGCTGTATCTGAGGCTCCTGATATGAGGGGAAGAAGTCTGGGCCTCCTGGACAGTGGGGAGGGCATCCACGGCCAGCCACTTGCTAACTGTGTGACCTCTGTCAGGTCTCCTCCAGTTCTGTTTCCTCTTCATTAAACTGAGGATTCCAGGTAACTCACAGGCTCTGTCTTTGTAAGCTAATGTGTTCCTTTAAGCCCCTGTCACAAGTCTCCTGACCAGGCTTCCTGCTTCCCTTCTTGCCTCACTAGTGATTGTTCGGAAACACAATCGGATCCCACATGTCGTACCCTTGCTTAAAACTTTCCACTGGTTTTTTATGCCTTTTTAGAGCTTGCCTTGAGGGCTCCTGGTTAGCACGGAAAGCTGCATGTCCTAGGAAACCCTTCGCTGGTGGTCACACTGCAAGTGCAGCAGGGTAACTGATGTGGTCCCCATCCACCTTCCCAGTGCTCACCCCTCACCACTCACCTTTCTGGTCACTTCTACTTGTCTGCACATTAGAAAGAGCATTCAACACAATGCTGATGTGAGTCTTTTGTGAGTCCAATTTCATTGTTTGGAGTAGGTGTCTATGTAAAGCTCCCTAGTGGTTCTAAAGGCTGGAGACCACTTCTCCATCTTGCAGGTCTCCGAACACCCCACATGCTGCTCCCTAAGCTGGAGCTGACCTTCCCCCTTCTTTTTTCCATTGGCTAACTCCTTCTTACCCTCGTCCTACTCAGGAGTTCCTTCCTCCAGGCAGCCTTCCTATACCCCTCCAGGAAGACTTAGCTACTTACGGGCTTGCAGACTACTCTGGGCTAGCTCTCATCAGAACTCAGTCATTCTGTGTTATGATTGTTGGTTTACTCCAACCCTCTCCCTTATTAGGTCTAGAGTTTCTTTTAGAAGAAATTTTCTTTCCTCCTTGTATCCCTGGAGCCAGCAGGCTCTGGCACATTACAGGCTCTCAGTAAGTATTAGGTGAACAAATGAATCAAGACAAGGCCATCTGACCTCTTGTGAGTTACATTCAAAGAAAGAAACATTGACACAATAACCCTAGTGTATTTTAGGAACAAGAAGTTAAGGAAAAGCCAGATCACAGTATAGTCTAATACCCTAACAAATCTATAAAAGTGAACAACCCCCAATGTTCAGATTAAAAGAAATTCTCAGTGCTTTTTTGTAGGTAATGATTTTTGCCTCTTTCAGGGGGAGAAAAAAGACCTATTAGGAAATTCCCCCCCACACACACACACATTACCTGTCAAAACTGTAACTAGAAATGATTTCCCTGAATAAATCATTTTGGCTCCCTCTTTAATTTTCTTTCTTCCTCTTCGTTCTAATCCTTCAGATGGCCATCCTTGTGTGGGTGCAGAGGCAGGAAGGTTCGCCACTAGTACTGTTTCTCTCTCTTCTTTAAAACTCTTTTATCGGCTTGCTTTCAGATCTTCAAAGCAGCCTGTATCCATGTGACCCCACTCCCTTGCCTCCCCATGCTGGGGAGTGAGCTATATTTTTGTCAGTTTGAAGGCTTGCATATTTGGACAGGCTTGGACAGTCAGGTAGTACAGCCCTCACTAAATCTGCAGGGATGAGACCAAGTCAGTGTTTGTAGACCCCCTTTATCCCCAAATGTAGACAGAGTGAAAAATTGACACCAGAACCACACCCCACAGTTAAGCAAACAGTAAGTTCAAAGATCTCCTTGCATTTGACCCATCCCCTGGGGCAGCAGCCCTTACCCTCTGCCCTTTTTTGCATTTAGTGTTCTTCAAATGCTCTCAACTTTTGTGATTATCTGCAGTGCTTGATCCTGGATAAGTTTGAAAGCTATGATGATGAAATTCAGCTCACTCAACGAGCCCTGTCTCTGCTGGAGGAAAACAGGTTCTGGGCTGGTGTCGTGTTCCCTGACATGTATCCCTGGACCAGTGCCCTGCCACCCCACGTGAAGTACAAGATCCGGATGGACATAGATGTGGTGGAGAAAACCAATAAAATCAAGGACAGGTGATATTTCAGGCAATCTTGAAAGCCCTACATATCCCCAGGAATGTAAGAGACAAGGAGCAGGGGCTCCTCTGAGCTCAAGTCCCCGTCTCTTCCTAGGGACAGGAGGGTTACTTGGAAAGGCACAGAAACACTTTGGTACCAAAGAACTAAGCTAACTAACTACTTGGCCCTGTTAGTTGGTGAAACCAGAAGAGCTCAGTTAACCTGTCATCACCCCCTCAACTCAGCATTTGTCCCCAGCTGGCCTTTGTGCAGTTTGGAGGTGGAAACCTTTAGGTATTGAATTATCTTCACATAAAGGTTCTACAAATGAGGTTTCTCAGAAGTCACTGGGAAAGTACATTTCGGTACAGAGTGAGGCTTTGAGACTGGACTTAGCCTAAAAATAAAATTAAGAGGAGATAAGGTATTTCATAAAGCACAATGTAGAGTCCTTGAATGAAAGCAATTACAAGTTTTTTTGTGGCTAGTATTCATAACTAAGATTTAAACTGTGAATTAGAATCAGATTGGAAATTTTTAGGGATGAGATTTTAAGAGAAGAGTTCCAAGTCCCCTTGTGCCTATAAAGTGTCAGTGAGCTGTCCATTCCTATTCACATCCTTTGTCCCTCCCTTCGGTTTCTTTGTAGGTACTGGGATTCTGGCCCCAGAGCTGATCCTGTGGAAGATTTCCGATACATCTGGGGAGGGTTTGCCTATCTACAGGACATGATTGAACAGGGGATCACAAGGAGTCAGGCCCAGGTTGAAGTTCCAGTTGGAATCTATCTCCAGCAGATGCCTTACCCCTGCTTTGTGGATGACTCGTGAGTCACAGGTTCCCAATCTCCTTCCCAGACACACTAATCAGGTTGCTGGGGTGGGTTGGGAGTACTCTCCAGGCTTCAGTCTCTTTGAAGAGAGACCCAAGGAGTGGGGCCAGCTTGAAGAAAACGGAGCTCTAACTGAGGAGCTGGCTTCTAGACTCCAGGCAGGGCCAGACAGGCAAGTGAAGTGGCAGGGAGAAAGGAGTTGGGGTGTTGTGGGTGGAAAGGGGAAGGTGAAAATAAAAGCAAGGGAAGTGAGATTGGGGAAAGGGACAAAGGCTTTTTAAATTTCCACTACGTAGTATGTTTGGTATGTGGAAGAGTTCTGGTCAGAGTGTTTCCCCAATGATTGCCAAATCAGCAAATTAGGACTCTGCATTGCAAGTAGGTCTGGTTCCTAGGAGCCTCAGAATAATGCAGCTCCCTCCTTAATTAACATTCCCATGGTGCATGCTTAATGAGAAGGTAGAGGAATGTGTTGGATGAGCTGGAACCCTTCCTTCCTGCCCACCCCCACCCCCAGGACTGTACATTTGTTGGCCAATAGCAAGCTAAGCAAGTAGGATATTATTTTCTGAACATGTGTTTGGGGGTTGATAGAGGGACACAATGGAAGAGGACACTAGGAGGCCTCATTTACCATGGTGGATGGGGGCAGAAAGGCTCCCAGGACAGCAGCAGAGACCTACAATTGGCTTAGGATTTAACTCCTAGGAAAAAAAAAACCCAACTAGGAAGTTCACCATAGTGCACATTGTGTCTGTGGGATTCAGAGAGGAGACAAACTCGCACAGCCTGAAAAAAGAAGAAGTCAAATTGCCACCTGACAAGACAGTAAGATAAAGCCCAGTGTGGGCACAGGAAATGCTCTCTCAGCACCCTAATCCAGTTGGTTCTCTTTCCTCAGCTCAACAGAAGACTGAAGAGATAATGATGTCTGTTCTGCAGTCACTTTGGGTTTGGATAATAGACGAAGATGGGATGTGGAGCCAAGGGCAAAAGCCAGGTTCCACTTTTAGGATCAGAATAGGAGTGGCTGGCAGGGTAGTTGGGGTACACAGTGAGGCAGTAGGGATTCTGGCCATTTAGAGTGGGAGAGCCCTCTGGTGGCAGGTCCCCAAAGTGCAGGTGTTATGAATTTCTGGTTCTTTCCTTAGGGCCATCTTGAGAAAGAATCCTCCCATATTGGAATTGGGCCCTCCTTCCTTTGACAACCAACAATTTTCAATAGATAATAATCTTAAGGGCTTTCCTAGCACATCAAGTGCAAGAAAAATATGTGTGAAGTTCACAATAAAATAATTCCAGAATATGAAATCCATCTTGCTTGCTAGAATAAATGTCCATGGAATTACTTCACTGGTATATGGCTGGTGGATTTAGTGGCTATTGGGTTACTGATTGATTTATTGATGGGTCAATTGCCTTCTGAAAGTGTCACACTGATCATTTTGTGCCTCTTCTTGCTTAACTGGGGTTTGGTGCTCTGGGGTTTGGTCCACCTCTGCTAAGCTGCCTGACCCCCTTGGGGCACCCAATTATTGATCTCATCTCCAACACCAAGTCCCTTTGTTTGTGGTTCACCTTCTTGGACTTCAATGTCAGTTAGCATGTATCTATTCCAGTCACAACTGCATCATGGGGTTTGTAGTTTTTTTCCCACAAGAATTTACATAGTGTAACATACATAGTACAATTTTATTTACACACATTACTTGTAGAGCATTCATCTGAGCTAACCAAAAAGCTATCATCTTGCTCTAAAGAAAAAATAATCCTTTGGGGCAAAGTGCAATCCAATAAAAGTTTCAAGGCCATTAAATGCCCAGTAGGTATTTTCTGCCCATCCCTACATCTGGGCTTTGTTCTCAACACATTCATTCAACAAACATTTACTCCACCTCTACTACTTTTCTGCTTCTCTTCTCTTGCTTTAGTTTTATGATCATCCTGAACCGCTGTTTCCCTATCTTCATGGTGCTGGCCTGGATCTACTCTGTCTCCATGACTGTAAAGAGCATCGTCTTGGAGAAGGAGTTGCGACTGAAGGAGACCTTGAAAAATCAGGGGGTCTCCAATGCAGTGATTTGGTGTACCTGGTTCCTGGACAGCTTCTCTATCATGTCAATGAGCATCTTCCTTCTGACCACATTCATCATGGTAAGCCAAATGGAGAAGGCCCAGAAAATCTTGAATAGTTTTCTACTTCCCACCTTTCCTCCTGTTAATGAACTCATGCCTACATTAGTCATCTGGCCATCAGGGATAGCCTGATTTGTAGCTGCCTGTTCATTTCACCCAAAGTGGCCACATGCAGCTGCCTGGTCATTTCAGCCAAGGTGGAAAATACTCAGACAAATGTCCCCTCAAGGAACCTCTGTATCATAGTATGATCCCTGCTCCCACGTTCTTCCCAGGGTGCTACAGTCTACATAGATTATCTAACACCATTCCATGAACTATCTGGAGAAGCTGCTGTTAGGAGAGCCCAGCACAGAGTAATTGTATGTGCAAAGGGTTCTCCCTTCCAGACACAGAAGAAATGAGTACAAAGAATGTTTTCCTGGGATTACTGTCCTAACCAGCAGCTGGGGTTGTAATGTGAAGAGTGTTTTCAGTGTATTAGGAGAGGAGACCTGGACTGTCTATGAATTACCATCATGGTGATACCATTCGTGGCTTGACCAAAGGACATTCTGCTTGAACAGTCTCCAAGACCTCTCTGTCTCAAAGGATAGAATTCAGAGTGTGTCCTTTCTCCATGGTAGGAGTATTTATAGCTGCAGACAGCACACATAGGTCCATCTTCTGCAAGCTTTCAGCTCCCTCACAGGCCAGACTTGGAAATAAAATAGTATTTCATAATATATTCTTATCCTTCATTTTCAGTTCCTCCATAGTAGGTGATCTTCTGTACTTGTTAGATGATAACTTCATAAATTTTGGCAGTTTTTAAAATACTTATTTGATGGTATTTGGTATAAACTTCAAGCTTGGTGTTATCAAGCTTGTTTTGCCTCTCTAGCATGGTCATATTAAGTGCCCCTCTGTAGTAGGCAACATGTATGCTGAACCAGAGACTCTGGCTGTGTCCCATCCCATGCTGGATCATACTGGTGTCAACCTCATCCAAGAATGTTCCACCATATATCCTGTTCATCCAGCAGATATTCAGTTAAACCAAATCCTACCCCTTCTCTTTTCAGTAAAATGTACTGATTCTGAAGGGTTTTGTTTTCAGTGTTGCACTGAGATTCAGTGCACTCTATGGCCTTAGTCAAACTCAGTGCTCTAGCCCTGTCAAAATTAATGCTGATGTAGAGGTTATTCTCCTAAGGCAACCTACCTTTAAATTGGTGACTTTAAATTTTCAGAGTCTCTGAGCTCCACAAAGATGAGGAGAGGAGCAGAGCTCCTTGTCTTCCTCTAGTGGTCCTTTGTTCCTTCCCATCCTTCAGTCTGCTCCATTTCCCATTTCCAAGATATTTTGTGTTCTCAGAATTAAAGGAGTTAAAATGCATAAGCATCTGACTTATGCAAGATGGATAAACATGTATGCTCTTGCAATGTCTGAGAAGTAACGTTGAGATCTGATTTCCTAAGAATGGGCATTAAGACTTCAAAGCTTTTAGGACGTGAGGTAAAGAATGTTCACCAAGAGTTTCTTGCACAAACGGGTTTCTCTTTGTGGGAACCAGAACATTGTTCCAGTGATGACGGAAACAGAGCTTTCCACACCAGAATAGGATGACGCTCCCATCTTTGCCTTGCTCTTCCTTCCCACCTCCACTCTGCAGGAAAGAAGCTGGAAGCTGGACAATGGGGCGGGTTCCACTGTTATGCAGGCTATTAGGAACAAAAAAGAGCAGTGGTCATTAGAGGAAGCCAAGACCTGTAAGTCTATTGGGTCAGCCAAGTGACTGTCCCCTCTGCCTTGTCAGAGACTACACAGGCCTGTAAGTTTCTAGGACTTTGCTTTGAGTTGGGATAAGAAACCGATTTTATTCTGCTGAAATGCCAACAACCATCTTAATGTTCTCCCAGCCATAGCCACTTGTTCGGCCATGGACTTCCTTTTCCCGGGTTGTGTGATTAAGGAAAACGACTGCACTTTCCAGGGTGATGTGGAGAGCTCTTTGACACACAAAATCAGGAGCTCTGAGTCCTAATTTTGACTTTCATTTAGAGTTCTTCAGTTTGATTCTAGTTAAGCATTGCCCTCTTCCACCCTCCTTTGCCATTTGTTGTATTCTCTTTTTTAATCTGTTCCTTTGCACCCGGCAGGCACAAGAGTGTGAATGAGGGAGAAATGGTAGCAGCAGCTCAGTGGTGCATTTGTTCCACTCAGTTTTCACGCATTCATATATTAGTCATTGTCTCTCTTTTCTATTGGGAATCCAGTGGTTCAGGGCACCACTACCAGTTGATCAGAACCCATTCAAGAGATGAACCTATTTGTACCTTTATGTTCCCGAGAAAAGAACAAGACAGTCTATATGTATTTGGAGTTGTGTGCAAAGGGTAAAATTCCTCATAGGAAGTCTATAGTAAAGGGGAACTAAGAAGGCCTAATAAATGTGAACATCTCTATTTATCCTAGAATGTGGTTGGCCAGCAACTCACTTAGTGAAAATTGCTAATTTGGTTCTAATGTCTACATAGCCAGTGATTGGCTCATTAGTTAATATTAAAGATAGTATTTGCCCACCGGTTCTATGGAATATATTTGGATGATATTGATGGAGGGGGACAATTAACCCACTTTCAAGTGATGTGGATTAATTAGTGATATTTTCACCAGTGTGAGTGGTGAATCTCAGAATGCACATGATTAAGTCAGCAGGTTAGGCCCCATGCAAAACATTACAGCTTATTGGGGGCTCTCCTTACCTCCCTTTCTTGTCCCTCATCTACTCAGTGTATCTTGGAGCTGTTGATGTTCTCAGATCTTCCTCCCCTGCTCTACTCTTATTTCTCCCTTCCCATCAAAGATTTGCTTACTTAATACATAATGATTATTCATATTGATTGGCAGCCTAATGTGTTACCCTCCTAGGGAGAATGACACTCATAGAATTAAAGGGATTCAACAGACTGAGTCTCAAATGTGGAAATTTAGGCACCAGTGAAAGAGGGTGGAGAGACCACTCTGGAACAGAGGACTTCTGAAGGCCCAGAATCACTGCACAGAGGTTGCCCCCTGAGAGGGATGGTGCCCTGGACATGGGTGGAAATTACTGACTCAGATGGCCTCTTTGGTTTCAGCATGGAAGGATCCTCCATTACAGCAATCCATTCATCCTCTTCCTGTTCCTGTTGGCCTTCTCCACTGCTACGATCATGCAGTGCTTCCTGCTCAGCACCTTCTTCTCCAGGGCCAGCCTGGCCGCAGCCTGTAGTGGGGTCATCTACTTCACCCTCTACCTGCCACACATTCTCTGCTTCGCCTGGCAGGACCGCATGACGGCTGACCTGAAGATGGCTGTGGTGAGGGACCTTGTGCTTACTCCTAATATATGATACGTTTTCTCTGAGGGGCTGTAGTTTTCTTAGAAGACTGGCCTGCCCTTTGAGGGGATCCACTTTGCCCTTTGGCTCAAAGGGAAGTAAGATTTAAAGGCTCAGGGGCAAAAGTTGGGGCAGTCTTCACCCTGAGCTATCCAATAGTCTCTCTTTACCAAACCTGCCTGATGAGTCTGCCCTGGGAAGCAATCAAAAACCAGTTCTACTCATTGGTCCCTTTATGTGTACACAAGAGGAGAAGAACGGGGCCCATTTTCCTTTAAAAGTATGTGAAAAGATCCAGAAGGGAGGGAACTACCCCCTAACTGTTATGCCCAGAAAGATGTTTCCATTATTTAAAACTTTTGTTTTTCTTTGTAAAAACCTGAACCAGGTAGCTTACCAGGGTCTTCATCATGTTCTCCCACTGTGTGGAAAGGAGTACGGAACTGAGCCAGTTAAGAGCCAAGCCTTCTTGCCAGTAGAGGATTCTAGAAGTTGACTTTTGATTTCTTGAAAGATTGCTCAGTTCACAACTCCCAAACTAACAGTACTGTCTTTTTCTCTAATAATTTTCAAATGGGCCATTTCCACCCTCTCATTAACGAGGCTCAAACAGCTTGCATGCTCTCTAGGGTGCACAGTTTTCTTTGTCTTGGAGAACTTCCCTCCATAGTTCTCTATGCAGTGGAGTCAAGAAAGGACTACCACCTGCTTCTTACTGGGGCAAGATCTAAGAAGTTGTCTTAATACTCAGACTTATTTGGCTATAGAGCTGCCAGGACATCTGCCTTTTATTTCTCTTGTTAAACAAGAAATTAATTGCTGCTATTTATAGCATCCCATTTTCTAAAATCGTAATGGGCTAGTAGCAAAAAGTCCTTCTGACTCAGCCTGTGGGCAGAGCTGGGCTATCTTGATACACTGGGTAGACATCGGTACTCTGAGGCCACAGCTGGCTTCATGGGTGTGTGGATTCTCCAAGAAGCTATAGTTCTGGCAGCTGTGTGGACCAGGGCTGAGCTGATATTTTCACAACGGGTTTTGTGAACATAAAGCTGGAGAATCTCTTCCTTCCATACAGAGACAGTCTGAACCCCACTCTGGGCCCTACAAACTACAGAGAGGCCTCTGAGCAGAGAAAATGCTAATAGCCCATCCCTCTATGTGCTTGTGTGCTTTTTGCCATGCCAGGGACCACCTGTGGGGACTTGGCTGTGGACCTTCCTCTTCAACTTCCTTTTGCACATCAGCTTATTGAACTGACTTGTTCTTTCTATGGAGAACCTAAGAAAATGATTGTCCCAAGTCTGGAGATGAGAAAAGGTGACATCAGTGTAATCTGAGGCTTTTCTGGCCTCATTGACAGACCTCAGGTGGTCATGAGACCATCCTTTGCCTCGCCGCCAGATTGCCGTAGGACACTGATAACTTTGTGGACCCTACTAAGGGGATTCACAGAGAGCAGCCCAAGTTAGCCTCTTTGTTTTGCCAAGAACTATGTGATCTTAATAAAGAGGTAGAAAGAAGGCAGAAAAGGTAAGCAGGTAAACATGAGGACCTCTGGTCCTTTGGTGTTTTGTGCTTTGTGGTGTTTATCTTTCCCATGACACAGTTGTATTCCATTGAACAGGGGAGAGACGGCCTGGTGAGTATTGGGCAGGGGTCCCTGAGGCCTGAGAGGCATTTCCAGAATTTTCTTCCTATGGGAAGACTACTTCACCCCTCCCTGGGGTATCCTTACACCTGGACACAATCTGGACACTCTTTTGGCCCTCCTCCCTAGCTTGAGGGCATCTGGGTACTGTTGGGTTGAATAAAAGACCTCTTCTCATCTCATGTGCCCTCTGCCTCACTGCAGAGCCTGCTGTCTCCTGTGGCATTTGGGTTTGGCACTGAGTACCTGGCTCGCTTTGAGGAGCAAGGCCTGGGGTTGCAGTGGAGCAATATTGGGAAGAGCCCCATGGAAGGGGATGAATTCAGCTTCCTGATGTCTATGAAGATGATGCTCCTTGATGCTGCTCTGTATGGCCTGCTTGCCTGGTACCTTGACCAGGTGTTTCCAGGTAAGTGTCAACATCTATAGGGTAAAGGTACTGATACTGGGTTCTTCAGATTCCCAGCCCTTCCCTGCCCTTTCATCTGGTTTAAATCTCATCTTTTCTAAGTTCTTTCAATTTGGGCTTTCATAGCCACCATTTGAAACTTAAACTTAGGTCAGAAATCCATCAGTGAATGCTGGTGGCCCTACTTTAGAAATAGATCCAGAATCTGGTCTCTTGTCACCGTCTCTACCACTCTCTTCCCAGTCCAAGCCTCCTTCCATAGTCATCACCTACCAGTCTGTTTTCCATGCTGTATTCAGAGATCCTTTCAGAATCTGAGTCAGATAGTGTCAGCCTTCTGTTCAGATCCCTCCAGTGGCTTTTCCTCTTGTCCAAAGTAAAATCCAGTGTCCCAGCCCTGGCCTATAAGATACTTCATTATCAGCCTCCAGCTTTTTGCCCCATTTCATGTCCTTCCCTTTTCCCTCATGTTCTCTGCTCCAGCCACATCTGCCTCCTCACTGACTGTTCTTCAATACACTAAGCTCATTTCCTCCTCAGGACCATTGTACCTGCTGTTCTCACTGCCTGGACCATGTTTCTACATCACTATCCCCACATATCTGCAGGCTTGCTTCCTCACTTTTGTTCAGTCCTATGTTCAGATGTCATTTCATCACTGGCATCTTTCCAGATTGAAAATACCTAAGTATCTATCCTTGTATAAATAACATTCCTTCAGTGCTCCTGAATATCCTACTTTATTTTTGAGACATCAGTATCTGACACGATGTATCTTTATGTGTTTGTTTATAGACTCTCTGCCCTTAGTAGAATGTGGGCCGATGAGAGCGAGCCCACAGTCTGTTTTGTTCAGTGTTATAGGCTCAGTGCCGCAACTAGTGCCTGACTTTTGGTGGGTATTGAATAAATACCTGATTAATCTGCAGCATGGAAAAGCAATTCCTGAATCAAAATTGGGTGTTTGTGCAGTTTTGTATTTGCTGTGTAGAAATCAGTTTCCTTCAGATTAGTATTTCCAGGTAGCTAGAGAAGTCCTACCTCCGTTTGAGTGGGTTCCAAGACAGCCAACTGCCACCTAATGCTGTGGCAGCCATGGCCAGGCTTTCAGTGCTGTGACTGAGAGCAGGCAGGGTGAGTGAGGCTGGGCCCAGTCCCTGGGGAGACATGAACTCACATCATCTTGGGGCAGCCATTGTTGGCAAAATACATAGGCAGCGACCCTGGAATAGGGGAAGGATTGCTAGGCTGAGCCAGAAGGCCTGGGTTTGGATCCTAGCTGTGTGACTATCTTAGCTTCCTAGGGTTGCCATAACAAAGTATCACAAACTGGGTAGCTTAAAACAGTTTTTTTTTTTTTCCAGTCTCACAGTTCTGGAGGCTAGAAGTAGAAAATGAAGGTGTTGGCAGGGCCATGCTCTCTGAAATCTGCAGGGGAAGGAGCGTCCTCCCCTGCCTCTCCCCGCTTCTGGTGGTTTTACAACAGTCTCTGTCTTCACATGGCATTCTCCTTCTGTGTGTCTGTCTTTACATGGCCATCTTCTTTTTTTTTTTTTTAATTTTTTTATTGTTTACTTATTGTTGAGAGAGAGAGAGAGAGACAGAGTGTGAGCAGGGGAGGGGCAGAGAGAGAGAGGGAGACATAGAATGCAAAGTGGGCTCCAGACTCTGAGCTGTCAGCACAGAGTCTGATGCAGGACTTGAACCCACAAGCTGCGAGATCATGACCTGAGCCAAAGTCAGAGGCCTGACGGACTGAGCTACCCAGGCACCCCAACACATGGCCATCTTCTTATAAGGGTACCAGTCCTATCGGATTAGGGTTCCATCTAGTTCAGTGTGACTTAATCTCAGCTAAGCACATTAGCAGTAACTATTTCCAAACAGGGCCAGAGGTTAGGATTCTGGGGTCTTTTTTTCTGATACCAAATACGTCATTTTCCCCCCATATCAGCTATTTCTCTAATGCCAACCGGTGTCCAACAATATAATTCAATTCTGACAGTAACTACCCAGAATTAGCACAGATTCCACAAACAGATTCAATCCTACAAGATTGTTCCCACTTCAGATGCCAGCAGCAGATATAGCACTCCAGCTACCCAGACTTTTGTCCAACTGACTACAAATTCAGGTGTCCTCATAACAACCCCCTAGGTTCAATTATTCACTAGAACGACTCACAGAGTTCAGGAAAGTTGTCTATTTACAATTACAGCATTATAATAAAGAATGCAACTGAGGAACAGCCAAACAGGAGAGGTGCATAAGGGGAGGTATGGGAGGGATGGTAGCTGGAGCCTCCATACCCTCTCCACGTGCACTACCTGCCCAGCACGTTGATGTGCTCGCCAACTTGGAAGCTCCCTGAATCTCCTTCAAGAGTTTCTATAACTCTGTCTCCAGCCCTGTTCTCCCTCAAGATGAAGGGCAGGGCTGAAAGTTTCTGTCTTTTCCCAGGACTGGTCTTTCTGGTGACCAGCCCTCATCTTGAAGCTATCTACGGCCTCTACCTTGAGTTACCTCATTAACACAAACACATATATGGTTGAGAAAGGGGCTTGTTATGAGCAACAAAAGACATTCCTGTGACTCAGGAAATTCTAGGGGGTTTACAAGCTCTGTGCTGGGAACTGGGGACAAGACCAAGTATTATTTTGTATTCTACCATGGACCTCAACATATCTTTTTGGGGAGTGAGGGGGCCACAATTCAACCCATAACGGTGACTTTGAGCCATATACTTGACCTTGCTTTGCCTCAGCTTTTCTATCTCATTAGGCCACTAGGAGGTATAATAAGTGAGAATTAGTTGGATTGAAAATGAAATTTGTCCATAATCCAAGGGCTTTATTTTAGCCTAGCTGAAGCTTTAATTTGCCCAACAACTATTTACCGAGCAGCACCTATATGTTTGGCTCAGCACTAGTATTTGGGAAAAGAGGGATGGAAAAGACAAACCCAAACCTGTGCTTGAAGGGCTGACATTCTAGTGGCCATGGAACATGGGAATATTAAATAAGCAAAGATAGTGTTCTCACAAAATTAACATTTTAAAGGGAGCAAAGCCTGCTAAGTGGAGAATTTGGGAGTCTTTTCCTTGAAACCCAGATGAATCCAATAGAATGGAATGGTTTAGATCAGTGGTATTAGAACCCATATTGGAATTCCTATACCTCTGTTTAATTATCTGTGACCTTGGGCAGAAGATTCAAACTCAGTGTGCCTCAGTTTCTTTATTCACAATAATACCACTGGCTATCTTCTAGGGTTTTCAGGATTAAATTACTTAATTATGAGGGGAACCTGGGTGGCTCAGTCATTTAACCTGATTTTGGTTCAGGTCATGACCCCAGGATTTGTGAGTTTGAGCTCCACGTCAGGCTTTGCATTGACAGTGCAGAACTTGCTTAGGATTCTCTCTCTCCCTCTCTCTCTCTCTGTCCCCACCCTTGCACTCTCTCTCTCAAAATAAATAAGTAAACTTAAAAAATTTTTTAATGCATGAAAAGTGCTTACAATGATGCCTGACATGGAAAGAGCATCCAATAAATGTTAGTGACTATCATAATTACTATTATCTGGTGATTGTTGAGAAAGGACATGATTAAAGTCTTTAATAAAATGTTTTCTTGGAAAACTAATGTCAACCAAGATCATCAGTCTTAGTGTTGCTGGGTCCACCCAAGAAAGTGACCTTTAGAATTAAAACATGTTGGAGGGAGTAGTTTTGTGGGAGCCTATGGGTAGCTGTGTAATGCTTATGAACTGTAAATATCTATACTTCTACTTTGAGATTCAGATAAAAATTCTAGATTTTATGAAACTGTGGTAAGGCAGAACTACTTATGCTTTTTCCCTGTCATTTCAAATTATTTACCTTTCCTCTTTAGGGAACTATGGAACGCCACTTCCTTGGTACTTCCTTCTACAAGAGTCCTATTGGCTTGGCGGTGAAGGTGAGTTATTTACATTTTTTTAATTTAAAAAAATCACCTTAAAGTTTGAAACTAGCTCCTTTGGTGACATCATGTAGACACATAGGCTATGGAGGTGGCTCCTTATGTCTAGTGTGTGATTTGGGATTAGTTCAGCTACATCCTGAGGGCTCTGCCACTGTGATGCAGCATCATAGCCTCTGGGAGCCTACCTCCTGGGAGCTGCTGGGCCAGGGTGAATGGCTGAGCATTGCTAAACCCTGTGTCCTGTACAGTTTGTGCCCAGTGGATTAAATTGTCTAATAAAAAAAAGGCCAAACTTCTGTAGGGTACAAATGACTTTTGTGGTTCCTTAATTTAAAACAAAGATCCACAGAATCATGAAGGAACCTTTGTACTGGTTATCTTTTGCCTCCCCTCCTGCTTTTTTATTCCTTTCCAAAATATAAATTAATGCATTCTCCCAAGGTAAAGGCCCATCCGGAGGCTGGGGTGGAGCTATGATCTTCAATACATTCCCAGACTTCTCTAATATTCATCTTACTTGTGGTTGAGGAAGAGGACTAAGGAGTATTTGCCTAGAATGCATCTTAGCTAAAACTTACCTTTCCTACTAAACAGGACAGGAGGCCCAGGGGAGTTCTAGAAGTTCCGTAGACTCTTTTGTGAGGTATGAGATGGCAAGAAATTCCTGATGTGATTGCTGGGGACTTCCTTGGAGCTAGTAGTTTCTGGAAGCAAAAGAATAACTTTCCAATCTGTTGCTCACCTACCTGCACTTTACTTTGAATTATTGGGTGTAGGCCAGGATTTATTATTTAGACACTAAGATGTTTGTTTTCTATAGGGGATTAGCCTAGGGCTTTTAGAAGGCTTGGGTGGCTTGTTTTGTTTTGTTTTCTTTGGATAGTTCAAACAAATAGCAGTTCAACAGCTCAGTCTTTTTCTGTTGGTTTGTCTATAACTTTTAAACTTCCAACCATAATAAAGTTATAATCCATTGTAAATGGGGTTTTTCAACATAGGAACATATTCCTGGAATGCTTTTAATTTCAGTGAATATCAAGACTTGTGAGCATTTTTCCCCTCTACAATTTCAGCAGATAATCTCTCTCAGAAAGAAATCTTAAGACAAATGTGCTCCTTCAAAAATGAATCACCTGTATTTTTGCTAATAGCAGCCAAATATTTTTCACCTGCTTCACAGGCTAGACTGAAGTAGATTCCTAAATGTCTCCAAAATCAGAAAAGAGCTGAGTTTTCCCACCTAATCCCCTCTTCTCACAGACAAAGAAATGGAGCCCAAGAGGACCTTGGGCTTGCCCAAGTTCCTGCTGGTCACTTGGGACAAAATCTGGAACTGGGACGCACATTTCCTGGCAGGGCACTCACCGGGTGACTAAACTATGTAGAAGATCCCCCCCTGCTATTTTGCTTCATGTTAGTGTAGTAGAATAGCTAGTAAAGTGATCAAAGGAATTGTGGGCAATCGATCTGAAAATCTTCCAGGAAGCACAAGTAGAAGCGCCAGCAGTGGCAGGTCCCGACCAGCAGCCCCATCACTGCTGCTCCACCCACTGGCTGCAGGTCTACAGAGGGTCACCAGGACCCACAGAGGCCCCGGTTGGCTGCTGCATTAAAAAAAAACTCCCCCTGCCCACATCTGTGCTCCTGAACCCAGAGCCTTTAGATGCTTGGCGGCAGTGGCTTCCTCCTGCCACTGCTTTCCTCTCTGGCCGGCTCGCTCTTCTGCTTGCTTCTTTTCCCCTTCTAGGATGTCCTGCTGTCCTTTTAACCAAATGCCACGTTTACCAAAAAAAAAACAAAAAACAAACAAACAAAAAAAACCCCTCTGTGTGTGTTTACACCATACTTCACAATTTGTTGTTTTTTAAAAATGTTTATTCATTTTTGAGAGACAGAGACAGGGTGCAAGCAGGGGAGGGGCAGAGAGAGGGAGACACAGAATCTGAATCAGGATACATCCTCTGAGCTTCCAGCACAGAATCCGATTTGGGACTCGAACCCACGAACTCAACATCATGACCTGAACCAAAGTTGGACTAACCAACTGAGCCACCCGGGTGCCCCAACAATTTGTATAAGCCTATCTCTCAACCAGGCCCAACTCTGATGTTAGTCCCAAAAGACTTGAATGCCCATAAAAATGCCTAAGTAAATTATTTCTCAATCTGTAATTTAAGCTGGCTATTCGTTATATCACTTTGAATGGGCTCCTCTAAGGTTCACCATGACTTTGACATGTTTTTGATTGGAGCAAGAAGTACTGTTGGTAAGGTAAAGAAAATTAACCCATTGCAAACTCAGTCCTGGTTTTGTGAAATTTTTTTGAATTACAATTGCTGACATTGTGGGTCCCTGCTGGCATGTTAAGAGGATGAGGTAAAACACCTGTTACAAAACACTCTCTGGGCTTGGCAAAGATTGACAGTCCAGCCAGCCGGGCCTCCCAGCCATTTTGAGAACTTTACAGGCCCACAGGTCCCTGGGAATGCTGACTTGGCCTTCTGAGGGAACTGTTTTCCAGCTCTGGTAGGAAACTCTGCAACCCCTTCCTTCTCCCCTCCTTTTCCTGCCTTTACTGATTGTTAGCTCTCACCAGGAATAACAGTGGCTTCTGGTTGGTGCAGGCTGTTCAACCAGAGAAGAAAGGGCCCTGGAAAAGACAGAACCTATAACAGAGGAAATGGAAGATCCGGAACACCCAGAAGGGACACATGGTAAAAACCTCAATAAAGGACAGAGAACATAGGAAAAGGAAAGGCTCAGACTACTGTAAAAGGCCAGAGGAAAACCCTTTATGACTGGGCTGAAGTAGAACCCAGGAAACTCACTCTGTGGTGACAAGGGTTAAAACCTGATAGCTTCTCAAGGGTCAAGCTGCACGTGTGTGGGATGAATGGTCCAGCCAGACATTAACGCATATTTCCTGGAGAAAGCAAATCCCAAGTATGTGCTGTGTTTGTGCCCTTGTTAGGCAAATCCCAAGTGAGTTGCACAAATGTGCTGACTTCCGAGGATTTAGCAAGAACAATAACTTGGGTCACTGGGACTTAAAGCGGATATGAGCTATAAGGAAAGACAAAAATAAATGCTTCTGTGCACAGGAGGAAGGAGTCTAGTGGAGCTGACTACACTTCATTCGTGGTTTACAAATCTAGGAGTCCATTCATTCAGACCATCAAAAGCCTTTCCTGACCGTGGCAGTTACCTAATAATTCCTGAGCTGATGAATTAGGTTTGCAACTATTCCCTGGCTTTGCCTTCTTTACCTTCTCTCTTAAACCAGTTATGTACTTCTCCCCATGCTCTCCATTCCCTAAGCGTATACACTTCTCTGTGAATGCTAAAATGCTCTGGCTGTCCTCACCTTAGGTTCAGAAAAGCAACATAGCCTCTGGACTTTGCCTGCCACTGTGTGAAAAGGTCTGGCCTTCAGCCCACTGGCCCACCCCATGTGCTATTTCACAAAGCTGAGGACAATGACGCATGGCTCATCAGAGAGCTGGTCTGCAGTCAGTAGTGCCTCTGGGAAGGCCCTCTTCCCAGAGTTGAATTCCAGGGCCAAAATTGGGGGGCTGGGGCCTGGTCCTATCTTATTTTTAGTAGACACAAGGAGGCACACATAGTAGAAGCATTGGGATGTTGTTCTGCAGGGGAGTCAGTGCTCAGAACTACAATTGGTAACAAAGTAGGTGATGCTGTATAGGGTGAACTAAAGCAGAGAATGGTTGGAGGTTGGCAGAAGTGGACACCATAGTATCGAGGGTCTGCACCGGAAGGGCATTGGGGTAGATGAGTGGAGGGGCAGAGTTTGAGGGGCAGCGATGAGGAGTGGACTATATCCTGGGGCGCCTGGTTGGCTCAGTCAGTTAAGCATCTGACTTTGGCTCAGGTCATGATCTTACAGTTCCTGAGTTCAATCTCTGTGCTGGGCTCTGTGCTGACAGCTCAGAGCCTGGAGCCTGCTTCAGATTCTGTGTCTCCCCCTCTCTCTGCCCCTCCCTTGCTCACACTCTTTCTCTGTTAAAAATAAATAAACATTAAAAAAAAAAGTAGACTGTACCCAGTAACTGAGAAACTATGAAGTATGAGGTCAAGGAAGCTGCTGTTGGGCAAAGTTACTACACAGGCTTGCGCCAGGGTAACTAGGAGAGGGGCGTTACGGGACTGGACGCGGCAGAGTCTGAAGGAAAGTTACATTTTGGGAGGAAGATAAGGAGCCTGAGCTGCTACCAGAAACTCATGAGGAGATGTCTCTACAGACTTGGAAATGACAGCCGGGGCTGAAGTTTGAGCTTAGGACTAACTCTCCATATAGACAGTGAGTGAACCCTGGGTTCAAATGTCAGCCCTGCTGTTCATGACCTGTGTGACCTTGATTGGATATTTGATGTCTCTGTGTCGTAGGTTTCCCCGTCTATAAAAATGGGCATAATAACATCTATCCCCACAGAGCTGTTATAAGGGTAAAATGAGGTAATCCATATAGAGTATTTGAAACAATGCCTGGTATGCAGTAACTGCTCAATAAATGTTAGGTACTATGATTGCCATTGTTATTCTCTAGTCATCCTTAAAAAGGTTACAACTAAAGCCATGGGGAGTAAAGACAGTGGTCTGTAGAAAGAACCTTGGGGAGTGAATACATTAAGGCATTAAACTTATATCATGTTCATTTTTTTCCTCCAAGACTCCTTCTTTGAACGAGAGCTTCCAGGCTTGGTTCCTGGGGTGTGTGTGAAAAATCTGGTAAAGATTTTTGAGCCCTACGGCAGGCCAGCCGTGGACCGTCTTAACATTACCTTCTACGAGAACCAGATCACTGCGTTCCTTGGTCACAATGGAGCAGGGAAAACCACCACCTTGTAAGTTTTATGGTCAAAGAGCTTAGATTGCCATTCTGTCCTGTCATTTTTTGGCTCTCCTTCTGTCCCATTAGCTACTCTTTCCCATTGAGTATTACTGTTAATGAGAAAGAGTTGTCTTTCCCATTGAGTATTAGTGCAAAAATATGCCATGTATTTGTGTCCCAAGTATGTATAAAGCACACAACAGTATTTAAAGCTCACTCACATATGTTGTTTTATTTGATCCTCACAAGGAGTGGGAGAGGGAGGTAAAGTAAGTTTACTGCCCCCTTTGTGTGCTAGGAAAGTGGGCATCCAGAGAGTCAGAGTGACTTTCTGGGGTCTCCAACATGCAGTGCTTCAGTGAGAGCAAGATCTAGATCTTTTCAGTGTCTCATCTATGACATTGGGAGCCTGTGCTCCCATCCCCAACCTTTGCGGCATCCCCACTCTCTGTGACAGTGAGTCATGACCATCACCACCACATACCCTTAGTCTGTAGAGAGTACACTTATTTTCAAAGAGGATTCCTTTAGCTTTTCCTGTAAGTGGCCTGAGGTGGTCTCTGAAAATGGCTTGCTATTCACCTAACCCAGAAAGCCCCACAAAATCGTGCAAATCGAGAGGTTCAAATCTTGGTGTTCACTCTAAGAACACTAAGGTGAAACTACGCAGGCCATCAGGGGTGTGCATACCCGAAAAGCCACCAAGTATCTGAAGGTTGCCACTTTGCAGAAGCAGAGTGTGCCATTCCGATGCTACAAAGGTGGAGTTGGGCAGCTGGACACAGTGTTGGTGGCCCAAAAAGAGTGCGGAATGTTTACTGCACATGCTTAAAAATGAAGAGAGTAACACTGAACTTAAAGGTTTAGGTATAGGTTCTCTGGCCATTGAGCACATCCAGGTGATCAAAGCCCCAAGATGCAGCATAGAACTTACAGGGTTCATGGTCAGATTAACCCATACGTGAGCTCTCCCTGCCACACTGAGATGATCCTCACTGACAAAGAGCAGATTGTTCCTAAACCAGAAGAGAAAGTTGCCCAGAAGAAAAAGATATCCCAGAAAAAACTGAAGAAACAGAAACTTATGTCCCGGGAGTAAATTTTGCATAAAATAAATGCAAATAAAAGTAAAAATAGAAAAAAAAGAACAAAACAGAAAACAAACAAAAACAACAAAACAAAACAAAGAGGATTCCTTTTCCTACCTGTGAGGGTTGGTGGTAGTTCTGGAGAAAATAAAAAAGGTGTAGTCTCTATAGAGGGGACTGTGGGGTAACCGGCTGGCAATTGAAGGTAAAGTTGAGGAAGATGCAATCTCTGCATAGAAAAGACAAGAAGTTTTCTTCACTTTTCTAAGGGACCAGAGCACCATCTGCTGAGGAGACCATGGCTAGCTAAAGTTTCCCAAGGAGCGTCAGAGGCAGCCTCTCGGGGCAGGGAAACCACGTGATATACAGTCTCCAAGTCCTTTGACCTCTTACTGAGCCCCAGGAAGGAACAGCAGAGTACACCCTATGTTGGAATGTTCTCTGAGGGCGGTTCAGGATGAATGGAATGTGGGGCTGATGCCATCATATTTGGCTCTGTTTCCCCCTAGTGGTTGATGAACAGAGATTTCAACTTCTAGGTACAAGTTCACACAACCTGAGATTGTATCTGAACTCAGGGACAGAGCTGGGCTGGGCAGCACTAAATCCGCCTGATTTCTCTCCTTATTAAGGAATATGGGCAGAGAGCCCAGAGCGCCCTCCAGGACCCCAACACTTCTCAAAGGCAAACACATTACTTCATCAACTGCTGAAATGCAACTTCCCCTGGGGGTTGAAACACAAAGTTTAATAAAAATAGTAATAATACTTTTTAGTTTTGCCTTATGCTGACATAGTTCTAAGTGTTTACAAGTATTAACTCATTTAATCTTCATAACAAATTCATGAGGTGGGCGTCATTGTTTCTCATTTTACCAAAAAAAGGGCTAATGTTTATATTGGGCTTTCTGTTTTGAATCCAGAAATAGTATTGTTGGTGGTTATTTCCCTTGTCTGCCTTCAGTCATTCAATCAGCAAATACATATTGAATGCCTGGGCTCTCGTTAATGCCCTACGCTGTGTTTTGTAATAATAATATCAGGCACAGCATTGATAGGCACTGCACACTTTAATTGAGCCTCCA
Organism: Proteles cristata cristata; assembly: GCA_017311185.1. Taxonomy (NCBI): domain Eukaryota; kingdom Metazoa; phylum Chordata; class Mammalia; order Carnivora; family Hyaenidae; genus Proteles; species Proteles cristata. The sequence continues at coordinate 1,446,918 of JAESUZ010004270.1, read as the reverse complement.
TGGCACCAGGAGCGGTGATGGCTGAGCTGGGGAGGGATCTTTAGCTGTAAGTGAAGGTTCTGCAGCTGGGAATGCTGGGAACCTGTCAGTGCCTTCCTGGGGCACAAGGAATTAAGTAAAAGCAAAGAAGACTGATGTGGTCATCCACAATAGGTTTGGAGGCACATGCTGGTCCTAAAGCCTTATGGGAAACTGTTGGTCCCCACAGTTAATAATGGTTTGGGTTCAGTTGAGAGTCAGTGCAGGAATCAGTATGAAGGTCATCACTGACTTTGAGGGGAGGGGGGTGGCGCCATCCCAAAGCATTCCCAAAGGCCATCTTTTCTGCCACTGACTCCTGTATTTGGTAGGTCCATCCTGACAGGTCTATTGCCACCAACATCAGGGACTGTGCTCATTGGGGGAAAGGACATTGAAACCAGCCTGGATGCAGTCCGGCAGAGTCTTGGCATGTGTCCACAGCACAACATCCTGTTCCACCAGTAAGTACAACAGAAATTGAGATCATCCCCATGCCTTCCTCGCCTCTGCCCCCCAACACACGTTTTCTAGAGCTGAACTCAAGGATACCTGTTCTGGGGGCAGCGGGCAGTGTTCTTGTTTGGTTTCCCCATGTTCAAGGTCCTTTGTCCTTACTACAAGAGGTATCCCTCAGAAAGTGAGGCTATGCCTCTGGCACTGGGAGCTGAGGCCGACCCCCTCAGAAGAGTACTTTCCCCTGCTCTCTGATAGGGTGGTCCATCCTGGGGTTCCTAGTTCAGCCCTGAAATATTCCCTCCCAGGGACTGGAAGAGGAGACCATTGTTCCTTTTTCTCTCTTAAGCCAGGTACTAAAAACTGACTTTTCAGGAGGCTTTTCAACCTGCTTCCCCCCACCACCAGACTTTTATTTATCATTTTAAAAGTTATATTGTAATTAGAGAGAGGAAGGAAAGAAACAAATAGAATGGGGCACCTGGGTAGCTCAGTCAGTTAAGCATCTGACTTCGGCTCAGGTCATGATCTCACGGCTTGTGGTTTGAACCCCACCTTGGGCTCTGTGCTGACAGCTCAGGTGCTGGAGCCTGTTTCAGATTCTGTTTCCCTGTCTTCTCTGCACTCTCCCTGCTTGCACTCTGTCTCTGCCTCTCTCAAAAATAAACAAACATTAAAAAAATTTTTTTAAAAAGAAGAAAATGGAAGTCACCTGTAATTTTACCATCCCGGAAATAAATACTGTTAATGCCTTGGTGTATGATTTTGCAGAACTTCCCCTATGCAAGTATATATAATTTTTTCTTAATTATAAAGGAGAGTAAAATTCTGCATACGAGTTAGTAACCTGCCATTTTTTAATGCAGTTGGGTTTGTTTTTCACCTAGGATATCATGAACATCTTTTCATCTGTAAAATAATTTTTTGTTTATATTCTATACTGTGGTATAAATGTGCCATCCTCTCTTTTTATTTAGCATGGTCTTTTGTTTCATTTTTTGTATTATAAACAGCACCGCAATGATCATCTTTATTGCTAAAACTTTGTGCTCATCCTTAATTCTTTCTAAAAGGTAAATCGTTAGAGGTGAAATTGCTGAGCCCATTGCCTTTCTCATTACCATGTCCCCATAGCCTCACAGTGGCTGAGCACATCCTGTTCTATGCCCAGCTGAAAGGGAAGTCCCGGGAGGAGGCCCAGGTGGAGATGGAAGCCATGTTGGAGGACACAGGCCTCCACCACAAGAGGAACGAAGAAGCTCAGGATCTATCAGGTGCTCGGGATTGGAAAAAGACAGGACTACAGATGGCACATCCATTGTCTTCCAGGACATATGGCCCTGGCAGAGGGGGAGGCTTATAACAGACCTGCTAAGAGATGGAACACTTTTATAAAGTTATTCTGTGCACCTAAGAGCATGCCACCTCTGGATCATTTACCCCATGGAACCCTATCTTAGAGCACCCTGAGCTGTACTGGTTCTGATGTTTATGTGTTTGAACTAAACTGTGAGAACAACCTTCAAATGGTCTTTTTTTTTAATTTAATGTTTATTTATTTTGAGAGAGAGCAGGGGAGGGACAGAGAGAGAGGGAGACTCAGAATCCAAAGCAGGCTCCAGGCTCTGAGCTGTTAGCACAAAGCCAGATGTGGGGCTTGAACTCATGAACCATGAGATCATGACCTGAGCTGAAGTTGGACGCTTAACCAACTGAGCCACCCAGATGCCCCAAACCTTCAAATGGTCTTACCCACTTGTGATTTTCTTGCCTTTTCTGCATTTAAAAAATGCAGATTTGAACTGGGTTCACTAGGTTTGAACACCGTATAAACATCTAAGGAGGCAGCGTCAAGCTGCAGCTGATCTTAAGGTAGCCCCCCCCGCTTATGCCACAGCCCTGGGCCTATCTCTTCCCATTGCCCACAGCCCTCATGAACCTGTTGCCTTGTGCCTACCTCTAGGTGGCATGCAGAGGAAGCTGTCTGTTGCCATTGCCTTTGTGGGAGGTGCCAAGGTGGTTATTCTGGATGAGCCTACCTCTGGGGTAGACCCCTACTCGAGACGCTCAATTTGGGACCTGCTTCTGAAGTACCGCTCAGGTAACGGCCACTGATCAGTGCCCTGTGTCTTCACTGAAGCTCTGTTTGTCATCCCCACTCTCATTCCTGGCGCTCTGTACCTGAGTCTAGTTAACAGTCATAATGACACTCTGATGGGGCTTTAGCAGTCACTCAGGAAAATCTAAGTTCCAGTGGAAACCTGAAATTTTTACACAGGTATAAACAGGAAGTCACTGATGGAGCAGCCTACCTCCCAAAATATTCTAAAAGGTTCTCTCAACCTATAGCTCTTCTGTCTGGAACAATGCATGCAGCTCCATGCAAAATTCCTCTTTGACTAAGAAGACCCAGGTCACATGCAGACATCCCAGGGAACTCCATAGCTGTCACATGATCACTCGAGACCAGGTGTGAGGGTGGCCTGCAGGCATTCAGTGCTTCAGAGGACTACTGAAGATAGCAGGGCAGTGTCTCAAAATGGGACCTTCCTTCCTGTATCCCAGCACCTTCCAACCAGAGGGTACAGTTCCAGAAAGACAGCAGATGGAGCTCACAGTGCCCATGAACATGATGGCATAGCTCAATCCCATGGTCAATTTGCCATCCTGGAATCCTTGTTACTGTTTTCTTTTAATGACCTCTCCCATTGGCTTCAAAGCATGTGCGTGTTCTTTGCAAGGATTATAAGTGCAATGCTTAATGCTCCAGAGAATATGCATATGGAACTCAGTAGATGCCAACTGCTATAATATATATGTCCCATACGTGGTGACTGACTGAATCAGGTCCAATGCCAGATGAAGAGATACTGTATGTGACAGTGCTTTACAACATGCAGGATGCTATAAAGTGTCAACTGTTGTCACTGTTGTTCCAGCATTCTGGACTTTGCCACAGAACACTTGTTTTTATTTATCAACTTCCCATTCTTATGCCACGTAACAGGGAGGTTACTCTACATCCTCTCCCATCCAGCCTTGCCCAGACCTGCCTGGTGATCCCCCTGACCTCTACCCTTGCAGGCAGAACCATCATCATGTCCACTCATCACATGGATGAGGCTGACCTCCTCGGGGACCGCATCGCCATCCTCTCCCAGGGAAGGCTCTATTGCTCAGGCACCCCACTCTTCCTGAAGAACTGCTTTGGCACAGGCTTCTACTTAACTTTGGTGCGCAAGATGAAGAACATCCAGAGCCAAAGAACAGGCCGTGAGGTACGCGTCTGCCCAGGGAAAGAGTCCATTTCGGGCGGACAGAGATGCACAGTGTGGTGCTGCCATGCCAGACATCTCTACCCAAATCGGGCTCTAGCAGTCACAGCCAGCCTCTTTGTTTCCAAGACTATCTGCAGATTTTGATAAATGGACATTCCGAACACTTCTACAGAGATCCTTTATCCCAAATGAAACAAGTAGTTCTAAACAACCCGAAGTTATATTGTACTCCAGAATCCTACACTATGCACATGGTATGCTGCAACGTAGAAGAGTCCTGTCTACAAGGTTACACGATTTGAGGGAGAGTGGGTATTTAAGCTTCCTGTTTTTCATTCTGACATTTATGTTCCCTAATTAAACCCAAAATCCACCGGTAAATGAAAGCCAAGAAAAGGCTTTCTTGGGAACTATAACCTGAAAATGATGAAGCCAAACAATACCAGTTAGCAGAGACCCCTCCACATGTCAGGAGACAAGGTTCAGGTCTGGGTAGCAAGGTGGACAAACTGTCATCCCAGGTAAATTCCTTTATTTCTCATCACCGTTGGTTTCTTTGCATGCAGAAAATGAAACTGGTTATCTCTGCTTCTGCTTGTCAGGGATGTGGTGAAGACAAATGCATTATGAAAGCACCGTGAATATGCTCTGGACTCCTTGAGGATAGGCACTGCTCACATTTGAGTTGTCCTGGTTATTATTTTGTAGCTTACCTATGCCTCTGGCCCCTGTGGTGTACATGTCCCTGCCTCTAGACTTTCCTGTACGAGGTGGATTTCCACGGCCCTGCGTGCATCCAGCGGGAGGGAGGAACACAGCATCTCACATAGGCAGACCTGCAGCTGTCGTATTATAATGACAAGCCAAAGGTACTTTGAGGTTGTGTTACTCTCTGTGCCTGACTCACACACTGACCAGGATAAAATCAAATTGCCACACCCTCAGATGCTCACACGAAGCAATACGTTCAAGTGGTAACAAAAAAAATCTGTGGACCACTTGTGGTGGCCAGAAACAAATGAGGCATGGTGGTGACAGCAGTCGGCATCGGGGAGATGTTATCCTTCAAGTGACTGAACCCTGTCTGTTGTAGGGGACCTGCAGCTGTGCATCTCAGGGTTTCTCCACCAGATGTCCAGCCCACATAGACAAGATAAGTCCGGAACAAGTCTTGGATGGTAAGGAGCGGAGCAGGCTGTATCTTGGTCCTTGTCTGGCCATCCTCTCTGGGTGTTGTTGGGTGTGTCCTAGGTTTTAATGAGAGCAAGGAGAACACTCTTTGTACTTCTCAAGCCTGTGCTCATGCACTTGCTCATCTTTTTCTTTGGCCTCCCTTCTCCATTCCCAGAGGAATTTGAAAAGTCCTGGGCCTAAGGGCCTCCTCCCTTAAATGAGGAATACAGTCTTTGTTCACTCCTTGCCCTGGCCCATGTTAAGTCTCCCTTCCTGGGTCCTTCTGCCCTGGCTGCAAGTTGCATTACTTAGTGTCTGAGAAGGGCTTCTCTAGGTGCCAGGTGGTGCCCTCTGGTGAAGCCATGGTACACAGAGTCTCATAGTGAACTATTCCAGAGAGTCGGATTGCATGGACCAGATGCCGAGTTACACATCCCTGTTACACTCCTGACCTTCCCCTCAGTGCCCCAACTTCCTAGCAGTTCTCCCTTGAGTTAGGATTCATTAACACTCACCAGGGGTGCCCCCACCTCCAGGGGTGCCCCCACCTCCAGGGAGAGGCAGAAGAGAGGCTCTCACTGTAAGCACTCACCACAGGATCTGACCTTGAGGACCCAGAGTGTTTGCTCACATCTCTTGCTGTTTTCCATGAAGGCCCACTTCCATCCATCCTCTGGGGTGTCTTTGCAAATGGACTCCTACATACCCCATATCCCTAAGAGGGGGCAAAATTCAACCTGTGAACTGACCCACGTTGATAACAGGTGGGGATAGGGGAGTCTGCTTATCAAAGAAAAAAACAAGTTTTATTTTTTGCTCAATTTTTTTCTAAATCTGAGAAATTTACTGACTAAAATCTGGCGAAACAAGAAAAGTAGACACGGTTTATATTCTATGCTTGAAAGTTGAGGGAAAATGTCCAGGTTTGCTTCACATTCCCTCTCTTGCCTACTCTGCACTGACAGGATTTGCAGTGAACTTGAACATGCCCTTTCAGGATGACAGCTCTGTGTTTTTCCCTTGCCTGCCTTACTATGAGTCTCCCCCTGCTTTCTGAAGATTCATTCCAGGAGGAATCTTGGTCAAGACATTGATAGTTTAAAAACAAAACAAAACAGTGCGGGGCTCCTGTGTGGCTCAGTCAGTTAAGCGTCTGACTTCGGCTCTGGTCATGATCTCATAGTTCATGGGTTCTAACCCTGCGTTGGGCTCTGTGCTGACAGCTAGCTCAGAGCCTGGAGCCTGCTTCAGATTCTGTGTCTCCCTCTCTCTGACCCTCCCTTGCTCACACCGTCTCTCTCTCTTTCTCAGAAATAAATAAAACAAACAAACAAACAAACAAACAAACAAACCCAGTGCAGTGGTGCAGCAAAATCAAGTTAGAAACAGGGACTCCTGGCTGCAGTAATTTTTTTTATATTCCTTTATTTCTAAATAAAGGTTTATTTTTTGACTAGAAGAGGAATGCTGTGAATGGTAGGAAGTGCAGTAAGTTGTTACACCCCAAGTAAGAGGAAGATCATTCTATTCCCTGGTTAGCTCCTTGAAGGAGGACCCACAACTGAGCACCACACACAGTCACCGACCTGTCTCTGCCAGGCGCTGGGAGCCCTGCTGCCCTCCAGGACTACCTCTGGAAAGCTGACACACATGACTAAGACACAATTCCTGGGAATCCAGCAGCTTCGGCTTGATTTCCTTCCTCAGAGAACAATGAACATGACCCCTGGAGAGCTGTTAGGGCAAAGCTGCTTCCTCACGCAAGGAGCCCTCCAGCTTGTGTGAAGTCATCCCAGAGCTAAAGACAATTGAGTCTACTTTACGAATTTGACATAAATCAAGACTTCCAGTCCAGGTAGCCAGAAGGACATGGGTTGAAAGCCATGAAATCCTTCCACGTGAGTCATTGTTAGGACAAAGAAAGCAAAGAACCCACTGGGTGACCCTCAGTGAGAGGACTGGTTTCAGAAGTGCATGAGAGCTGGACTCTGAGTCCCTATACCGCTTCTCCCTTTCACCTGCCTCTCAAGAGAATAGGGAACTGTCTCTTCACATATATGCTTTAGATTTTTTAAATTAGATTTTGGATGTTAAAGTAATACATGCTTCTGCGTAAAATTCAATTCCGACTGTATGAGGTGTCAGGGAAATACTTGTCACTGGATGCTTCCTCATGCCCCGTGTTGTGCACACCACCCTCCTTCCCCCCAACCCCAGCCTGACTCCACAGCTTCTTGACCCCCTTCTGCATTTCCTGAGATGAGGGTATTACAATTTGTTGGGTTGTTTGTTCATTTGAGGAGGCAGGTGCAGTTCAAAGGGAAATGGCACATTTCTTCAAAAAGTTAGACCAAGCATGGTTGTGCAATTTAGGAAGGAGAGTTCTCCCCCAGTTTGGTCACCGGTTCCAGGTATACATCTTATGCAAGTCACTTGTAGCTTGGACCGGACCAGACCAGACCCGGAAAGTGAAAGCAGCTTTGACTTAACCTTCAGGCTTGTGGTGAATAAGAATGAACAATAACAATAAGAGCTTTCTTACTTGACGTGATGTTCATGATAACAATAGCAGCTAATACTTACCTAGGCACTAGGTACACCATTCTAAGTGTTTTATGTATATGAACTCACCCAGTCCTCGCAAATAATAGTAAAGTGGGTGGCTGCCATTTTTTTCCCTTTGCACGGATGAAGAAACTAGGGTACGACGTTCCTGATGTTACATAGCTTGTAAGGGACAGACCATTTGATTGAAAAAAGGAGAAAACTGGGAGGGGTTGTTACATGACCTCCCCCAAGTTTGCCCAGCTAGTTAATGGGGAGTGCTTTTGCTTACGTCTCCCTCCCTCTCAGTGCCCTTCGCTGGGCCAACTAGGCTGAAACTGGATGGGCTGGAGCATCTGTCCTCTGCGAGGGTCATGACTGCGGAATGAAGTGCCCCTTCCCCAAATGGGAAGAAAGGGATGTAAGCAAGCTCACAGTCTCCCAGGTTCTGGGAAACAGAGTTGCTAGCAGTCTCTTTTCCTGTTCTAGGGGACGTGAATGAGCTGACAGATATGGTACAGCACCATGTTCCAGAGGCAAAGCTGGTGGAATGCATTGGTCAAGAACTTATCTTCCTTCTCCCAAATAAGAATTTCAAGCAGAGAGCATATGCCAGCCTTTTCAGAGAGCTCGAGGAGACACTGGCCGACCTGGGGCTCAGCAGTTTTGGAATTTCTGACACTCCCCTGGAAGAGGTAAGGGCAGAGATTCTAAATGGTTCCTGTCAGGTAGAAAAAAAAGGTGGCTCTTTGCAAAAGTCTAACACTAGGGGACGTTTTATAAAGGCAGAAAGCCATAATTCCCCACCCAAGCATAGCAACTATCTTCATTTTGGACTCACTTCCTCATACCTTTGTCCATACAGAGACATGTTTTACGTAGTTGTGGTCACTGTGTGCATACACTTTTATGTTTATAGAAGACTGTGTTCTTAGATAAATTGTAATGTATTTTCTTTCCATTATGAAGCAGTACCCAACAAAGTTGAGCTTGGGTCAGACTTTTTTCTGAGAATGGAATGTCTCATCCAAATTTTCTCTTTTTTCCTTCCTGACAGATTTTTCTGAAGGTCACAGAAGATTCTGATTCAGGGCCCCTGTTTGCTGGTATGGTCCCAGAGTGTATAGCTTGTTTCCTCTCCACACTCCCCAAGCTCTATATTGAAAATCTAAGGAAAAACTCATGAAAAAACAAAGCAGGCAAATACTCCTCCAGAGTGTTTATCTGAGCCCCAAACAACACACATTTTGCATTCTTAGCACCTTTAAATGACAAATAGGATTAGGTCTGGGTGGAAAGACTGTAGATGAATCGGGATCCTTATGGAGGTCGGCCTGGGAGCTTCACCACCCCCAAGTTTCTCATCCCACTTTCTGGTCTCCTGTACCTGCCATCATTCTCATCTGCTCCTCGTATCTCCACCAGGTCTCTGATTCACTCCTGTCTGCATGAGTAAGAGCCTATAGAGTCCCTAGAGATAATGTGCCATCTGGGATCTTCTGTCCTTTTTGAGATAGAAAATTATTCTGAGCCTTCATTTAGTGCCCTTTGGAACTTTGAAAGTGTGGGGACCATAATTTCTGTAAATTTGAGGGTCTGTCTTCTACATGTATGAGCCTGGACACCAGCTAGCTCCTTCTGTTATTTCTACCAAAACCCCATAGCCACACAAAGCATTCATGAGTGCATTTTACTGTGGAGGGTAGAGGACAGGGAGATAGACACGCAGGAGGGATTATATACTCAGCACAGGCTGCTCCTGATAGATGAATAGGTGTCTGTCCACACTGATAAAATCCTCAATATGGCTTCTCTCCCTCCATTCTGTTTTCCTCTCTTCTGCTCATGGGCAAAGAGCGGCCATTCTCCTTTGCTGTCTTGGGCTCCCGTGGTTGGCTTCCTCTCTCTACCCAGTGTAGCATATCACAGTATTTTCCTGGGCAAAGACATTTCCTCCCTGTGAAGTTTTTGATGCCAACTAGTAAGATAATACAGTTTTCATCTTGGTTCATAAGTGATCCCAGAAGTCTGTGTATCAGCTATGCCTAGAACTACCAGTGGTCAAATATGCCAGCCCAAATGTACTCCCTGACCCAGGTAGGTCATATGGCAACCGGAAGAGGTGGGCATCCTGGCAGAGTCGGGAGGGCAAGCAGTCCTCCGGAGAGGGTGGGAGCAGCTCACCACAGGGCCCAGGTTTTCTTTCCAGCTTTGCAGATGCAGAAATTGAATTCTCCCAGGTCACCCAAAGGCAAAGACTTACATTAACCAAGACCAGAATGAAAATATGTGCCTTTACATCAGAAGCTGTGATGGATTCAAGAGTTGGGGCCTTTTATCTAACTGAATACTCCTTAATAATTAGGTCTCCTCAGGGGAATAAATTACACATCAGAAGACTGGTCAGCCTGAGCATAGCATAGGATGTTCCAATGAGACATGGCAGGGGTAGAGGTTAAGAGTGTAATTTCTAGAATAAGGCAGATTTCCATAATTTGCTAACTGAGGGGCTTTGGGTAAATAACTTAGGCTCTTTTTATCTCAGTTTCCTTATGTGCAATATGGGATATTGCAAAAATAACAATATCTACCTTTTAGGATTGTTGAGAGAATTAAATGAGTTAATACCTGCCAAGTTTTAACACAATATTGATTTCTGATTAAGATTTAGCAACTTTCATCTCAACGTTTACAAATCATCTTTTACCTCAAACTTGTTTAGCCCTTTATACTTCAGGGAGCACTTAACATCCATTGTTTCGATGGTTATTATAATCTTGTGAGGATGCTAAGGTACAGATTAGCCCCATTTGGGGGAAACTGAGCTCACGCAGATTGGATGACTTGCCTTCAAGTCACACAGCCTTCTGAGTCGTCTTCTCTGGTTTTAGCTCTCAATCTAGGAACCTCAATTCCACACTCTTACTGCTTCCCATTTTTAAATGGCTAAATACATGTTTTTAATTGGCTGATTTTAGAGGATGATATTTTCTGAAAATGTCTCCAAAATCTGAAGGAACTTGTAGTTTTCCGTTGGGGTCACAAGTTGCATGGTACCAAAAGGGTCAGGGCTGCTTCTGAAGGTGTGGCTCAGAGCCACTGACCACTAGAGGGCAATGGAAAGCCAAGGACAAACATGATTCTGACCAGCCTCTGCTGGTATGCTCAGCCCTGGCCTGAACAGTGGGCTCCCGTCTGGATGGGACATCAGAGAGAGCAGAGTTCATGCAATAGACATGAGGAGAGGCAGCACAAATCCCGCCAGAGGAGGGCCAACCACAGCAGAAATCCAGTATGAGCCCCGATCAGGAAAAGGAGGCAGAGAACTGGGGCTCTGGTACCAGGTCATCAGTGAGCCTGCAGAAGCCAGGATGCTGCATTGCAGGTGCAATGAATGTTAGCTGATGGGATGACTGGGCTGACCCAAATCCCTTTGCAGCTGCCCTCCTCTGAGGGGACTACAGGAGAGTTGAGAAAGCAGCTGGGGACCAATCAGCAGTCCTCTAAGCTCTCCCTTTATGTCCAACAACATGTTCTACAAATGAACCTTAATCATTGATGATAGGGGTGCCTGGGTGCCTCAGTTAGTTTGAACATCCGATTTTGACTCAGTCACGATCTAGTGGTTCAGAATTTGAGCCTTGCATGAGGCTGTGTGCTGACAGTTGAGAACCTGGAGCCTGCTTCAGATTCTGTGTCTCCTCCTCTCTCTCTGCCCCTCCTCTGCCTCTCAAAAATAAACATTAAAAAATTTTTTTTAAATCAGTGATGATAAACTATAGCTTCAACATAACTAGTGACTTTCAGTGAGTAGTTTTTAAAGCACATTCTCATGTGTTAGCTAATTCATAACAACCCTGTGAAATGTTTACAACCCTGTGAAGCGTTTTAATTTTGATTTTATAGATGAGAAAGCCCAGACCAGATGAGTCATTTAGCCCAATTTGTGCATCTAGTAAGAGTCAAGATTCAACCCAGGTCTCCTAACCCTAGTTCATTAGTCTTTCCACAACTTCTCAGTGGCCTTTAAGAATTTAGAAAGAACCAAGTCAACTCTTAAATCCACAGGTTACACATGAGTATATTTTGCTGTTTAAAGATTCAAATAATAAAAAAAGGCTAAAATCACTCTTCACCCTTAACGCCCCCTCCCTGCCCCCCCATCCAGCTCCACCACTCGAGTGGTAACTTCTTTAACAGTTAGTGGGTACTCTGTCAGAACCTTGCAGTTACATATGTGCGTATGTGTATGTGTGTATAAGACACATTTTGCTGTATATGATAAATGTGCTACCTAATATAAAGGTGGTCTTATTACACATATCATTCTGCAACTTCAGTTATTTTACTACATGTTTTAGACCTCTCTGTCAATGCATTTATATCTATCCTCTTCTCTTTAGCTACTAAAGAGAATTTTTAAAGGATTTCAGGTGATTCTGTCGATAGATGATTTACACTTTTTTTAAGGTTTATTTATATTGAGAGGTGGGAGGGACAGAGAGAGAGAGAGAGAGAGAGAGAATCCCAAGGAGGCTCAATGCTCAGCAGAGAGCCTGACGCAGGGCTCCATCTCACAACTGTGAGATCACAACCTAAGCCAATACCAAGAGTTGGATGCTCAAGTGACTGAGTCACCCACACTCCCCAAAAATAGAAGTTTATATTTTATTTTAAATAGGTTCCATACACAGTGCAGGGCTTAAACTCATGACCCTGAGTTTGTCACATGCTCTACTGAATAAGCCAGCTAATTTGGGTGCCCCCCAAAATAGAATTTGTAAAAGTTTATTAATGTACCTGAACTGATATTTTGTTGCTGATTTAAAATTTTTTTAATGTTTTATTTGTTTTTGAGAAAGAGAGAGTGTGTGAGCAGGCGATGGGCAGAGGGAGAGAAGGAGACACAGAATCTGAACCAGTCTCCAGGCTCTGAGCTGTCAGCACAGAACCCCAAGTGGGGCTCAGACTTATGAACTGTGAAATTATGACCCGAACCTACATCAGACACTTAACTGGCTGAGCCACACAGGCACCCCTCTTGCTGATTTAAATGGAGGGAAAACGAGTGCAGTGAGAAAAAAATGGTATATGGGGGCCAGACCCTGTGAGTATTTTTCTAAATTATTAATTCAGTCTTCCAAATCAGGTGGCGCTCCGCAGAAAAGAGAAAATGCCAGCGTCCGACACCCTAGAGAGAAGGCCAGACAGACTCCCCTGGACTCCAGTGGGTGCTCTGCGGAGCCAGCTCCACCCCCAGAGGGCCAGCCTTCCTCGGAGCCAGAGGAGCGCAGCCGACTCAACACAGGCACGCAGCTCATCATGCAACATGTGCAGGCATTACTGGTCAAGCGATTCCACCACACTGCTCGCAGCCACAAGGACTTCCTGGCCCAGGTACTGCTTTAGGCCCTTGCTTGTGCGTGGTTGCCAGTGGCCAGGGCCTGCCTGCCCTCTACCTGCCTTTGCCGCCTCTCCTTGGCTTTCTCTTGCACGTGAGCTCAACCACAGCAGTGAGCACCCTCTTTAGGTTCTCTTGGCTTTCTTTGCTCCTTGTCAGCCTTTATTTTGGTTCTTAGTAACATGAAGATTCTTTTTAAGTTTTTAACCTCTTGTAGCAGAGAAAATACAATAATAATGAATATGTTAAGATTGCTTTTATTTTTACAGTGAAAGGTGAAGTCATATTTTTAGTCATTTTTGCAATGACCCTTGATATCAAGGTCATTGGCCTCTTTTTATTTTTTATTAACTTTTTAATTTTAATTCCATTATTAATAACATAGTTATATTTGTATCAGGTATATCATACAGTGATTCAGAAATTTTATATGTTATTCAGTGGTCATCATGACAAGTGCCCTCCTCAATCCCCATCACCTGTCTCACCCATCCTCTACCACCTACCCTGCCTTTGGTGATCATCAGGCGGTTCTCTGTAGTTAAGAGTCTGTTTCTTGGTTTGTCTCTCTTTTTTTTCCCCTGTGCTCATTTGTTTTGTTTATTTAATTCCACATATGAGTGAAATCATATGGTATTTGTCTTTCTCAGACTGACTTATTTTACTTTGCATAGTACTCTCCAGTTCCATCCATGTCATTGCAAATGGCAAGATTTCTTATGGCTGAGTAATATTGCATTGTCTACATATACCACATCTTTATCAGTTCATCTATCGATGGGCACTTGAGCTGCTTCCATAGTTTGGCTCTTGTAAATAATGCTGCAGTAAATGTAGGGGTGCATGGATCCTTTGAATTAGTTTTTTTGTATTTTTTGGATAAATACCCAGTAGTATGATTACTGGATCATAAGGTAGTTCTATTTTTAACTTTTTGAGGAACCTCCATACTGTTTTACAGAGTCGCTGCACCAGTTTGCATTCCCACCAGCAGTGCACAAGGGTTCCTTTTTCTCCACATCCTTGCCAATACTTGTTTCTTGTGTTTTTGATTATAGTCATTCTGACCATATGACTGGTATGAGGTGATATCTCATTGTAGTTTTGATTTGCATTTCCCTGATTGTGAGTGATGAGCATCTTTTCATGTGTCTGTTGGCCATTTGGAGGTCTTCCTTAGAGAAATGTCTGTTTATGTCTTCTGCCCATTTTTTAATTGGATTATTTGTTTTCTGTATGTTGAGTTATATCAGTTCTTTATATATTTTGGATGCTTACATATTTTGGACTCTTTATAGGACATGCCCTTTGCAAATATCTTCTCCCATTCCGTAGGTTACCTTTTAGTTTTGTTGATTGTTTCCTTTGCTGTGCAGAAGCTTTTTATTTTGATGTAGTTTCAATAGTTTATTTTTGCTTTATCTCCCATGTCTCAGGAGACCTATCTAGAAAAATATTGCTATGTCTGACGTCAGAAAAATTACTGCCTGTGCTGTCTTCTAGGATTTTTATGGTTTCAGGTCTCACATTTAGCTCTCTTTGATTTTTTAGTTTATTTTTGTGTATGGTATAAGAAAGTGGTCCAGTTTTCCCAACGCCATTTGTTGAAGATACTGTCTTTCCCATTACTTCTTCTTTCATTCTTTGTCAAAGATTAATTGACCATATGATTGTGGGTTTATTTCTGTGTTTTCTTTTGTGTTTCATTGATCTATGTGTCTGTTTTTGTGCCAGTACCATATTGTTTTGATCACTACAGCTTTGTAATACAACTTGCAGTCTGGAACTGTGATACCTCCTGTTCTGTTTTTCTTTTTCAAAAGTTCTTTGGCTATTCAGGGTCTTTTGTGGTTCCCCAGAAGTTTTAAGATTGTTCATTCTAGTTCTGTGAAAAATGCTGTTGGTATTTTGATAGGGATTGCATTCAATCTATAGATTGGGCACATCTTTTTTCTTTTTATATTTTTTATTCAGATATGGAAACCCTGTTTCACCTCTGGTTGAACATTGGCCTGCTTCAGTGCTCAGTATTGGCCTACCTCAGCCATTCCTCACTGGCCACCAAAACATTCTGTTTCCTCCTACACATCTTGCCTTTGCACATCTTCCCTTGTGATGTTTCCAAGAAGCCTGACATTCTTTGCCAGGAGCCCAGTTATGAGGCTGCAGGATGTTTAAAACAATCAGAGTGTGTGTGTGTGCGTGTGTGTGTGTATGTGTTTGTGTGTGTGTTGGTGGGTGTGAGTGTCTTTAACATACCACAGCCCATGTTGCCATGTTTATTTTCTGACAGATTGTGCTCCCGGCCACTTTTGTGTTTTTGGCTCTGATGCTTTCCATCATCGTCCCTCCCTTTGGTGAATATCCTGCTTTGATCCTTCACCCCTGGATGTATGGGCAGCAGTACACTTTCTTCAGGTGCATAGACTCATCCTAAATGTCATCATTCATTCCCATGGGTTGTGGGGCTCTCAGGTCAGATTGCTTGGTGGGACCTTCACCTTTTCACTTCCTGGGACGGTGACTCATGCGATAGAGGTCCTTGGACTGCCTTCCAAAAGGAAGTTAGTGTACCTGCCACTTGGAAATGGTGATCCTAAGTGAACAACCAGGACGGCCAAGAGTAGGGAAAGAGAAAGTAAAGGTTGGGTGATTGGATTGAACTCCACCTTTTTGAGGCACAGACATGATATGCCATCAGATCACTGGGCATGTTTGAATAGCACACTCCCTTCTCAGGAGACCTGTGACCACTCCTAGGCAGCATTCCATGGCTTCTGTATATGCCCAGTACATAGCCGCCATTTAGTAAACACTTGCCAAGTTCCATCTTGTCTGCTTTGTCCCTTTGTCCCTGTCACTCTGTCTAGTTTGGACCAGCCGGGCACTGAGCAGCTTGCAGCACTTGCAGATGTCCTCCTGAACAAGCCAGGCTTTGGCAACCGCTGCCTGAAGGAAGAATGGCTTCCGTAAGTCTCTGCATACCCCTGCCCTACCATCACCAGCTGCCCCCAGGGAGGGGGAACCTGATGGTGGGGTCCTAGGATGGCGGGTTGGGAGAGGCTCCACCTCAGTGCAGCCCTCTATTACATGGGTGCTTCTGTATCCCTCACCATCCCCCAGCCTCTCCTTTAACGCCCATGTGCAAGAGTGTCACCACCTCTTAGGAAGCCCCTGCATCACCGGGCCGCTCTGAATTTCGATAATTCTCAATATAGAAAGTTCCGTACTGAACTGATGCATGCTTCACACTTATTTGAAAGGAATCTTAACAGAGAAAGGAAGGAGATGGGGGATGTGCTGTTGTTTAATTGGGCTTAGAATGGCATTAATTACATATATAGCCAACTTTCAATTATTACTTAAGTATAAGGAAGGAAGTTATTAGAGGGCAGCTGAAATCTACCAAGAATCCTATAATTTAAATATTATCTGTTTCTGTCAGTGTTTTTCAGAGCTATAGGTAAGGGTCAAAATAGACTAATTTCAGACTCTTTTATTTATTCTGTTTCTCAACAGCTAGAGGTACCAGAAGATAGAAATGAGATAAAACAGTCCACAAAATAATTATATCCCAGCCCCACACCTAGTCAATCAACAAAATTCTACTCTTGAATTTTTTTGAGCAGAAACTAACTTCACAAGAATAGAAGAAAATGCATGGGTCTGAGGAGAAAGAGGAAAGGCTAAGGAGAGGGCTGGGCATTATCTCTCATTTTTAGGGAATTTTTTAATCAACTGGAGCTGCTTGTGAAATATTTTATTGCCTTCCATGAGGGAGTACCCGTGTGGCAATTCAACCCCCTGGAAGACTCCTTCTGTGTCCCCGAACATCACCCACCTGTTCCAGAAGCAGAAATGGACACCAGACAACCCCTCGCCTTCCTGCAGGTGCAGCACCAGAGAGAAGCTCACCATGCTTCCTGAGTGCCCAGAGGGCGCAGGGGGGCTCCCACCCCCGCAGGTACCTCGACCCTCCATGGGAAGCCATGGGCCCCCAATCTGCCTACGACAGCAGGGATTAGGGAAAATACACTGTGCCTCCTGAGTTTCTAACCAACTAACATTTCAAACTGACAGCTGAGTAAAGAGCCAGACGAGTCCTGGGGTCCTCTGAGGGGCACCAAAGGGTTCCGTCACAGGTGACTAGAGAACTATCCAGTAGCTTCATTTTCCACCAAGCAGTGCCTCTTCAATCTTGGCTGGGAAGACAGGGAAAGAAGGCCAAGCATAGCTGTGAGAGGTTTCATTTCCTCAGTGAATCCTACCTTCAAGCTGCTCTCCTAACTTAGGAACTAAATTTTTTCAGTAGGTAGTCCTTGGTCCCTGGGCGAGGTGGGATTTAACAGACCACCATAGCAAGAGTCTAGGAAAAAGATGAGCCAGTTCCTGTGATTTTCTTTATTGTCAGCACTGCATTTCCTCACTATCATTGATGCTTCTTCTCTTGGGAACAAAATTGAATCTCAGGCACCTGCACAGAGGTGCTCTGTGTGTGTGTGTGTGTGTGTGTGTGTGTGAGAGAGAGACACATACACACACACACATACACACATACTCATATTCATATCTATTCACCCTGCTCATTCAAACACACTCTCCCATTGATCCTGGAATAAGGCCAAAGGGTGTGGGCTTCCCTCAGAGGTAGTAAATTGTACACATCAGGAAAGCAGGAGTGGCAAAGCAGTCTTCCCTAGGGACCCTTGCTGCCCTAACATTCTTTGAGGTGGAAGTGCTCCATCCCTGACTTCTAGAATGCACAGAGATCAAGTTGTAGGAGTATTTTATTTGACAGAATTTAAAAAAAAAATTATCACAAATTACCAGGTACCCATGATTGTTCCAGCCTAGATTCTACCAGGGTAGCTTGGTCCCCTGGGTACCATTCTCAGCTTGGTGAGAATGCAGAGTGTTAGAGTGAAAATGGTAGGGCTGTGGACACAGACAGCTATAGATTCAAATCCTAGACCAGACACCTACAGGTTCTGGAACCTGGTGCAAGTTAGCTGAGCTTTCTGGACCTCAGTTTCTCTGGCTGTAAATTAAAGCAACAATTCCTCTTTCGTAAGAGTAAAAGGATTAAGGGAGACAGTGTATATAGAGCATTTAATACAATGCCTGACACAGTAAGCAGTCAGTCGATGCTAGTTCTCCTAGCATTCAAGGAACCAAGTGAAGAAAGTGAGCTGAAGGAGTAAAATGGGAAAGGTGGAGGGAGACAGAAAGTGTATAAAAACAAAAAGAATGGTATGTGATAGCGTATGTGATGTATTTTTAATGCCACCAAAAATACCCTTAGCTATATCTGAGCGGTGCCCCTGACACCCCAGGTTCCTGATTGACCAGAAACTGAACGAACATGATGAACACTGTGTAGACTCAAATTTAAAGTAATATTGCCACCTGGTGGCCAAATTTATGAGCTTCTTTTGAATCCTCTAAAGTTGAAATAAGCTCCAGTTCTAGATATGTTTTGAAATATATTATTACAATCTGTAAATTATAAGGCACTGTTTGACTTCTTTAATTCGTGTCACAAATTTATTGTTTTAGCTACATTCCAGGTACTATTCTGAGTGCTGGGGACACCACAGAGAAAGGCCCTGCTCTCACAGAATTTTTATTTTACAGGGAGGTAACAGAAAAACAAGCAGACCAATGGGAGAGAAAATTTCAGGCAGAGAATGCAGATGTGAAGATAGTACAGCAGTAGGTTATGATCGAGAATGACTAGAAATAGAAAATACTTCTCTGAAGAGAACAATGTAGGCTGATACTTGGATGAGCATGAGCTAGCCACGTGAGGTTGTCCAGGCAGAGCAAAGCAGGCAGAGGGCACTGCCAAGGGCACAACAGTCTCAAGAATGAGGAGTGTGCACTGGAGAAGCAGGGAAGATAGGTGGGGAGCGTGAGGAGTAAGGAGAGAGGTGGAAGAGGGGCTCAGAGGGCAGGGCAGGGCTGGATCATGAGGCCGTGGCAGCCTTGGTGATGATCCCCCGAGGATCCTAGGGGTTACTGGAGTATGGAAAGCACGGAGTGAAGTATTCTGATTTACATTTTTAGAGCTCAGTCTGGCTGCTGGGTAGAAAATGGCTTTTGGAATGCCAGGGTAGAATGAGGGAGGCCAGTGTGGAAGTTTATGTCGAGGCCCAGGTGAGATCCAAGTGGAGGCTTGGACGAGGGAGGACTGGTAATGGGGTAGACACTCGTTTTGGAGTTGGAGCTAGTCTGTCTTGCAAATGGATTGGAGAAAAGAGAAGGATCAAAGATGACTCCCACTCTTTAATGTGGGAACTAGGCACATGCCAGTGCTTTATTTAGTATTTTCCCAGCAGCTGAGTCCATAAGTAATTGTTGGAGAACAACAAGCCTCAGATTCCAGGGTGATTGACACAGATGTCTCATTGCCTCAGAGAACCCAGCACAGCACTGAGATTCTACAAGACCTTACAAACAGGAACATCTCCGACTTCTTGGTAAAAACCTATCCTGCTCTTATACGAAGCAGGTAAGGAGAGATTCTTTCATACTTTTAATCCTGGCTTTCTGTAGAAGATATTAACTAGAGACAAGATAATTTATTCTTACAATGTATCACTGATCAGGGCAGCGGAAAATTTTCTTTTTCCTGTTTTGAGGGCCTTAGCCAACCGAAAAAACAATTGAGACATATACAAGTAAAATGCAATTTAAGATTAATTTTATTTTTTTTTTTATCTTATTTAGGCCAAGCAGTCTTAAAGTGTAACCTATACACCATTAAAAGTAACATAAGAGGGGCGCCTGGGTGGCTTAGTCGGTTAAGCGTCCGACTTTTGCTTAGGTCATGATCTCGCGGTTTGTGGGTTCGAGCCCTGCGTCGGGCTCTGTGCTGACTGCCGGCTCGGAGCCTGGAGCCTGTTTCAGATTCTGTATCCCCCTCTCTCTCTGACCCTCCCCTGCTCACGCTGTCTCTCTCTCTCCTACAAATAAATAAAAATATTTAAAAAATAAAAAATAAATAAAATAAAATAAAAGTAACATAAGAAACCATAGAATTTATCCAGTGACACAGCCTCCTCTTTTAACTAGTTAAGAAAGTGAGACCACATTTAGAGACGGAGAAACGGTAGAAGAAAAGGAGAGAAGCAAGAGGGAAAGTAAGAAGCAAAGAGGAGAAAGGAAGAAAACATAGGGACAAGGCAATGGGATGGCGGCATGTGAGTGAGCCCACAGGTTGGCCAGGTTAACTGCACTGTAAATGAGCACCTCCACCACCTTAGTGTGCCAGCGAGCTCTTCTGTAAATGCGTGCTTCCCTCGGCTCTGCGGCTCTTCTCATCAGGCTCCCCCCATCTCCCCCCCAGGCTCATGGTTTCAGCAGCCCCTATCAGAGATCCACAAGAGCAGGCTCTAAAAAGAGGTCAAAGGAAACCCTAATCTGGTCCCCATGTGCTCTAGGGCCTTAAAACATACTGTCTGATTTTAGTAGTGCATTCATTTGCTTCCTCTATCAAACCCTGAACAAGGGATAAATGGGCTCAGTTAACTGGTGGTGAGAGCCGCTGCTGAGAGGGCAGTGCCAAGTCAGCAGTTAGTGAAATGAAAAATGCCATCCAAGCACAAAAATTAAGAGCAGAGTGCATAGAATTTATTCACTGCTACAATAAACAACAACCACTCTAAACTTTGTTCTCAGCAACAAATTTTTGCAATATGGAATTTGGGATTTTGTGCTTGATGACCATGATAGTTTGTGGGCCTGAACCATGAGGTCTAGAATTGACATTTGCTCATTTCTTGGCTTACAGCTTTACCCTTGATTGGCTGGAAGTCAGTCTCTTAACTTTGGGCTTGGACTAAGTCAGAACTTTTCCCAAGTGTGCAGGGAGTTATTAGGCTTATTTATGCAGGATGGAAGATGGGAGGGCTGCAGCCTTCACTCCGCGGTGGCATAGTGGTTGCCATATTTTCTGGGTCCAGATGGTCTGACAAATGACCTGACAACAGGGCCACTCAGAAGGCTCAGCATGTGACTTGGAAAGCCAATAGCGAAGTACTGTCCTTCCTCTGCCTGTGTATTTGGGCCCAGCCTGGGGCCTGGGAGGCTTCCACATTGTTTGGATATCAGGAAAAACAAAACTGCCCTGGAGGACTGAGCCGCCCCAGTGAGTATTTAAGAAGGAAAGTTAACAATACTGCCTTACTTACGGTATTTATCCAATATTTTGTTTTGGCTTTCAGCTTAAAGAGCAAATTCTGGGTCAACGAACAGAGGTAAGAAACTATTTTTGTAAGAAATTAATATCTGAGATGGATCCATCTAAAATAATTGCACATAAAACAAGCCACACCGCAAAGCCATGTGGGCTGTTCTGTATGTACTCAGAAATTCACAAGACATGTCCTGAAGGATGTGTGGCTATGACACCCTAAACCCAGAAGGTGCTCAGTAATAGATCTCGGAGGATCTATATGGGAGGTGGTGTTTCCTGAGGAGTTCCAGAGCATTCTCACTCCTAGGGGGTTCTAGAACTTCACAAGGATAATAATGTAGAAGGCTGCAGTGAGAGGACACGTAACCTAAGCCCTGCCACTCTTTGGCCCATCCCTTTCAAGCCCCAGGGAGTCTGGCCAGCCTCAGACTCACTCTGTTCGTGGGACATTCTGGAGGTTCAGATGGTTTCAGAGGTTTGGAGGACCATCCAGGAATATTCTAAGAGTGAGCTGTCCTCCTAGGGTCCCTCAGGAATAGGGCCTCTGCAATGAATGCAGAGCTGATGCTGACTTGATTTCCTGGGTGGATTCTGGACCATAAAAGGGAAATCCCCCTAGAGGGAAATGTGGGGCCTCAGTTGAAGCAGAAATATTGGGGTGGGGGTTGCAATTTAAATTCCTGAGAAATAAATTTCCCCTCCTCTGCCTTGCCTAAGCAGCACATTAATATTATTGTGTCCGGGAGTTTAGGTTTTATCCTGCCACTGAAGGGCTTTAAACCAGAGAGCAGTAGGCCCAGATCAGTGTTTGAAGATGATCACTTGAGATTTCCAAGCCCTGTGGAAGATGGGTTAGAGCAGGAGTGATCCAATGCTAGGATCCCAATTAAGGTGCTAAAGGCAGAGTAAAGGCAGAGAGAATGGTGAGGGGCTGCCAGAGGCAGGCTGGGGTTGAGAAGCACAGAGACAGAGGCACAGCAGGACTGGTCCTGACCAGATGGTGAGCCCACTGCCGCCAGAAGTGCCTGCTAAGTATAGAGGTGGACCCATAAAGGAATCATTGGTTGGGGTATAGGGAGAGTCAGGGAAGACTTCAAAGAGAAGATGACATGACAGATGAGTTGAGTTGTCCAGTTGCTCATAAAAGGGAAAGGGACTCCTGGGAAGCTAGAGCCCCACATAGGCAGAGACACTAAGGCAGCCTGGCCCATTGGGACTCTGGCAGTAATGTGGCCAGCATATGCCACTCGAGGGAAGGCATGTGGAGAGACGAAGTTGGAGAAGTAGGCAGAGACCAAGCTCAGTAAAGATTAGGACTTATCCTGGAGGCAACAAGGAAGTATTAATAGTAGGTTTGTAAAGTGGAGCTATGTTGTTCCCTGGTCCAGACTGTCCCCTCCAAAGTACACATTTCCCTGCACGACCTGAGAGAGTAACTGACAAGTGTGAAGCAGCACAAGCACGATTCACGGCACTGACTTGAGGACTTCTTGTTCCCTTGTCAGGTACGGAGGAATTTCCATTGGAGGAAAGCTCCCAGTTCTTCCCATCACTGCGGAAGCGCTTGTTGGATTTTTAAGCCACCTTGGCCAGATAATGAATGTGACCGGGGTATGTAAGCAGACTGAAGATTTGAATAGAGCTTTTGACATGCCGGTTATCATGAAACAGAAATGACCATGAGGGTTAAGCAGGGAAGAAACCCTTGTGCTTGTTCATTATGATTTTCTAGGGTCCCATCACCAGAGAGGCCTCTAAAGAAATGCCTGCTTTCCTTAAACATCTAGAAACTGAAGACAACGTTAAGGTATTGGCCCTGCACAATCTGCCCTAGAGCTAAAAATTCACATGAGCTAGTTATTTTAGTTTTATTTTCCCAGCTTAATTAAATTCCATCCCTCCTCCTGTTGAAATCTAGCATGGAATGTCTTCCAGCTGCCAGATACTTCCTCCTCCTCACATTCTTTTTCCTGGAGCTCATTTTTTTCTCTAAACAGCTGTAGCACCGCCTAACAAAGCCTATTACCTCTGCTCCGTAGGTATGGTTTAACAACAAAGGTTGGCATGCCCTGGTGAGCTTTCTCAACGTGGCCCACAATGCCATCTTACGGACCAGCCTGCACAAGGACAAGAACCCTGAGGAGTACGGCATCACTGTCATAAGCCAGCCCTTGAACCTGACTAAGGAGCAGCTCTCAGAGATCACAGTGTAAGCCACCGTGGCCCCCAACCTCACAGCTTGCTTGTTACCCTCTCCCCTCTTTGGATACCCCAAGAGGATTTTTACTAACATGAGCTGCTGATCTGGATGGCCAGGTTGTTAAATCAGGCACATTTGAACACGAGACTTTCAAGTGCCTTGTGTACCAAACTGTTCTGCCATTCTTTCTCTTCATGTTTATTTGGAAAGTAAGCATATGTATGGTTCTCTTCCCTTTTGGGTCTTGATAAGTTGCTCCTGGACCTTACACAGATATTCTCCTTTCCAGTATGCAAAGTGACTGCCAGGAACTGGGAAAGTTGAGTCGGTCTTTCATCTCCCCAGGAGTAATCATCTTAGATTCCGGTAATTTTCCCTCAGATGGCCAGACCTTCGAGATATCAACAGATCCTTGCCTTCCTCAAGCTTAGGTTCTTACTGAACCATTTCAAGCAGTAAAATACAATAATCCTGTGCAATTTTGTAGTATATGTGTCCTACTCAAGGCCTATATTTGGTGGGTATGCCTTTATTAGTGCAGAATTATCCTGGTAGGCTGTGAGGGTCCACATTTTCCTATCCCAGTATATTCAGTGCCCTGAACATGCCAGATGTCATCAGCTAAAATTTACTCCCTGGTCCCTTCTGGCCTTCCTCTGGACACCCTCTGAGGCTCTAAGCTGAGGAGGAATAGTCTTTCCTACACCACTTCTCACTCAGCCCAAGTTTCTGTGTCTCCTGCTAAGCCTCTTGAATCTGAAATAAGAAATAGGAAGAGTCGTTTGTGGTTATAAAAGTAGTTTATAAAATAGTAATTGTTCATTAAATAAAGTTTATAGAATAGAGTTTTAAAAAAACTTATTTGCTGTTAACTCTACGCAGTTTTTGCCTCTAAACATTTTTGTGTGTTTCCTTCCAGTTATGTATTCTGTTTTTACTACATGTATGGATCATGCTCTTTGTAGTTTTATCAGGGCAGCACAAAAAGTGCTCCTTTCTCTGTGAGGGCACTGCCCCACACCAGGGTCATGGTTTGCATGTGAAGCTCAGTTGTCCTTCAGCCCACACCTGCCCCCTTAGCCACATGCTTTCTCTTCAATCCAGGGAAGGGTGAATAGAGCCAAGCTTCTATGTAAGTGGCTTGTACTCTTTTCACTTAAATTTACATTATGAACATTTCCCCATGTTGTGATACGTTTCTTGAAAACATGATTTAACAAGATTTCATAGACCATATTGCTCTACATAGAAAATTTAAGAGTTATCTGTAGACAAATTATGAGAACTAATAAGAATATTATAGTATATGAGATTAATGTAAGAATCTGTTTCTATATATCATCAACAAATAATTAGAAAACACAATAAAAGTTGTTTAGGTTATTACATTAACATGGAAAATATTTGATATTCACATTAGTATTAGTATTCAGTAGAACCATGAAACATGAAGGCCACAGATACCCACTTAACCTTGACCCAGTTTGACTAGCACAGTTGAGTGAATGACAAGCTAGCCACTGGAATGGATTCTGGAGGCCGCTGCCTGGAGTTGGGTGAGGACTTCCCAGAGCCTAACTTTGTTCTTCTCCTGCATTTGCTCCTCCTTCTTCACCTCTGTCTCCCTGTGTCTCTTGTCCTGCTGCAGGCTGACCACTTCGGTAGATGCTGTGGTTGCCATCTGTGTGATTTTCGCCATGTCCTTCGTCCCAGCCAGCTTTGTCCTTTATTTGATCCAGGAAAGGGTAAACAAAGCCAAACATCTCCAGTTTGTCAGTGGAGTGAGCCCCGTCACCTACTGGCTGACCAACTTCCTCTGGGACATTGTAAGTGTCAGATCATGGCACCTCCCTTGCATCCATGGCCCAAGGCAGTGGGTGTTTGTCTGCTCTGACTGAGGAGACATGGCAGGGTGGGGCTCTTGTACTGTTGCTGCTGGAGGTGCTGTGCCACCGGCCTTGTGTGTTTGCTGTCTCCTGGAAAGGTACAGGATCAGGATCCCCAAGCTGGGGAAGAATTTAGGGCTCAGCTTAACAACTGCTGAGTGAGGGCTCTGCACCAAGGGGCCTTCTGACCCACTGAATAATCACTGCACTTCAGGCATGCAGCTGACCTTCCTGGACATAATCTGGAGCTGAAGAGGTAATAACAAGAGGTCCTCCATCCTAACATTCTCTTCTTACATCCTGACCTGCCCCTAAAAGGGGAAGGATGGAACTTCCCCTGTGGTAGAGTCACCAAATAAATATAGGACATCAGTTAAATTTAAATTTCAGATAAAATAATTAATGATTTTAGTAAAAGTAAATCCCACCCCCCCAAATATTGCATAGGACATACTTATATTAAAAAAAAATTATTAGTTGTTTTTCTGAAATTCAAATTTAGGGGGTGTCTGTGTGGCTCAGTCGGTTAAGCATCCAACTTCAGCTCGGATCATGATCTCATGGTTTGTGGGTTCGAGCTCCACATCGGGCTCTGTGCTGGCGGCTCAGAGCCTGTTTCAGATTCTGTGTCCCTCTCTCTCTCTGCCCCTCCCCATTCATTCTCTGTCTCTCAAAACTGAATAAATGCTAAAAAAAAAATTTTTTTTTTAAATGAAATTCAAATTTAAATGAGCAGTCTATATTTCTGTTGGCTAAATCTAGCAACCCTACCCAGTGGCCTTACTTTGCTTTCCCAACTAACAAGATCTCCACTAAATCCAATTAGCCACCACTTTAGGGAACACAAAGAAAAAATTATTTATCAGGTCAACAGCAGACTCTCACTTCTCTCACAACCAAGGTTGTTGGGAGCAGGAAGGAGTCAGGGTGGGTTAATTTTTGACAAGTCACAGGGTCAAAATAAATTGTAGCAAAGGCTTAGTTATAATGTAGCAAGGATCATTATGAAACCAGCTCCAGTGTTTTCTGGGCACTGTGGGTAATAAGATCCTTTGTTTTATCCCAGTATTCTAAGACTACCGTGAGTCTCCACTTCATGTTACAATAAGATATATCATGATGGAGGCCAACACAAACAACTTTTTTCACTGTGGTTTTTAATAATTATGACAAATACTAGGGTTTATAAAGACATTTCTTTTACTCAGCTTACTAAAGGCATCCATCACTTAACATTACAAAGCCAGAAATCATCAGTAGAAACTAAATTCTTTCCTCTTTGTCCTGTCTGCCTGAGAAAACACTGAATGCATGTGGAGGAATCAGAACCTGCAAGCCTCGCTTTGGATGAGAACATCACTTGTAGCCACCCACAGTGGCCCTGTGCTTTAAACGTGAAAGGAGCTAGGCTCACCTGCATTGAAAAGCTATTCAAGTGCTGGTCTTTGCATTCTACTTTTTTTGGAGGCAAAGATTATAGAATTTGGCCTGACCTGTATGTTTGCTTAGCTATAGAGATCTCTGAATTAGAGGAGAAATATGTGGCTAAAAGGATAGAGAGGGGGTCTCTATGGGAGGTGATCCTAGCAAAGTAGATACTTGGCAGGCCAATGAAGAGTTAGAAGACGGTGAATATGATGCTGTCAGGCTTCTGAGGCTCTAGAATTTTAAGGCTGGCCTGGAATCTGAACTCTAGGATCTATAATGTTGGAGCTTAGCACCCTGACTAGCCAGTGGCAAAAAGATAACATATGCCTGAGAGTCATTGTTGAATGAATGAATAAACACTTATTGTTTATATCATTCATTCAGCACAGATAGGATGTTTTAAGTTCTTATTTTTTTTTAATGTTTAATTTTGAAAGAGACAGAGCACACATGAAAGCGCAAGTATGGGAGGGGCAGAGAGAGAGGGAGACAAAATCTGAAGCAATCTCTAGGCTCTGAGCTGTCAGCTGACAGATGAGGCTGGAATCCACAAACTGTGAGATCATGACCTGACCCAAAGTCTGACACTTAATGGATTTAGCCACCCAGGTGCCCCTAAGTTCTTATTTTTTATATGTCATCTGTTTTTCTTTAAATTTTGAAACAATCACAAAATTGTTATAAAAAAATAGTTCAACACTTTTTTTTCTGAGCCATTTGAGGGTAACTTCCCAGTCGGATGCTCTACACACACACACGCACACGCACACGCACACGCACACACACACACACACACACACACACACACACCCAGCACCTCCAGTGTCCACCTCCTATAAATGAGGACGCACCCAGTGCAGTCTCAACATAACTGTCAACATCAGGACACTAGCAGTGATGTGTCACCTCCATCTTGTCCTCAGACCCTACTCAAATTTCATTAATTGTCCCAATAATGTCTTTTCTAGAAAAGGATGTAGCTCTGAGTCATTGCATTTTCTTGTCCTCTCTCTTCACTCTCCTTCAACTTGGAATGGTTCCTCAGTCTTGTCTTGACATGCACAACCTTGACCTTTTAAAGATCATAGGCCAGTTATTTTGCAGAATGTTCTTTGAGTTTGCCCAGAGTTTTCTCATGATTAGATTCAGGTATGGCAGTGGTATCATGAAAGTGTACTCTCTTCTCACTGCACCTGATCAGGTAGTTTCTGATTTCCATTTGTCCTGTTACTGATGATGGTCACTTTGGTCACAAGGTGTTTTTTGAGCTCCTCCACTGTAAAGTTACTTTTCCCCCTTTATAATTGATAAGAATTGAGGGAGAGGTACTTTGAAGCTATGTAAATATCCTATTTGTCATCAGACTTTCCATTTATTTATGTATGCCTGTAGGGAGTCATGGTTCCTGTGTTAATAAATTATAATCTGATACCATTCTTATTTATTTTGATGCTGAAATTATCATGTTTGGCCAGTGGGAGCCCCTTCAAGCCAATTTTTGCTTCCTCTCGACTTGTGTCTTCATCTTGGTTGAGCACCTCTATGCTCTCTGGCATAGTGAGATGCTCCAGACTCATCCTGTGCATCCTCCGGCCTATCCTGGAATCAGCCATCTCCTTGAGGAGCGCTGGTTCCTTCCTGTGGGAAATGTTTCTCAGAAACCAAGATCTCAGTGCTAGATATTTTCTCTGCCACTGAGGAACAGTGGCTTCAGGCCTTCTCAGTGGAGAGAGATGTATGTATATACATAGATATGCACATATTTACATCTACACAGCAAACACTATGAGCTCACTAAAACCTCCATTTCCAATCCCAACACCAAATAGGCTTCCATATTTGTGACTCTTCTTCAAAAGTGAGGAATTGGCTTCTCTTACCCTTGACTCATTTACCTACCTGCACAATGTACTTGTGTGGAACAAGTCTCCCATCTCTGCCACCATCTTCTCCCTCATGTGGACATCCCACTCTCCCTGCCCCAGCTGCCCCCTATGTGAAGGTCCTCCTCACTCTGCTCTGGCTCTGATGGCCCCAACCAGATCGACCCCTATTAGGACATGCTCCAATACCCCACACCAGCTGGCCCTGTGTGGGATGCCGTCCTCACTCTTCTCAGGTTCTCATCCTGCGTTGGACCACGGTGACACCTCCTGAAACCCCACTGTGGCTGCGCACCTCTCCCTGTCCATTCTAATGGCTTGAGGACTGAATTGTGTAGGAAGGGAAGAAAAGGGATGAAGCAGTAAAAGGGTATCATCTATTTGAACTTCATAAGGCCAAGACCTAAATATTTTAAGTTTTTCTGAATTCAGGAGACATGCTTAGAAAGTAGAATCAACAGGACTTTGTGACCAATTAGAAAGAGAAAATGAAAGATTAGGTGGAGTTTTATAAATCAGTCTTACAGAAGATACAGGCTGAAGGTTCTCTGCACTGGGAGGTAGAAGTTGGGAGGAATAGGAGGACTAGGAACAACTTAAGGTATGTTTGCTAACTAAGAACTGTTTAGACAGAATCAGAATCCCAGACCATAATAAGTCCTGGAAAACCCTGGCCCAGCCCTTGTTTTACAGAACGGAAAAGAGAGATATTGAGAGGGTAAGTGCCTTGTTCTCCTCTCTTCAAGCTGAATTACACTGTGAGTGCTGCTTTGGTGGTGGGCATCTTCATTGGGTTTCAGAAGAAAGCGTACACTTCTCCGGAAAACCTTCCTGCCCTTGTTGCACTGCTCATGCTGTACGGGTGAGTTGTTTGAGCCATTAGCTAATGCTGCCCAGAGGGAAGCCGGGCGAGGGGCGTGCCCTTCTGACAGAAAACCAGGGTTTCTGGCGGCCATGTAGGGTGTGTGGCCACCAACAAGGAATCTGTCTGACTTCTGTTTCTGCTCTACACATGGAGGTATTCCTGGGACTCGAATGAATCTTCTTCCACTCACACTGTGGCCTGACCAGAGTCTGGGGACCTGTCACTCTCCCATCCTTCACCCGGCTCTGATTCTGATTCATCTGTGGCCAGACTGTCCATCTCTGTGTCTCCAGCTATACTAGCCAAGAGTTGTTTGCACACAGAAGACTGCGGCTGAAAGGCTGCTCCTGAGTCAGGGCCAAAGGATGACACAAGGATTAAATCTCACAGAATCGTAGAGCAAAGCATGCAACTTTATATCCAGGCCTACCTCTTACTGTAAAACACTGTCCTGTAACCATGGACAAGTAATTACCCCACCTGAGCCTCAGTTTCCTCAACTATAAAATGGAAATAGTGATACCTGGTCCTTCCTACATGGGCCAGTAAAGTCTTGCCAGAGCAATGGCCTCTATTCCTTTCTCTTAGAAATAGAGAATTCAGGAACCAGCATGACTGTGACATACCAACTCAAGTGAACTGTAAAGATGAGCCAGTTGGGATCTCAGGTCAGGTTTGGTGATCCAGACTAGAATGGGAAGCATTGCAGGTTAGAGACTGCCCCCTCTGCTTTGTAAAAGGCTTTGTAATTTACAAGTACATTCACAGCCTCCAGCTCAGTTGCTCCTCACCAAACCCCCGTAGGTGGTCAGAGAAGGCGTTATTATTTCCCTTAGGATAAGGAACAAATACCAAGGGATGGAGTAGCTTTCTGGTCCTCCTGGGACTCTCACCAGTTCAAACATGTCACCTCGTGTGAGGGGAATGCATTATATTTAGTGGTGGTACAGCAAACGGAATAGAGATTGAAACTTTGTCCCACTGAGTTATGTCATTTCACACAGATGGGCAGTCATTCCCATGATGTACCCAGCATCCTTCCTGTTCGATGTCCCCAGCACAGCCTATGTGGCCTTGTCTTGTGCTAATCTTTTCATCGGCATCAACAGCAGTGCCATCACCTTCATCTTAGAATTGTTTGAGAATAACCAGGTAAGCAGAACTTTCCTGGCTTTCTTGTTTGATTACTAAAATACCAGAGAGTGTTTGATGGTCAGGTAGGACCATGGGCACGTACTGTGGCTGGACAATCTTAGTGCGTACGTGAATGTTGCTTCCTCCTCTCCTCCCTCTCTCTCTCTTCCTCCCTCCATGCCTGCCTCCCTCCTTCCTTCCCTTCCTTCCTTCTTTGTTTTCTTTAAACTCATTTAACTCTTTAAGTTTATTTGTACGCTCTGAGTAACGTGGTTTTCTGAGCTCATTCTGCAAGCTATAAATGATCTTTTGTGATCCTGTGCTTTTAGATTTTCTTATTCTTACAGGGTTTCCTTAGTGACTTTTGATGTTCGGTTTTTTACGCGCGCGCGCACACACACACATACACACACACACACGCATAGGTAATACATTCATGTGATTTCAGAATTTAAAAAGAACAAAATGGCACACAGGAAGTCTCCTTCCTACCCCGGTTTCCCAGTCCCTTAGTTTGCCTCTGGAGGCAAACTTTCATTTCAGTTTCTTGGTGTTCTGGCAACAAATAAGCAAATGCATATGTTTTCTTTCTCCCACTTTCTTATACAGACTGTAACAGAGTAACATTTACTGTTCTATGTGAAACTTAATCCTGAAGATAGGGTTAGGAATTTATGGTGCTGATGATTCATTTTTATGAGGTGTAAAGTGCAGTTGACCTGTCCTACATTCCCCCAGACTCCTTGCCCAGAAAGAGCTGGCCAGACTAATCCCGAAAACAATGACAGTGGCTCCAGGGCGGGTTCTGCTTGCACTCCCACTCCCAGCCTGCTGTGTCTGAGCCCTGGCTGTGGCTGGCCTGGGGCACTCACGGCACTGGCAGGCTCCCCACATGCCTGTGTCCCCAGTGGGGGACAGAACTGTTTGTCACACGCTTGCAGACCACTAAGACTTTTTTTTTTTTTAATTTATTTTTATTTATTTCTAGGAGAGAGAGAGAGAGACACAGCGTGAGCAGGGGAGGGTCAGAGAGAGAGGGAGACACAGACTCTGAAATAGGCTCCAGGCTCTGAGCTGGCAGTCAGCACAGAGCGTGACGCGGGGCTCGAACCCACGAACCGTGAGATCATGACCCAAGCGAAAGTCAGACGCTTAACCAACTAAGCCACCCAGGCGCCCCTCGCAGACCACTAAGTCTTAAGGAATTGTGTTACTTCAGAATAATTAAAGAGTAAGCTCAAAATACTTTCCCCCTTGAAGGTTACACTCATTTAGCTAATAACATTTACGGATCATACTCCTTTCCCCTGCGTAAAGGCTGGTTGCTTTCATGTAAGTTAGCAGATAAACAGATGCTGCAGAAATTGCCCCGTGTCCCTCAGGCGGCTCTCAGGTCCCAGTGGCTGCTGTCTCTACTGAGTCCAGAGGCAGTGACTGGGTGAACACCGTGTGCTGATGTGCTGATGAAAACCAGCGTGACCCGCTGTCCTGCCCTGCAGGGACTCCTGTCCCAGTCAAGAAATGACCTGTGCACCGTGCTAGGAACCAGTATGAACCATCGTACACGACATCCCATAGGACAGCGTGTGATAGAACAGCAAAGGAACGAAACGATAAAACACTGTAGATCAGAGTGGGCCAAAAGAACTGGGCTCCAGGGATCAGGAGAATCCGGGTAGAGGAAACGCAGTTGAGCCTGGCCTGGAATAAGTAGAATTTTATTAGCCCATGTAACAAATAATGAAGTACCTGTTTTGAGCTAATCGCTGAGTGAGGTATTTAAAATGTACACCAAAATAATTAGGACCCAGTTGTTCTCTGGGAACCACTGACTAGTGGGAACAGTATAGGCAAGTAAAAAATAATTAGCCCCGGCTGGCAATGTTATAAGTACTAGAAGAGAGAAGTAGGTACTTTATATAGGAACCTGGAAAGGCTTATGAAAGAAGAGATTGTTCAAGCTAGCTTTCTAAAGAAGAGCAGGAATCTGCCGAGAACAGAAGGGGAGAGAGCATTCTTTCCTAACAGCAATGATTAACAAAAGCTGCAGGTGAAGAGGCCTGGGGGCACAAAAGCATCATACTGGGAGGGGGGAATGGGGGACGTGGGGAGCAGACAGAGAGAGGAGGTCATGTGAGCAAAGGTGTGGAGACCAGGAGGAAGCCAGTTGTGCAGTAGGGATGGGCCAGATAAGTTGTGCTGACAGATAGGCCTGGTCAGCCTCGCCCCCTCAGTGTCCCCTCTGCCATCTCAGGGGCGGCTCTTCCCAACACTGCTAGGCTAAAGTAGCAAGCACAGTCTGACCGTCTGAAAACAGGACCCCCAACTCGACACAGACACCAGAGAGTCCCTGGCCCTCTTTTCCACTGGCAGCAGCCATAGACACCTCACTGTCCTGTGAGAAGCAGAGCTGGAAGATGTGCCGGGCCCCTCTTACCTTTGGCGTAAGCTAGGCTAAGAGCAGATGAAAGAGCCTCAGAACCCAGTGACAGCTCACAGCTGTACCAAAGGAGAGACGGCCTGGGCCAAGGTCCTAGCAGCTGCTGCATCTCCTGGAAACAAATGCCTTGGAGGGCTCACGTGTACTTTCAAAGTGAGTCTGCAACGACAGCTCCCCAGCCAGGTGGCCTGCTAGCAGCGCCTGCTGAGAGTATTCTAAAACCTCCATGTCTGTGTGACAGATCCCTCCTGTGGCCAAGCTGGATGCTGGGCCCACTCTCCCTGCAGGCCTTCCCCTGCTCCCACCTTATGCTCAGGAGGGACAGGTGAGCCTGGTCCACAGTGATGACTGTCCTGCTTTTCTATGTTTCAGACGCTACTCAGATTCAACGCCATGCTGAGGATGCTGCTCATTATCTTCCCCCACTTCTGCCTGGGCCGGGGCCTCATTGATCTGGCACTGAGCCAGGCTGTGACGGATGTCTATGCCCGGTTTGGTGGGTGGCGCTGCAGACCTATGGAATGTGGCCCCAGACCCTCTGCATGTGGGACGGCTGCCTCGGGAGTTCCTATGGCAGACCTGCAGCCTGGGCTGGGGCTTGGCGGGAGGGGAACACCTGGATGGCCTGGGGGTGTCCTACTCTCTGGGAGGGATCAGGTACTTCTGTTTCTGTGGCTGAGGAGCCACAGAAGGGGTCAAGACTAGCTTCCTACTCTTCCCTACTCTGACTCGAGAGGCCGAGATGAGACCTGGCTTCAGCTCTCTCTTGCTGCTTTGCCCAAAGCCTGGTCTACCTGGGCCGAATGTTGTGTCTAGGCCATTAGGGGCAGCGAGGTCAGCTGAGTGGACCTAATTCCTGTCCCCAGGTGAGGAGCACTCTTCAAATCCATTCCAGTGGGACCTGATTGGGAAGAAGCTGGTTGCCATGGCAGTAGAAGGGGTGTTGTACTTCCTCCTGACTCTCCTCATCCAGCACCACTTCTTTCTCATCCGATGGTACGTTCAGGCTGCTGCCCTATGGGTATCAAGGGCAGCTCCTTGCTTCTGTCCAGGGACTTGGCTTCATATCCATATGGTTGTCTCTTTCCTCACCAGGCCCACTCCATTATGGTTTTTTACACTCTTAAAGCCTGGCTTGTTCTGAATAACACAAGGAGAGACACATGAAAATAGGCACATTGGAATTTGTGAAGAATCTAAACTCAAAAGTACTTAAAATAGGGTTTTTTTTAAGGTTTATTTATTTTTGAGAGAGAGCGTGAGCAGGGGAGGGGCAGAGAGAGAGAGAGGGACAGTGGATCCAAGAGGGGCTCCATGCTGATAGCAGCAAGCCCAATATGGGACGCGAACTCCTGAACTGCGAGATCATGACCTGAGCCGAAGTCAGACACTCTACCTGCTGAGCCACCAGGTGCCCCTAAATTACAGTTTGTAATTTCAGTCACTAAGATTTAATCCCTCTCAGTTAATTAACAGATTCTCATTTCAAGTTGGGTGATAGCATTGCAGATGATAATGGTTAAGGGAGATCCAAAGTACTGGGAAATAGATTTATGCATTCATAAGAAAATAGACCAAGTAGGCCCCCTTGCTAATTAGAGGTTTGAGACTAGAGACAGGTAGTAATATGGGGGTGAAATCCAAAGTGACTACATCCAGGAGCAGTGTAAAGGGCGAGGGGAAGCGATCATGCCCCTCTGGGCAGGGGTGGAGGTGGGGCTTCCCTGGCCTCTTGACCCAGGCCTGGCCTCATTCTGATGTGGACACTCAGATTTCCAGAAGGCAGCTCCTTTGTAATCCAGGCTGACAGACCTTTACTAGGCCTCAGCACAGGGTCCTGAACTGCAAATCACAGTGTTTTGTTTCTTATCCTGTCATCCTCTCAGGCTGAGTCTGGCCACATGTAAATAAAGATTCAGAGGGCTTGTTTTAGGTTTTGATCCACCAGGAATCTTACTAGAAGTAACAGGAAGTAACAGGAAGTTACTAGAAATGAATCTGCCTCCCTATTCATAGGGTCCTGGGGACTAAATGAGATAATGGGTGTCAACACACTTGGAATAAAATAACATGACCAGGAAGTGGTGCTGGTCATGAGGGACAATGTAAGGAACAGACGTCCATGGACCCTCAACCCTCACAGGCCCCCTTCTGCAGCTCTGGCCACATCTTGAAGACACCTTGGGGTTGGAGGGAGGAGGCAGACTTGTTTGCCAGAACAGACTCATTAACTTCAAACTCTGTGTCAAACAATTGAGCAAGCCTTCCACATTAGACCTGAAACAACACCAGAGAAGCATTCCACGGTCTCGGACTTTAGGAAGCCCACGCCCATGCCTATGCTAAGAGGCAACCAGGCAAATAGAAGAAGGGAAAGACAGAAGAAAGGGTGCTTTTGGTGGAGGATATGCTAACATATGGAGAGTTCGGGATGGCTGTGAAGGGGGTCGGAGAAGGGGCTGAGAGAAGAGCCTGGGAAGGTAGGCGGAGCCAAGTCTTAAAGTGCTGTCTCACCCTGGTGAGGACTTAAAGTTTAAGCCTGAAGGCAGCCGGGAGCTGTTGGAGTGTTTTGATCAAGCAGGCGAATGATCTGCCAGATCTAGAAGCAGAGACCAGATAGAAAGCCATTTGGGCACCCAGGCAAGACAGGAGTCAATGGTGGGCCTGGATAGGAGTTGGGGGCATTGGGAGATGGAGAAAAATAGGTTGACTGGATAAATAGTAAGCAAGACAAGATTTAGAGATGAATTAGGTGTGACCAGTAAGGGAGGAAGGAAAGTTTATAGGCCACGGTGGTCAGGGAGGATTTAAGAGAAGAGCCTGTGTTTTTAAGGATGGGGAAGATTCTGTTTGGCAGGGCAGGAGGAAGAGAGCATTGAGGCCCTGGAAATGCCTGCAGAGGCTGAGAGTTGGGAAAGACCAGCATGGACTTGGGAAGCAAGGGTTGGTGGAGGTGTTAGGTCTAGAGATAAGTGGGAGCCAGATGACATTTACTGAGTGGCTACCATAGATGAAGTGTTTTAATAATGATAACAGCTACCAGGTTTTGAGTCTGACTGCGCCAGATGCTCTGCGAAGTTCATCTTCTCCACAGTCTCTGAGGTAGACACTATTATCACCTCCCTACCATATGGTTGAAGGAGGTGATGTTTAGAGAGGTTTAGTGATGTGCCCAAGGTCACACATGGGAGACCAGGACTGGGAACCAGGGCTGACTCTAGACTCAAGGACTTGCCCTCTTTACCTAATGTCTAATGCCTCTTCTGTTTGGAGTCCTTTTGAGAATCAAGCATTAGGGGATGTAAGGCCAGGTTGGAGCTGAAGCGAGGGAATAGGAAGAAGGTAAAAGGAAAAGGAGGGTGCCAGGGATGCTGTCACCAGCTCCGTCCTATCCCCTTTCCTTCCTGTAGGATTGCCGAGCCTGCTAAAGAGCCCATTATAGATGAAGATGATGATGTGGCTGAAGAAAGACAAAGAATTATTAGTGGAGGAAACAAAACTGATCTCTTAAGGCTAAATGAACTGACTAAGGTAAGGGAATTGGTGGAGGTGAGGTGAATTAGTTTGGAGGTGCCAGTTGGATCCAGAAATGGCACAACATCATGATTACAGCCTTGTTATTTGCCTTTGGTAGCATAGGCAATATGCCTGTGCAAACAAATCATTTTCCTAATCCTACACGAGGTTGTCATCACTGTGTTTTAACTGGTCTTCCAAAAACACCTAATTCGAGAACATTCTCCCTAGTATTCATCTTGGGCACTGGCACGGGCCTCACTGAGAGCCCCTACAACCGAGCCTCACTAAGCCTTCTCCATTTCCTCTTTGCACAGCAGGTCGACTTCGAGGTTTCCCAGGGCTCACAACACCTCTCCGAACACCCATGCCGATATAGAACCTCCTCAAGTTGGTAGTTCTCACCTAAACCATCCTTTACTCCTTGCTCTCTCTTCCCCTCTGTGCTCTAACCCTCTCTCAATTCTCAGTCCAGTTTCTCTGCATGTTGCAGATTTATTCAGGCTCCTCCAGCCCAGCAGTGGACAGGCTGTGTGTTGGAGTCCGCCCTGGAGAGGTGGGTACCCTGCAGACTCCTGTGCAGGAGTCTTCTCCCTTCTAAAGCAGAGCTATCCCAAAGAAATAAAATGCAGCCACAGAGGTAATTTGAAATTTTTTAGCACCCACTTGAAAAAAAAAGTAAAAAAGAAGACAGATGAAATTAATCTTGATCTTTTATTTTACCCAGTGTATTTGAAATATTGATACATCAACATGTAATGTATATAAAACATTGATCCAATATATTACGTTCTTTTTTTGTTTTGTTTTAAGTTTTCAAAATCCAGGATGTGTTTTACACATACTGCACATGTCAATTTGTACTAGATGCATTTCAGGTGCTCAGTAGTCTTTGTAAGGGAGGAAATCCTCTTTCCTCTAATCCAGGTTCTCTGGGTAGAGCTCTGTAAATTGGACTGATGAAAGAGTAAGAAGAGAAAAACACCCCACTCGTACTCTATCTCTCTCTTAAAAATGAATAAATTTACAAAAGGAGAGAAAAACAAACAGGCGTTTATTAGCACGTACGTGGCACATATACAAGGGACCAGTCAGAGGTGAATGACACATGGGGTGGTTAGAACTTAGGCTTGCATAGCATCTTGGCAAAGGAGTGGTACATTTTCAGAGAAGTGACAAGACAAAGGGTAAAGACCTGGAGTCAGTAAGGGTGGCAAATTATAGGAAGGCAAATATGGAGGAAATTAATAGCAGATAAAGTCTAGTTAGCAAAGTTTGCTATGTAGATTCCTCTGGTGCTGTCTCCAGGCTAAGACTTCAAAGTTGTTTCTGGCAATTAACGTTTGTTCTTCCTGGCAGAGAGGGGAAGAAGGGACACCTTATAAATTTATGTCCTGCTTTTAGGCAAACAGGGGAGGGCAGAGAGCTTTTCTTGTATCTGCTGCTGCTTAATTGCTTTTGGCTTAAAATCATTCTTATGCCAAAGTGGCATATGTTGAGGTGGCAAATCCTGCTAGCCCACACCACACATGGCCAGTGGCCTCCGTAATGGCAGCTCAGGTCTAGAATGTCTCCCACCTGCCCCCACATCTGCCCTAGGGCCTGACATTTCACACTCCTTGGGCTCCTTAGG
Organism: Proteles cristata cristata; assembly: GCA_017311185.1. Taxonomy (NCBI): domain Eukaryota; kingdom Metazoa; phylum Chordata; class Mammalia; order Carnivora; family Hyaenidae; genus Proteles; species Proteles cristata. Next base: position 1,408,866 of record JAESUZ010004270.1, on the reverse strand, counting down.
CTCGAGGATGAGGCCAGTTCTGTGTGTCTTCCCTCAGTGCTTTGGTCTTCTGGGAGTGAACGGAGCTGGCAAAACAACCACATTCAAGATGCTTACGGGGGACACCACAGTGACCTCAGGTGATGCCACTATAGCGGGCAAGAGGTGAGTGTCCTGCTTATCCTGTCACAGGTGCTGGGGCCATGTTCCCATCCCGGCACAGGGAGAGTGAGATCGGACCTTGTACTGAGGGTGACTCTGAGAGCATGAAAGAGCTGTGCAGAGGAGAAGACCTCCAAGAGAGCAGGGTCCACAAGTATAAGACATAGCCTCTCAGGGAAATTGAAATTAATTCTGATTAAGACATGCTCCTCTTAGCATGGATTCTTGGAAACTTCTCAGAGGTACTAAGTCAGTGGTTCTTACTCTTTTTGGGGTCATGGATTCCTCTGAGTATCTGATGAAACTTGCACCATCTTCCTATAAAAATATATCATTATTGGGGTGCCTGGCTGGTTCAGTTGGTGGAGCATGTGACTCTTGATCTCGGGGTTGTGGTTTTGAGCCCCATGTTGGGTATGGAAATTACTTTAAGAAAATAATTTTTTTTAAAAATCCATGTTATGTATATATATATACACAAAGCACGTGTCTTATGTGTGTATGTGTGTGCACATGCGTGTGTTACATGTGTGTTATCCCCTATTAGCTCCTTCCATACATTTTTTGCAAAGAGTTTAAGAGAATTTACTGAGCCCTGAATCACATTTATGATCCCTGGGTCCCTGGTTAAGAATCCCTGTGGTGAAGCATCCTTTCTCTGGATCGAGTTCCTAGATGGGGGCTGGTTCAAGAGCTTTCAGGAGCCTTAGTCAGAATTGGCTATTTCTGTGCTGATGCTTGGCTTTGCCAGGCCAAGGAAGCTTTATAAAGGGAAAACTGGCATGTGTCCTTGGATTCTGGAGGGTGCCTGCTGCTCTCTGTAGTAAGGCATGAGTAAACACCCTGGTCCTCTGTGGCACAGGATCAAGGACATGAACCTATGCTGTTTGCCACTGTCCAGGCTGCTTCTTGAACAGCAGAGCTCATAGGCATTAGATGTGCTGGGAGGAACCCTCTGCCCTGGTTTATAAGTGGAGTTAGGCAGTGCTGACTTTCCCACTCAGCAACTGCCTGACTGAGGCCTCCTTCTTTCTCCTGGAAGCCATCCTCAGCAGCATGGCTGAATGCCCAATGAACGTGGCTCTCACAGGATGTATTTGGTTCACCAGCCTTCCTAGTTGGGTCTAGAGCAAACAAACAAGCATGGCAAAGCCAGGCCATGGCTGAGTGTGTCTCATCTACAGATGCAGCTTAACCTGCAACCAAGCAAATAACCTGACAGTTGTAACAAAAGGAATCATGAGGGGCTAAAGGACAGCAGGGAGGAGGATGTAATAGGATTTACCATAAGACATCTGATGACAGTCCAAGTAAGACCCAGCCTGATACCTACAAGATGGAAGCTAGATGAAATGGAAACTGGAACACAACTGTGGATTTAAGATGCAGGATTGGGTTTCTCTGGGAGGGCAGCTCCCATGAATTTGGCAAAGTACTGTCCTTGCTTCACTGGTAGTTTTAATTGGCCCAGCCATACCTGAAGTAAGTGGGGGACTACATGGTGCCTCTCCCATACTATTGCTTCTGTCTTTTGTTCATAGAGCCTAAGCTACAAGGGAAGCAGGGAGAGATTAGACCAGTCTGTGGAAAGTTTGTTTTCTTCTTCTTTTTTTTTTTATAATAGTTTATTGTCAAGTTGGTTTCCATATAACACCCAGTGCTCATCTCCACAAGTGCCCTCCTCCATGCCCATCACGCCTCCTCCCCTCCTCCCCACCCCCATCAGTCCTCAGTTTGTTCTCAGCATTCAAGGGTCTCTCATGGTTTGCCTCCCTCCCTTTCCCCCACTATTTCCCCCCCTTCTTCTTCCCCATGGTCCCCCGTTAAGTTCCTCCTAATCCTCCTATACGTGCAAACATATGGGATCTGTCCTTCTCTGCCTGACTTATTTCACTCAGCATAACACCTTCAAGTTTCATCCATGTTGCTACACATGGCCAGATTTCATTCTTTCTCATTGCCATGTAGTATTCCACTGTATAGATGAACCACATCTTCTTGATCCATTCATCAGTTGATGGACACTTAGGTTCTTTCCATGTTTTGGCTATTGTTGAGAGTGCTGCTGTGAATATTGGGGTACATGTGCCCCTATACATCAGCACTCCTGTATCCCTTGGGTAAATTCCTAGCAGTGCAATTGCTGGGTCATAGGGGAGTTCTATTGTTAATTTTTTGAAGAACCTCCACACTGTTTTCCAGAGGGGCTATACCAGTTTACATTCCCACCAACAGTGTAGGAGGGTGCCTGTTTTTCCACATCCTTGCCAGCATCTAGAGTCCTCTGATTTGCTCATTTTAGCCACTCTGACCGGCATGAGGTGGTATCTCAGTGTGGTTTTGATTTGTATTTCCCTGATGAGGAGGGATGCTGAGCATTGTTTCATGTGTCTGTTGACCATCTGGATGTCCTCTTTGGACAAGTGTCTGTTCATTTCTTCTGCCCATTTCTTCACTGGATTGTTTGTTTTTCGGGTGTGGAGTTTGGTGGGTTCCTTATAGATTTTGGATTCTAGCCCTTTATCTGATATGTCATTTGTTTTCATCAAGACAATATATTTTCTAGTGAGGGAGAATATATCAGTCAAAGGGAGTTGATAGAACTCAATTCACTTCCTCTCTGCTCCCTGCCAGTCTCTTGCTCTGGGTAGTGATCTGACTGGTTCCTCTTTTGTTTACTGTATCTCTGCCAATAGACAGAAATGGATCAAGTTTATTTCCTTTCAGAAGCATGTGTCTTCTCTAGCTATTTCCCAAATGTCTGAAAGGGATCAAAAACCACTGATCATTTTCTAAACTTTGATTTTCCCTTTGTTTTTAAACCCACATGTAAGGTGGCCCACTCCAAAAGTAAAGCTGACTTTGGGTAACAGATACTCAGTTTATCCTAGACAGAGAAACTTGAAAAGATCTACTAGATTCAAAGCTCAGAATTCCATAAGTTCATCAATTTCTCACCAAAGGGTGCTTGCTTTGATTTGCAAATGTTGTGCACATTTCTGAAGCAATGCAGGAGAAGAGGTAGCTTGCTTATCCCACTGGCAGAAGCTTTCTAGCCCCAGTTCTCTGGTCACCTCCTCTATGAAGGAAACTTGCTAATTGCTTTTTCTTCTTGCAGTATTTTAACCAATATATCCGATGTCCACCAAAGTATGGGCTACTGTCCTCAATTTGATGCAGTTGATGACCTGCTCACAGGGCGAGAACATCTTTATCTTTATGCCCGGCTTCGAGGAGTACCAGCAGATGAAATCGAAAGGGTAAAAAATGGTTTCTTGTGGCCACTCTGGAGTTTGGTAAACCCTAAACCTGTTTCATGAGAGTACATTTATTTAGAGATGGGAAAGTTGGAGCATGCTGTCCATTCAACAAATGCTTACTGTGTGTCTACTATGTGCCAAATACTGTTATAGAAGATGGGGTATAGCAATAAACAAAACAAGAAAATCCCTGCCTTCATATCTAACAAAACAATATATGCATTTATCCTTTGGTTCAGCAATCCCACTTCTGGGAATTTACCCCAAAGATACACCTCTCACAGTGCAAATTGCATATACACAAGGTTATTCTTTTTTTTTTTTTTTTAGAGAGAGACAGCGTGAGCAGGGGAGGGTCAGAGAGAGAGGGAGTCACAGACTGAAACAGGCTCCAGGCTCTGAGCTGGCAGTCAGCACAGAGCCCGACGTGGGGCCCAAACCCACGAACCGCGAGATCATGACCCAAGCGAAAGTCGGACGCTTAACCGACTAAGCCACCCAGGCGCCCCATGCACAGGGTTATTCTTGCACTAGGTGTCACAAAACATTAGAGCATTAGAAACTACCTCAGTATTCAGGCATAGGAGATTGACTGTATACATCTTATGCAGCTGTTACACACACACACACACACACACACACACGCACACACAAACACACACACAATCTCTGTGAACTGATATGGAGTTCTTTCCAAGAGATATTTTTAAGTGAAAAAAGCCAAGGGCAAAAGAGCACATGTAGAATTCTACCTTTTTCTCCCACTATTTTCTAATGAAGTATAGTTGACATATAATATTACATTAGTTTCAGGTGTACACCAGTGATTTGCGAACTCCATATATTATGCTCTGTACCCAACCACAAGTGTAGCTACTGTCTGTCACCATACAACATTATTAAGACACTATTACAATGGGCAATAGGATGCTACCTTTTATTGTAAGAAAGTAGGAAAAACAAGAAAACAAACCTATGTCTGCTTACCTTTACAAATACAAATACAGGAACAATAAGCCTAAAAACAATGAATTTGGTAACTAAAAATAGGGAAATGGGGTAAAACGGAAATGGGAGGGAATAACACTTCTCTAGGGATATCTTTTTGTGTGATTTTGACTTTTGGAAGCATGTTAGTGTTCTACATATTCATAAAATAAAACTAAATTAGTAAGAATGGGAAAGGGATAAAAATAAAAACAAAAAGAAAATTCTGACCCTGAAAGCAAGCTGAAGCAAATTAATCCAGTTTTATTTCAACTAAGTATGATAACTATACAGAAGGGGAGGAAAGAAACTACTACAAATAACTGAGGGCACAGTATCTGACTATATTTCCTCAGTCTTGGACAGGCAGAGCAGAGGGAAAGAACTACAGACAAACAAACTCCAAACTCTTTTTAGTTGATTTGGGTTTTTTTGTAGTGACGTGGGCAAAGCAATTCTGAAACAATTTTAGATGTGTTATAGGATTAAGTAAATGTATAAATGTGTTAATGTTGTTTGAAGTTCTCACTGTGGAAGAAAAGATCTACAAATATGGAAAGGTGAAAAGCAGGAAAGAACCCTGTGGGATTGGATTGGAATTAGAAATAGCTCTGTGAACTCCTAAAGTATTTATATGCATGTGTTTGTGCATGCATATGGGCTTTTGGGTATTGCACATATGCAAATATATGTGTATACATATACATGTTCATGTTTGTGTATGTGTATATCTGTCCTGTGAAAGGGCCAAGAAGCAGAAATACTCTAGTAGCAGTGAACACACTCAAAGCCCAGATTTTGGTGTCTAATTCCCCAATAACAGGAACCATACTCCTCAGACAAATGACAAATTCCAGGGCTGGGAGTGTATACGTATAAAATGAGCTTGGAATATCTTATTATACCAGAAAATAAAGTCCTTAAAAAAAAAGAAAAGAAAAAAAGAAACAGTGGTGCCTGGGTGGCTCAGTCGGTTAAGCGTCCGACTTTGGCTCAGGTCATGATCACACAGTTGGTGAGTTCGAGTCCCGCGTTGGGCTCTGTGCTGATGGTTAGCTCAGAGCCTGGAGCCTGCTTCCGATTCTGTATCTCCTTCTGTCTCTGAACCTCTCCTGCTCACGCTGTCTCTCTCTCTCTCTCAGAAATAAATAAAATATTAAAAAAAATTTTTTAAAAAAGAAACATGTCATAGTCACATAGGAACCATCTCAGAAGGGCTCCCAGTAGCAAAATATTGTACAATTTGGGCATCAATATAATTAAGTATCATAACAAATTATAAAACATTGGGGGAAACATGGAAATTCATAACTCCATACTGCTAAGTAGATAAATAAACAAGAGAAAATGGCTGGTTTTTGCCTACACTCAGATGCTGAGAGTCAACTGATTAGGATGGAAGAAATTCTAGAGTTGGAAAAATCATTTTTCAGTGATCGTAATAAAGATTGGATTGCACAAGAATCATCAATGGCTGCTAAGTCTAGGGGAAATTTTTATGAGAAGGAAGATATTTGTATAGCTTAAAAGTATCTCCACAGATGGTTTATTGGTTGTCATGGGGAAGCATAATAATTTTACAATGGAAAAATTAGACAGCACCTTGTTTGGGTGACCAAAATTCACATCCCCAGTGAGGGGCACCTGGACATTTCTGCCCCTAAAGGTGATACTCTGGGAAGGACACAGCTTCATCTACATAATATTCTGATTAGGAATGTGTAACCTGAATCTTATGAGAAAATATCAGACAAACTCTAAAGGAGCATTCTACTTTTAAAAAAATACAGCAGCTGTACTCTTAAAAAGTATCAAAGTCTGACCACAAGAGCTAAGTAGACACAGTGACTGAGTAATGGACACTAGACCATATCCTAAACTGGAGAGAAAATAATGCCATGAAGGACATTATTGGGCCGGGTGAAAGAACCAGACTATGAAGGGTAGATCAGATAAAAATCATTGACATTGATAACTGTGGGAAGTAAACACTGAAGTATTTAGGAGTAACGGCCATGATATGTAACTACCTTAAATGGCTCTGAAAAAATCATGTGTGTGTGTGTGTGTGTCTATGTGTGTATAAGGGAGGGAGGAAAAGGGAGTAAAGTGTTTATGAGTGTTTTTGTACTATTCTTAGTTTTAAACATTTCTATAAGGTAGAAACTATTCCAAATATGAAGTTAAAAGTGAAACTTATATTCTAGTAGGAGGGACAGATAACAAATAGATAAGTAAGTAAAATACACAGTAGATTTGAGAGTGAATATCTGGTAAAGGAAAAATAGGAAGAATTGTTGGGAGGAGTAATTGCACTTTTAGGTAGGGTGGCCCAGGGCAAGCATTACAGAGGAAGTGACCTCTTAGTGAAGACCTGAAAGAAGTGACAGAGGGAGTCAGTTGGATATCTAGGGGAAGAACATTCTAGGCAGAGGTATAAGTACAGAAGGCAGAAGTATGGTGGCCTTGTCTCCAAAATCTCTAGTTTTCTTCCTGTGCAGGTGCATGCACGCGCACACACACACACACACACACACACACACACTCACTCATATTCACACTGTATTCTTGATCATTTTTTCCTATTGATTTTTCTCAAAGCACTATTACAACCTGTTGTTATTCTGTTTATTTTGATTCTGTGTCATCCCCCACCCTATCTGTGAGTCCAACAGCAATGGCTGTGTTCACCATTATTCTCCAGTGCCTAGAACAGTACCTGACTCATAGTAGTTGCTTGATAAGCATATATTACATGCATGAGACCTCACGTGTGACCCAGTTGAAGGATGGAAGCAACAGGTCTGACCCACCATCAGACCCTAGGACTCTTCCACTCTTAGCCATAGTCTGGGATACTGGGTGAGAAGCACAGGCTTGCTCTTCACAAGGCTGAAGGTCATTTCTCAGGGGGCTACACCAAGCCACACTGCAGTGTAAGGCACAGTGTGGAAGGGAGACATCTGGCCCCTCAATTCCATGGACCACTCCATGAGCCAGCAGGTAGCCTTGTCTCAACCTCGCTGTGTCAGTCATCCTGAAGGTGTGAGATCTGGGAGCCCGAGACTTTGAATTGGTGGAGGTTTGGTGTGTTTGCTTGTTTATCCAAATGGGATCTCTTTCTCTTCCCTAGGTGGCAAACTGGAGTATTCAGAGCCTGGGCCTGTCTCTCTATGCAGACCGTATGGTTGGCACCTATAGTGGAGGCAACAAGCGGAAACTCTCCACAGCCATTGCACTGATAGGCTGCCCGCCTCTCGTGCTGCTGGTAAGGACCAGCGGCACCTGCAGGGACAGACGGGCCCGAGGACTTAGACCAAGTGCTGCGTCTGTTTTGGGTCAGCAGGTTTAGAATATGCAATGGTCTCTTTTCATCTTGACTGTTTCCTACACTGCTTGTTTTGAACAAATGAACCCAGTGTTTGGTTCACAACTCTTGGGGGAAAATGGAGTCATGACATATTCTCACTGTGGGTACCTGGGAACTCTCTTGTGGGCCCACAGGCTTACAGCAGGGAAGTTCAGTCCCTCTGCTCAGAAATTACTACTGAGGAGGTGTGCTTAGGATGTAAAGTGGGTAGGAGCATTGGCCTGGACCAGAGGCTCAGATGATACTCACTGGAGCTGTACCAGACCCAAGGCCCTCGTGCCTATGTGATCTGGGGTTTATGAGGGCAGGGGTCTCAGGACCGGGAGGTAACTCATCAAAGTCACCTGGGCTGTCTCTCTGCCTCCTTGCAAAGGTATGTATAGGGTTGTTGCTTTTTTCATTTTTAAGATCATTCTGTCATTGCCTTAATCAACTTTAACCCATTCATCAGCTCAAATGGGCCTATGGGTATCATAATTTCTCTTTATTCTCTGGGTTTGCCTTCTGCCTTCCAGAAGCAGACCCGGAGCCTCGGTTCCCCAAGTCTTGCCCACTGGGGTGGCACTTTGCCCATTGTGTGCCAGAGAGTAGAGCTGCTCATAGGGAGTCAGCCAGGCAGGATGCAGTAACCTGGAGGGGCTGGCTCCAAGCCCAGCTTGCTGCCCTCTGCCTCCCCACAGGACGAGCCCACCACAGGCATGGACCCGCAGGCACGCCGCATGTTGTGGAACACCATCGTGAGCATCATCAGAGGAGGGAGAGCTGTGGTCCTCACATCCCACAGGCAAGAGATTCCCAGGGGCTGAGGTGGAGCAGTTGGGCAGACGGGAGTCCTCCCCACTCCTCACTTCCTCTCTCCTGCCCACAGCATGGAAGAATGTGAGGCTCTGTGCACCCGGCTGGCCATCATGGTAAAAGGCACCTTTCAGTGTCTGGGCACCATTCAGCACCTCAAGTACAAGTAAGGATATGCTAGAGGGTTGCCTTTGTTACTTCCTTGGGGCTACAGGGGAGTGAGCCAGACCCTGTGCTCTCTGCTGACACTTGGGAGGGTCCTGCTGCCTTTATCCATCCCGCAGTCAGAGGTATGGCCTGAGTCTTGTTCCACAGCAACGGAGAAAACTGTGCTGAAAGAAACTCGTCTGTGTTGGGCTAATTGCCTGTGGTTGAGGGCTCCCTGAGTCTCCAGATGGGGATCTGATTGGGCCATATGCAGAGCCTGGCTGAGATGAGGGAGGGTCACTACCACTGCCTCATAATCCCACCACTTATTCCCACTGATCCAGCACCGACGATCAATTGAATAAGAGTCCATGACCAACATAGGAATGGTTAAGAGACCAAATAGCCTGAGAACCAGTTTTTCTTTCTGATATGAGTATGTTTTGGAGTTTGAGAAGTGACCGTGTAATATATGACAAACCAACAGTGCCAATAATCTTCAATAGAAGATTGATCCTGTCCCCATAAATCGTAAACTGCTAGAAATAATGCATTATTAATAATAGTTTGTGTGCCGAAGCCAACAACCACTTAAAATAAGATTATGATAATAATGCCGTGCTTTAAAAACTAGGAAGGGTGGATTTATAGTTATCACTCATTTATCTAATAAATACTTTGTAAGAGCACAGAATATAAAAGTCAGTGTGCTGGTTGGTAAAAGAATCCACCTTATTTGGCCAAGATGCTTAGTCTTGATGTACCTCTGGAACTGTTGCACAGGACATGTTATCCTTTATCTGCCTCAGGGCCCGTAAGCCATTGACAGGAAGGTTTAGTAGATTAGCTGCCTTTGGGTATTTGACCCGTGGTTTCTTGGGCAATGACAGCTAGGATGCTGCACAAATATCCACGGGGACATCAGCATATGAGGCCACCAGACCAGTGTCATAGCTTCCTGGACCCAACTACAGGAGACGTGGATGGATTCCCTAACCCTTTCCCTCTCATTCATCACTGTCCTCATGGAAGAGCAGGTGATAGGGGACTGTTTCCCCTGTGGAGGGACAGTCAGTTTTCTGGACCAGAATGGAAAGGTATTTTATTGTAGAGGGGAACAACCAACCCTTGGTCACGGAAGAAGCATTGAAATGAATTAGAATGGACACGGTGTACCCTGACGTAAGCCTATAAGGAAACCAGCCAGCTGTGCACACATTCTCCCTGGACCAGTCTTTATTCATGTGTGGGTGACCACCCCACCTGGTGAGGGGAAGAGGGAAGCACTGATGGTTCTGACCCTAGCAGATCATTTGTTCTGGAAGCTTCCACAGGGAACTGCTGCCTTCCTATGTCTCTGTTCCCTCCTGAAGATCTCTTAGAAGGACCAGGCAGCATTTCTATTATTGAGTGAACACTAGCCCCATACTCCTTCATGTGTAGGTCGTGCTCTCCCCCAGGGGCTAAAACTACTTTGACTTCAGCAGGGATATGGGAGGGAAGGGAGCAGGGAACATCTGTGTCACAGGTCTGGTGACTCACTTCACCACACAGACATTTAGACCTCTAAAAACTAGTATCAATCAATTTCTCCAGGAACTGTCGTGGGTTTTTTCCTACTAGTTTTAAACATACACACAAGGTCTATAGTATGGGCCTTTAAGCCCCAATATTTTTGGTGAATCTCTTCCTTATTTTGGAGTTGTCTTAGACCGGGCCACTAACAAGCCTATGCATGCCACCATGCCTGTCCCCTAGGTTTGGAGATGGCTACATTGTCACAATGAAAATCAAATCCCCAAAGGAAGACTTGCTTCCGGACCTGAATCCAGTGGAACAGTTCTTCCAAGGAAACTTCCCGGGCAGCGTGCAGAGGGAGAGACACTACAACATGCTCCAGTTCCAGGTCTCCTCCTCCTCGCTGGCCCGGATCTTCCGGCTGCTCATCTCCCACAAGGACAGCCTGCTCATTGAGGAGTACTCTGTCACGCAGACCACGCTGGACCAGGCAAGTGGCCAAAGGGGCACCGTGCACAGAGCTGGTGCATAGACTGGGCGGGAAGCCACAAGAGAGGGAGCACGCATGCCTGGTTTTTAACACTCTGGTTCCCCTGTCCATTACAGTAACGCTTGGGAGGTCAGAAATTGTTTTCTAGCAGTGTTAGTCATCAGCAAATTTCACTGACTTTACAGCATCCTTCCCCACTACAATATGCCTTTATTTCACCCTTCCTGGCTTGTGCTGATAGCTTTTGTTTTCATTTCAAGTCAGTTTTACTGATGTTTAATTTACATACATTCAAATGTGTTCAGTGATTTTTTGATAAACCTGTGTGTAATGTGTCAGTGTTTTTAATGTGATCTCTTTTTTTTATTATGGCAATGTATACGTAACATAATTAACCACTCTTAAGTTTACAATTCAGTGGCGTTAAGTACAGTCACATTATTGTGAAATGGATCACCACTATCTGTCTTCAGAAATCTTTCATCTTCCCAAACTGAAACTCTATTTCCATTAGACAGTATTTCCCCATTAACTCCCCCCACCCCAGCCACTGTTAAACACTGTTCTGCTTTCTGTTGACTACTTCACCTACCTCGTATAAGTAGAACCATACAGTATTTGTCCTTTGGTGTCTAGCTTATTTCACTTAACATCGTGTCCTCCAGTTCATCCATGTTATAGCACCTGTCAGCCTTCTTTTAAAGGCTGAGTCATATTCCATTGTATGTATTACCATGTTTTGTTTATCCAATCATCCATTTGGACACTTGAGTTGTTTCTGGGGGTTTTTGTTCTTATTTGTTTGTTTTAAATAAACATCCTTAAGACTTTTTAATAAAGCAGTGGGAATAGGCAAGTCTCCATTTCCCCTTTGAGGAGCTGACTCACCAGCACCCTCTTGCCAGCAGATGAAGGCAGGAGCGGGAGTCCTAGCCATAGTGCTCATTGAATAAAGGACAGAAGAGAGAAGAGATCAGACTCCTGCTTTTGTTTTTGCTTTTGTTTTTTTGTTTTGTTTTCAGTTTCTTTGGAGGTTTAGGAGGACAGTAGCTGAGAATCTGCCTTAAGGTCTTTGAATCCTCCTCCCCCAGGAATTCCTTTGGTTTAGCTCAGAATCCTAAGGAACCAGCCCTGTCCTGGGCACTGGTGGGTAGGCCATCTACTCCCAAGGACACAGCTGCTCTAGCAGGGCTGTATATTAACTGTGGAAAAGGGAAAGGAGGTGGGTGGCGGATACCATTCTTCTGGAAACATCTACCTACTCTTTCTCTCCTACTCTTGCCTCTAGGTATTTGTGAATTTTGCTAAACAGCACACTGAAACTCATGACCTCCCTCTGCACCCTCGAGCTGCTGGAGCCAGCAGACAAGCCAAGGTACTCCTGCCACTCTCTCGTAGTTCACTGTCTGAGGCATATCCACAGCTCTGGGACTGGTCCACTGGGCCAGAGGGAGGACCCCAAGGCCCAGATATGCCTCCCACAGAGAGCTACAAAATCTCCAGCACATCCCTGCCACTCCCCGGCAGTTCTGTGCTAAGGCATTGTTCAGGCAGTGGTCATGTAGTTTCCTTTTGAAATCAGACAGCCATCTGGGTGGTGTGGGAGAGCGTTTTTGAAAAGAACTTTTCCATATGTTTTTGGTTAGAGTGAAAAAACTTGGATTTTGGAAATACAAAGGGGAGGAAATAGAGAATATTAAAATGTTTGGATTGTTGAGATACTTGACATTTATGTTTTTGGTCATATGTTTGAGTTTCAAAGGAAGGAAATTAATTGGCACTCGATTTCAATGGTGGACATATTTTGTTAGAGCAAAGATTGTTTTAGGAAGAGGGCTCTTTGTTCTTTATAAAGATGTCAAGGGGCACCTGGCTGGCCCAGTCAGTGGAGCATGCTACTCTTGTTCTTGGGGTTGTGAGTTTGAGCCCTATGTTGGTTGTAGAGATTACTTTAAAAATAAATTAATTAATTTAAAAAATATATCAAGATGGTAAGGAAGAAGCAATAGAAGATGTGCACTGGCCTGTGATAGCCTTTGGGATAGATGCTTCTGATGATACATATAAGGAGCATGTCCACCTTGTCCCAGTTCCCAGAAAGAGAGAAGGCACTGCAGGAGGCACCGGGACCAAGTGCCTTGGCTGAAGCCTGTGAATTTTGTTGTTGTTAAGTAGGGTCCATGCCCAACATGGGTGTGAACTCAGGACCCTGAGATTGAGAGTCGCATGCTTTGCTGACTGAGCCAGCCAGGCATCCCAAGCCTGGTATTTTAAAGCGTCAAGTTAATTCAGCCATTCTGTCCAAACTTACCTGGAGAATAAAATCAAAACATTTTTAAAATAAGCAGACAAAGATGTGAAAAACCTTATGTCCTATAAAATTCTCATTCTTCCCACCAGTTTCTTAATGGCAAAAAACACAAATCTTGCCACAGATTGAAACACTTCTTTTCAAGGCTGTACTTGCAGTGAATTTTTCCCTTTCCTCTTGACCAGTAGAGATCTAATAGCTACTTGACAAGGTTAACCTTGCCCCCACCCCATCTCCCTAAGGACCCAGAAAAGCCTAAGTAAAAGTATCTGTCTAGGTAATGGTAGTTCTGCTAAGATTTTCTAGCCACTTTTCCTCATTTATAAATCTTATACTTGCTGTTAGCATCTGTAGAAAGTTATCCTTTGAAAGCCACTTCCAGTTATGAGTCTCTTTTATAGCTTAAAATACATAATTGGGCAGCAAAAGTGTTTCTTAGAACTACCCAATGGTCTCCCAACCCCACCTGGTATACTCTCTCTTAAAGCACTAAAACTAGGTCATCCCTGGTCCAGGTATGGGGTGCTTATCATCTGTGATCTGCAGCATTTAATTCCAAACTTTCCTCCCTTATTGGATATGACCATTTTTCTATTTTGTTTGTCACATTTTAGTATATAGATATTAGAAAATCTACTGCAACACATTTAATACATTGGCATGTTTTTATAATAAATTTGTGATTTAAACCGTAACTAACTTAATGATATATTACCTTTATAAAGGTTTGCAAAAATCCTCTTGTATAACTTGTATATAAATAAATTTCACAAAACAAATAGTAATTACATTCTTGTTTACATTTAAAATAATTTCCCATTAATGTCTCTTACAAATAAGAAAAAGGTCATTTCTCTCAATAAGTTCTGGAAAACATTCACCACTTGCTACAAAACAAACGTGAGACTACAGCTTAAAGAAATCCAGCAGCCTGGAGGCTTCCCAGCCCCAATTTGTGAGTGAGGACCACACCAACATTGCATTATCTGCAGAGCAGCGTGACTACTTATCAAGGATGTTTTCAGTTCTTAAAAGACTCAGTACTGGAAAGTATCTTTTGGGATGAGGTTTATGGAGTGCTACAATCTGTTTTACGGAAACAAGTGAGGGTCAAGGTTTTGATAGAAAACTAGGACATAGATGATCAGTCAACTATGATTTATAATTGAGTGACGACCATCACATGTGTTTCCAGAATCAGTAACAACTCAGATCAGTTTCTGACCCTTATTCTCTTTTGGGGGACGGGGGGCTCTGCAATTTTATTTTTTTTAACTGAAATGTAATAGACATACAATATTATATTATTTTCAAGTGTACAACATAAATTGTAAAAATGTAGAGATTTAGCAATTTTATTCATTACGAATGCTCACCATATAACATTGTTACAATATTATTGACTATATTCCCTATGTTATACTTTTCATCCCTATTATTTATTTTATAACTGGAAGTTTGTACCTCTTTATCCCCTTTACCTATTTCACCCATGCCTCCCAACCCTCCTGTGGCAACCACCAGTTTATTCTCTATATTATGAGTGTTTCTGGCTTGCTTATTTGTTTTGATTTTTAGATTATACCTATAAGTGAAATCACATGGTGTCTGTCTTTCTGTCTTATTTCACTTAGCATCATAGCCTCTAGGCTATGTTGTAATGAATAGCAAGATTTCATTCTTTTATGGCTGAATAATATTACATTGTGTGTGTGTGTGTACATATGTCATATCTTTTTTTTTTTTTTAGTTTTTTATCTGCGTATAGTTGATACACAATATTACATTCATTTCAGGTGTACAATATAATAATTCAACTTCTCTATACTTTATGCTGTGCTTACCACAATATACCACATCTTTATCCATTCATCTCAATGGACACTTGGGCTGCTTCCATAGCTTAACTATTGTAAAAAAAAAATGCTGCAATAAACATAGGGGTGCATGTATCCCTATGAATTAGTGTTTTTGTTTTCTTTGGGTAAATACCCAGAAGTGGAATTACTAAATCGTATGGTATTTCTGTTTTCCACAGTGTTTTCCACAGTAGCTGCACCAATTTATATTCCCACTGATAGTGCACAAAGGTTTCCTTTTCTCCACATCCTCACTAACACTTGTTATTTCCTATCTTTTTTACTAGCCATTTTGGCTAGTATGGGGTGATGTCTCATTGTGGTTTTGATTTGTATTTCCCTGATGATGAGTGATGTTGAGCATCTTTCCATATGTCTGCTGGCCATTTGTATGTCTTCTTTGGAAAAATGTCTATTCAGGTCCTCTGACCATTTTTCAGTTGGATTTTTGTTTCTCTGTTGTTGAGTCTGATCCTTTAATCTTACACATTGTGAAAGAGTTTCCATGCAAAATTTATGTCCTTATCAATTAGTTTCTGAAGTACCATCAACTTGACTGGGATCCTTGCCCTACCTCAAAGTATGTTCTTAGCCCTTAATGCTTGATTAATCATCATCTTAAGAGGATGTGTGATTTTTAAACCAGAGAATTGAAAAACCACGTTTTGTCTAGATTTGGGCAGGCCTACATCCAATCCCCTCCTTGCTGTCACTCTTTATACCCCCTGTAACTGGTATTGGAGTTCAACCTGTACCTTCTAACCAGACACCATGTCTCTCCAATTAAAAAGGTGTCCACTTCTCCAGGAGCTGGATGTAATGCCTAACTTTGATTCGGAGCCTGCTTTCCTAACCCCAGCTCCAGTTTCTGCCACCTTTCCATCCCCCATCAGATTTTCATGCTTCCCAGGGGCCACCTCTGTATGCAACTACACAAAGGGAATTCTGTACCTCACGAATTACCTAAATTATGACTTCTTGGCTTTCTTTTTTTTTTTAATAGTTTATTGTCAAGCTGGTTTCCATGTAACACCCAGTGCTCATCCCCACAAGTGCCCTCCTCCATGCCCATCTCCCCCCTTTTCCTCCCCCCCCCTCAATCTGCCCTCAGTTTGTTCTCAGCATTCAAGAGTCTCTCATGGTTTGCCTCCCTCCCTCTTCCCCGCTGTTTTTCCCTTCTTCTCCCCCATGGTCCTCCATTAAGGTCCTCCTAATCCTCCTATACATACAAACATATGGTGGCTTTCAAGACAAGAAGGGTATGGTAACATTTTTAGGCCAAAAACAAACCAAAAGCTACCATGACAGCCTTTGGAAACTGCACAGAGGGTGTAGCGTCCCTCTAAGAGGCAAGCAAGTGCACACATATGGCTCATATGAGTCTTTATAATGTCTACACTGTAGAGCCAGAAGGACCTGACAAGGAAACAAGCATGGCCCATAGCTTTGGTGATCTGACAGAATCAGTGTCCTCAGCTGGGTTTCCTTCAGCAATTGATTGACAGCTATTTAACTTTTAAAATCTAAAAGCCGATGTGCCATCTCTTCAAAGAACCAGGATGACAAGAGTCCATCTGGCCTCCTTCCACAGGTCTGATCTCCACACCACTCATCGCTATAGCCAGAAAGAAACTCCGGGCAGCTGGAAATGCAGGAGCCTTGGCCATGTGGTCATCTGACCAGACCAGCTCAGCAGCAGAAATAAACACACAGGCCATACAGCAAACTCCGAAGCGGGCTCTTTCAGAGAGAAACCAAGACTGACTTGCTCACCTGCAACACCTGATGGTGAAACCCACCTGGCCAAACAAATGCAAAACCTTTCTCATCCAGACTGTAGAAGTAGAAGCCCAGCCCACCCTCCTAGTGGCACTGACTGGATATCTCTCGTTTTCAGTGGGTCTGCTTTCGCACGCGCGCGCGTGCGTGCGTGTGTGTGTGTGTGTGTGTGTGTGTGTGTATCATTTTTTAAGGAGAAAATAAAGTGCAAACGTGCTTATCACAGACTGAGTTCGCTTGTTCACTTGTCTCCCCAGTGTGCCCCATCTGGTACTTAGACATCCTTTGTGCCTGCATAGCCTCCTGTCACTGCGTGAGCTTCTGTGAGAGTTGTTGCCCCAGAAGTGCCAGTCACGGCAAGATTCGACAACACTGGGGGCAGGTAGTGAATGTACTGGTCTTGAGGTTCCATGGCAAGGCTCCTTCTCAGACCCTGAAGAAAACGCCCAGCTGGTAATGCATGTAGACATCGTCCATTGTCAGCTGGGTATGGCCTGAATCTAGATTTCCTGTCTGTTTGCCCAGCTTATTTGAGTGCCTACCTCCTAGGTGGAATTAGGACAGGGGACAAAGGCAAGGGCAGGTGAGAGTGGATCCTCAGTTGGGTATGAGATCCAGCATGTCTTTGTAACTGTTTAAAGGTGTCGACACCCCACTCATACAGTGCTGTGTCATTTTCACAGTGCCGATGTGTGCATCTTCTGCAGGGATGTTAGGGGATAGTGGTTCACAGGACACCTAACTCCTCACAGAAAAGCGCGTGAAGAATCAGAACATAATTGTTTTTAATCCAAACCATTTCAGAAGACTTGCGGATGAGGAGAACAGACAGTGCCTTGCCACTGCGGTCTTCTCTATATGGTCCACAGACAGGCTTCCTGGTCCAAGTGCTTTCTAAAGCAGGGCTGCTCCACACACGTCACACTAGGGGTGTAATCCAGAGGCCCAGGGTGAGGGAGAAAAGCAGGAGAGATGCTGAGACTCAGTAACTGTTCCCAAGAAGGGCACGTGGAAGAAAGTAAACGTGAGGTGGTGACCTTTCTTCCCTCGGAGAGACTCCTATGCTTCCCCAGAGGGGAGGCAGAGGGCCACACAGCTTTAAATCCTACACGGCTCCTGGCCCACTGCTTTACACATTATAGAGGCATAGCAGTAACTGCAGATTTACAAAACCACTCTGGTAGCCTTCTAGCTGAATCTGGTTTTGACTTTTTTTTTAATCTACCAATGACCCAAACCATAAAACCATTTTCAGTAGAACTAAAATAGTTTGAGAAAGCCCAGAGTATGCTGTTGATACTTAACCACACACCCTTGCTTTCTGTCTGGTTTTGTCATCTAAGTCAGCAACTACCATATCACCAAGGAGACTAAAGTGTGGAGAGAGGAGCACAATCACTCATTTGTGATGGTTTGGGGAAGGAGTACAGGACTGGAAAGCGTCAGATATGGTGGGAAATCTCACCCTGTCTGGGGGGAGGAAGCTCAGTTTAGCTGCCCATCTCAACTACACCTGAGCTCACCACTTGCAACATCTGTGCCTTGTCTATCATTTTCCCCAACTCCTGACACATAAAAAAAAAAAAAACAATGACTTGTCAAACTGAACACTATAAAAACCCAGCAAGGAAAAATATGCAAAAAAAGAAACAGGTCCAAGCAAACGATACTTCTAAAAGCTAAAGACAGCAGCAAAGGGTAGGTAGACCAACAGGGATGCTATGCTTTTTAAAAAATACCAATTATTGCATTCCTTTTGTAACAAGAATAAAACAATAAACGTTGCTGTTGCTGTTTTAAATGTTTAATTAATAAAAGGAGTGGTACAAAAAAAAATACCAATTATAAAACATGCTGGAAGAAAAAATCAAGGAGGAATAGGCATGTGTATACTTCATTTGGGTTTGAAGAGTATTCATGTTGGAAGCGCGGCTCAGATATCCAGAGAACCTATTACTCTATTGGAAGCTCTCCCAATCTGATTTAATAAGATTTACAAAGAAGAGGTAGAGAAAATGGAGGATCCATTCAGAAAAAAAGACCACTCAGGAGATCTTCCAGGAATATGACTCGTTGCCAGATCTTCTCAGGTTCCAATTCTTTTGGGGAGCTCAAGATTTTGGAATAATGGGGAATCAAAGAAGCATCTCTTTCACCCTGAGTAAAAAAACTCATAGAAAGCTTTACTTCTGCCTGTACTTATGGCTCTCCTCAAGAGACAGTAAGGGGAAAGTGAGGTAGACAACAAGCTTTGGGCTTGGAAGAAAGATTCCCTGTGACACCCTGGGTACTTGTCCCTGGGCCAACAAGGACACAGTTCAGTAACACCAGGCCTGCCAAACTCATGGAGAAAGAAATATGACAGCATCACCTTGCTGGGACAGCTGTTTCAGGCACCAGAAAGACTTAGACCACTTGGCCCAAGCTCTGTGGGGCTTGGTTTCCTCAGTGTGATAATTCAGCACCTCAAGCAGATCCCAAGGTTAATAGTTTGTGACTCCTGATGTTCACAGGGCAGAATTGCTACCACATATTGTTCAAGGTGGTTGCCAAGTTAAGGAAAGCTTAGGTACTAAAAGTCTCAGATTCATAGAACCACAGGCTTGTGGAACTAGAAAATACCCCGGTGTTTAAAAACTAAGCCCTTAACGAACTGTTTTGTTTTTGCACTGTTTTATTGGAAAAGGAAACCATTTCCCAAAAAGATTAAATTACTTGGCTGGCCGTGCAGCCTTCCCTGCGGGCCCTACTCTGGTCTTCCTCTAGTTATTTCACTCCCATGTCCAAGGAGACACGCCCATCAGCCCCAGAAGTCTGGAATTCCCTTCCTAAATGTTCTAAAGTCTGCTTGGTGGGCCTGTGTGGGTCTTTTTCAAAGGTGGTCCTCAATCATGCAGACACATGTCTACACATGGCACGAGTCCCCTTGGGGAAGCAGGAAGGGGAGGTGAGCCATGGGGCAGCTGGCTCTGCACCAACATAGTGCAACGTGGAGCTACATGGAAACTAAGTCAGGATTTGAACTTCTGTCATCATGAAGGTCATTATGGAGCAGTTGGCTAGCTTGATTTATATTCTTAAAGAATTGAGACATATATAGCATGAGGACTCCCAAAAGGTACTCTGCTCTGAGCCTTTCCCAAAGCTCACCATGACACACAGCTTCCTGGGAAGGTACCTGATATTAAGATTCAGATGTACATGTCTTGTGGGGCTTTGCCTAAACTAGTCATTTTCTTGATCTTATACATTCATAACTTTCTTAAGGGACCACAACTTACTATTACCAAATCCCATAGTCTTGGGTCATGGTGAGTTTCAGGAAGAACATTTCATCTGCAAAACACAGCACAGATAGCACCTGGTCAGACAGCATTCAGGCACGCAGCTTAGCACTGGTGCTATTTATGTTTTCCACCAGAGCTTGGCAATCTCTTTGGTCTTGAATGATACTGACTGCTGCCAGCGATGCAACGGAGTAAGAGAAAAGAGGAAACTGAGGGCAGGAGAGGAACAGAAAAATTTTCACTGTTCCATTTTTCTGGGAATTGAGCAGCAAAGAAGACACAACCTCTGTCTCCGTGGTGTTAACATACTCACACAGGGGTCAGGCCACTTTCTGAAAGATAGTAAACATTTTCAACTCTGCAGGTCAGACCGTCTCTGGCTGAAACACTCAATTTGGCCGTTGCAGTATGGAAACAGCTGTGGCCAGTACTTAATGGAATGGGTGAGGCTGGATTTTCCCTACAGGCCAAACTGTGTCCACCCCATTCCAGTGAGTAAGCAGAGTTAGGATTAGAGGGGCAGCCAAAGCAAGTCAGGGTGCCTTTTAGGGACCCCCAGACCACTTGTTGCCCTTCCCATTGTACAGTAAGGACTTTCACCCCAACTGAGCAAAAATACTTCTTAGGAGGGAAAATGATGATTTTCAAGCTCAGAAACTATCATTTTAAATCTCCAGTCTTGATTGATGGCTCCAATCCTTATCGATAACAACTGACAGCAACCAGCCTAGAGGAACGGGTCACTGAGCTTGGCCTTTTACCTGCTTCACATCCACCAGGTCTCAGGCAACAATATATATTATGGGCATAGCATCAACTCTTGGCCTAAAGCAGTGTCTAAGGGCCCAGCTCCAAATATCCATGTTTGTTCCCTCAGCTAACTAAGAAGCTCTACAGAAACAAAATAGCACAGGTAGTTGGTTGATTGATTAAGTATGGGCTCTTGGGCAAAAATGTCAGGGAAGAACTAGGAGGCCCACATTTATTTTCAGTCCCCTATTTGGACAAAGTATCCCTTTTTTTTGGAGTACCACCACCATAAAGACATAAACTTTGAGAATGCTAATTAGGAGGCAACTTTATATGTTTTTAAAATTTTTAATTATCATCAATCTCTGAGATTCTGAACTGATCTGCCTTCCTGTCCCTGTTATAGGCAGGACTCTTCTCCCCATCCTAAGGCTCAACATCTCACAGTCCCCCTCCTCCTCCTTCCCCTCCTCCTCCTCCTCCTCACTCTGCATTTGGCCAGGTGTCAGATGCAGCTTCCAGGATCACTAGGTCATTCCCAGCTGTCCCTCTTATTTCGCTTTTACCATTGCCCTTTCTCCACTACCTTTACTGCTTTTTGCCGGGGTGATGTTCCAGCTTCTAACTAGGCTGGCCTGTCTTCTTTCCCATCCACTGATACTATGCTTCCCAAAATTAAGCTCTTGAATTCTGTTCAGTAATCATTGCTGAGCAGCTGTTTTGAACCAGGCACTGTGCTAATTACCATGAAACAAGAATAAAGCTCTAACATCACTCCGGTTGGGAAGCTGTCCCAGAAACAGATCGGGTCAATTCACTAGGAAGAGAGTGCTGTAGACCAAATGTTTATGTCCCCTCAAAATTCATATGGTGAAATCTAACCTCCAACGTGATGGTATTTGGAGGTGGGGGGCCCTTTAGGAGGTGATTAGGTCATGAAGGCAGAGCCCTCATGAATGGGATTAGTCCTGCCCTAGAGAGCTCCCCTGCCCCTTCTGTCCTGCACAGTTATGGGGAAAAGACAGCCATCTGTGAAATTGGGAAGAGGATCTTCATCAGACACACAATCTTCCAGCACCTTGATCTTGGACTTCTAGCCTCCAAAACTGTGAGAAATAAATTTCTGCTGTTTATATGCTTCCTAGGCCATGGTATTCTATTGTAGTGGTCTGAATGGACTGAGAAGGAAGAGGGAATGAAAAGGGGAGAGAGAATATGAATGAGTGACCTATAGGAGCCCAGAGGAAGCCCACTGAATCCTGACGAGCAGGAAGTGGGAGGCAGTAGAGAAGTCTTCCCAAAAGGATCGTGCACCTATTCAAGTTTTCAGTGATTCTCATAACCCTAAGAATAAGGTACAAAACCCCCACTTGGCATCAATAGCCTTTCATTTGTCCTCAATTTACCCTTCCAGTTTTATTCCTTGTCAGTCCCCATTATATATGTATAATCCGGCCAAACCAAATCCCTTAAAGGCCTTCATTTTCTCATCTCCCTGTTTGTAATCATTCTCCTCCCCCACCTAGTGTCCAGATATAAAGAACTCTTATGATTCAAAAAAACAAGACAAACAGCCCTAGAGAACAATGAGCAAGGAATATGAATAGGCACTTCACAGAAGAGGAAACTCAGATTGTCACTAAACATATGAAAAGATACTCAGTCTCACTACTAATCAAGGAAACGGAAATCCAAATAACAAATACTGCATACCTCGCAAGTTGGCAAAAATTAGGAAGTCAAATAATACTACCTTAAGTCAGTTTGGGGTGCTATAAGAAAGTACCATAGACTAGGTGGCTTATGACCAACAGAAAAGTACTTTTCATAGTTCTAGAGGCTGGAAATCAGAGCACCAACATGGTCAGCCTCTGGTGAGAGCCCTTTTCTGGGTTGCACGTTGCTGATTTTTTGTTGTATCCACACATGCAGAAAGGCAACAGTCTAGCTTTCTAGTCTCTTCTTATAAGGGCACTCGACCCATGGATAAGGGCTCCACCCTCATGACCTAATTACTTCCCAAAGACCCCTACCTCCTAATGCCACCACATTGGAGACTAGATTTCAATACATGAATTTCAGGGGGACACAAACATTCTGTCCATAAAAACTATCAAATCTGGCAAAGTCATAGGTGGTGGGAACTCTCACTACTGGTGGGAGCATGTGATGGTTGTCCCCAAGGCTACCTCCGTGTTCAGAGACTGGCTAGGAGGACTTGCATATAGTTGTAGTCATGGCTAAGATTTATCACAATGCAATGTAGTGTCCATTCTCTTCTTCCACAATAAGAGAGTAGTGGCTCGGTGTGTGGTTGCCCAGGTAGGGACTGCATTCCTTATACTTGTAGTAAAGTGTGGTGTTGTCACTGAGTTCACTCTGGCAGAACGAAGTGGAAGTGATAATGTGCACCACTGAACAGGAGTGCCCTTCCATGCTCTCTTCTTCAGTCTGCTGTCTGGACTTGGTTTTGTGGTAACCCAGCTTCAACCGTAGAAATGACCTCAAGGACTTGGGATGGCAGAGCTACAAGTTAGAAGGACTCTGGGTTCCTGAGGGTGTGTGTGTGTGTGTGTGTAAGCATGCGTGTGCATGAGCGTGAGTGTGTGAGTAGGGGCTGGGAGGGGGCGAAGCTGCCCAACGATGTAGCACACACTCCTCCCAGACTATGAAGTGGCCCAAATTTGTTTGCATCTTGGTTACAGCAGACTAGATTGGTTGACTTAAGTGATGTGATAGAAATAACATTTTTGACTCACCCGACAGCCAAAAACGAGCCCTTCTAGACTGAAGCCAGGAAGCCAGTGCTGTAACAGGCCCCTAGGCCCTGTGCGCTGGCAGCAACAGGCCCTGGGTCAGTTACAAGGAGCTTGCCTTGAAGGGAAGTAAACTGGGCTCTCCATCCCACATGGGGAAGCTCACATGCTCCCTCCGAAGACACGCTGGCAGCTGTGTAGGGTGTTAAAGCTTCTCAACAGAGCAAGCCTGGAAACCTCTGCTTAGAAGTACAAATGTCCTCAAGAAACACAGAACACTTTCCGCAAGCCTGGGGCGGGCTGCCAGGAGCTCAGCAGCCGGCTCCACGCTAATCATTCAGAGCTTGTCTCTGGGAAGATGTAGTGAGCAAGATCACTGGCCCTGAAAACCAGCTGGGCTGGTGTTGGATAGATTAGGGGGAGAGAGTGTTTATCAAGCAGGATTGAAACTCCCTAAAATTATCTGGTTCCCAGAAAGGCTACTAACAACTCCCAAGCTATGTGAATCCCAAATCCAACCAGCTACTCACCAGATAACACTCAGGGTTCAAAGATCAGTTATTACATAACATAAACATGGCCCACAGCAGGGACACACACACACACACACACACACACACACACACACACACGCATACACACATTTTAATTGGGAACAGACCTTGCCTTCAATAAGTACATTCTGCCTAAATTTGCTCAGGAATTTTTTTTATTTTTAATAAGTACAAATAATGAATGCCTATTTTTGATGTTCTATAAAAAAAATAGGCCAGCTATCTGAAAGTGCTAAGGTAGAGGGAAACTAGGGTATCTGACCCTGGACCTTGCAAAAAGAAACGTGGAATTTGCCAACGGATGCAGCTATGAAGATATTTTCAGTAATTAGCATTTTTAACAATTTTCAGCCTGTCTCTGAGAAACAGCCTAGACCCTTCATTACAGACAGTAAAAAGATTTAAGGAACTTGCCCAAAGCCAGAGGGAGATAGCACATCAGAGCCAGAATTAGGCCCAAGTCTTAATGGCCCCCATCGGGTCTTCAGCCCATACTCACACCTTCTACTCTTTTAAGTGAAAAGATGAGCAGAGAGGGGCGCCTGAGTGGCTCAGTCAGTTAAGCATCCAACTTCAGCTTATGATCTTGTGGTTCATGGGTTTAAACCCCACATCGGGATCTGTGCTGACAGCTCTGGATTCTGTGTCTCTTTCTCTGTCTCTCGCCTACTTGCACGCTGTCTCTCTCTCTCTCTCTCAAAAGTAAATAAAGATGAAAAAAAAATTTTTAAGGAAAAAAGAGCAGAGAAACAAAGAGGTATCAAGCAAAGGCCAAAACTGCATGTATATGCTTGTCAGACTCTCTTCCCAGAAAGCATGGTATTTCTATAATTACCACCAAAGAGGTGAAAGGGAGGAAAGAAGAAAGAAAGGAAGGGATATATTTTGCAGTTTCTAAAACACTAATGAGATGCAAAGCTGGGGACTAGGCAGTAGGATAGGCGGAGAAGGGGTCTGCAACAGTGTCGTAACTGTGTGCAGAGAGACCAGGGGGCCGAGGTGATGCACAGAACTGAGCAGGGAGCATCGGGCCCTGCAGGGACAGAAGCTTGGGGGGAGGGGTGGACACAGGGACAGTATTTCCCCACAGCACTCCCCAGCAGCATCGTTCCATGGGAAATCTGAAGAACAAACATTGTTTCATGGGCTCTGTGATGAGGTGAATGGAAAGGCAGATGCCGGCCAAACCAGAAATGAAGAGACAAAGGGTTTAAGAAAGCTAAAGAAGCGCAGGTGGTGCGACACTTGGACTAAAAACACTCTGGAGCTGACACGCCCTGGGGCCCTGAGAACAGACTCCAAGTACAAGGAGAGGCTGGACAGGAGCCTCCCATCAGGGCTGCGGTTGGAAAAGGCATGCAGAGGTAAAGCCGGCAGTGGGTGCTTTGGAGCCCACATCTCCTGTCAGAGACGCCTGCAAAAGTAAAAAGGCTCACAGCTGTAGGGCTGTTGAGAATGCTCCAAACGTGAAAACACGCAGGCCTACCATTCTGTGATCTGACTTCATGTGGGTGGCTAGAGATAGAGTTATGGTTGGCCAGAGCAGAAAGAGGGATGGTGGCCTCTTTTAAAACCACGAAAGCGGTGGTCCGGAGCAGAGTCCAAGAAGGAAGAAAGCTTGCTTCCTCCCTCTGCTTTCAGCCATGTGGGGACACAAGAGAAGGCAGCAGTCTGCATCCCAGAAGATGGCCCTCATCAGAACTCCACCATGCTGACACCCTGCTCGTAAACGCCCAGCCTCCAAAATCGTGAGGAATAAAAGTCTGTTGCTTATTTAAGGGGGGGAGGGGGGGATGCTTTAAGATGGTTATCAGGGGTTTCTCAACATCAGGCCCAGATCCCCACCCTCCCACTGGTGCCACGTTCCCACAAACTCACACACAGGGCCCACAGCTAGTCTTCAGTGGACTGCCCAGAACAAGGCCTTCATCATAAAACCCCATCGCACAGGCCTGCTATGCTGCTCATGGGAGGTCATGCTAGCTCTACCTTTTCCAGACTCTTCATAGTTCTTGGCCCAGTTTTTGTCTGGTTCCAGACTCTTGCTGATGGTGGTGTTTGCGGCCCCTTCTACAGCCACTGCCTTCAGGACTCGGTGACCCCACTTGGTCTTAGGAGTGCCAACCCTTGGTGTGTCCGGCAATCCTGACCCAGACCTCTGACTCCTTTCTCCTTGAAAGTCCTGAGATAGGACCTCTTAGTTTCCAGCCTCTGAGTTCCATGACTCCCGGCTATAGCCTGCCCCCAACCAGCTGCCCCAGTGGGCTCCCAGTCCAACCACAGGCCTCTGAGCGTGGTTTTGCACAGTTTGGACAGGACCATAGTGGGACTTGTGATGATACTTCCATTTGTACTTTGTTGCATATCGTATGCCTAATCATGTCTACCAAACTGTGCATGGTTAATCTTACTGCCTGAGCTGCTTCTGCATCAATCCCTTTGTTGTCCTTCAGAGAATTTAAAATAAATACCACTGCTGCCCTTGGAGTTCTGTTAAGAAGATGTACTCAACCCAGTAAACCCAAATCTCTGGTGCCTCTAGCTTGAGAACTTGATTCATGCGCAACTGTTTCCGAGCCTCTACTAAGGGCCAGGAAGCATAGTACACACTGGGAAACTGGGGACAAGACGTGGCCCCCATTCCCGTGGAACTCATTCCAGTCCCATGGGGAGAAAGAAGAGTAGTACCCAAATGGTTATGAGTTGGCATAAGCACCACTAAGAGGTAAGAGGCATGCTTAACCCAAAGGAGACATGACTGAGTACATTGATAAAAGGAGTAAAAGAAACAAAGGGAAGGAGGAGGGGGAATGGGAGGGAGTGTGTTCTAAGCAGTGGGAGCAACACGGGGCTGAGAGCCCCTGATTCTGTGCAGTGCATCAGTCTGGCTAGAAGCTGGGAGTACAGGGTGAGCTGGTGCTTCCGGGGGGTGAGAAGATAGAGGCAGACAGATCTGCATCCTGGTGGGCCTGTACTCCAGGCTCTGCAGTCGGGATCTTATCCTATAATGTGCCCTGGTTCTTAAACTTTCGTGTACATGAGAATCCGTGGGGGAGCTTGTTTTAACTGTGGTTCCCGAATGCTGCACACAGAAACTCAGATTCAGCAGGTCAGGGAGTGGACCCAGGGATCTGCATTTTTATGATCATTCCCTTTGCTGGATGAGTTTGTTGAAGAGGATGATTGGGCAACACTTTTCTAAATACAGCTGTAGGAGATGTAGAGCCAGAGAGGGGTGGCGTGATCAGATCTCTTTCAGAAAAGTCACTCTGGCAGAAAGTACCCCATCCATGCTCACTCAGCAAAGCCCCCTAATCCTTTGATAATCCCCCAGTCACCTTCTGCCCGTGGGGCATAGAGCTCAGAGTTGGCTCTGAAACAGACCGACTCCTGAGAAGAGGGGCCACTGGGAGGGTCATGCCCGAGTGCTCCTGGACTGTCTTCTTTGCGACATTTGTAGCCCCAAACCCAGGGCAACCGGGAGTACTTGCTATGAAAATACAAAAGCTTTGGGGCCTTAGGTCCACTGATGGACTTCTGGATTCTAGAGAATACAGGCTGTGTTGGGGGCTGGGGCCTGGAGCAGATCCATGTCCGGTCTAGTCAGGGCCACAGGAGCTCTGGACAGGATGGAACCTGTGCTCGTTTGGTTAACAAAGGCCCAAGGGGAATTTGGGTGTAGGCCATGTCAGTGATTTACCTGAAATGCCAATTCTATCATTTCAGAGGATGGAACCCACCCTGCTTCATGTAGCCCAGTTTCCTGCAGCCAGTGGTGATTCATGCATTGATAAATATGACAATGACATTCTAAACAAGAGCCTTCCCATTTATTCCTTGATGCTGCCTAATCAGTTGAGCTGGATTTCTGCAGAAAAATGCCTTCTCATTGTCTGGTGACTCTGAGCCTGGTAAGAAACCCAAGCTGACTCATGCTGTCTGGCAGCATGGGAGGCTAGGTAATGTTCACATTGCCTTGCTGCCCACCACCCACGTGCATCGTAGGGTGAACCCTCAGAGCCCAGCCCCGTCACATCTTCCCTGCCTCTTGCACAGCAAAGCTGCATCTCCCCCAAAGCTGCCAATGCCGTGGTCTGTAACAGTTCGTGTTCTGCCATGTCAGAGGGCAAGAACCATATGTTTCAGGCTTCTTTTTTCTGATTCCCCATGCCAGTGAGCGGCCACTCA
The DNA here is from genome assembly GCA_017311185.1 of Proteles cristata cristata. Lineage (NCBI taxonomy): Eukaryota > Metazoa > Chordata > Mammalia > Carnivora > Hyaenidae > Proteles > Proteles cristata. Next base: position 1,380,674 of record JAESUZ010004270.1, on the reverse strand, counting down.
GATAAGCATGTCTGAAAAAGCCATGAGGCCTCTGTGTGGGCCTGTGTTCAGCCCCTGAGCCAACATGCTAATAGTCCAGCCCTGCAGCCACCCAGGCACAGCTTCTAGACCAAGATATGTGTTTCTTGAACACTCCCTAGATTTTTTTTTTTTTTGGCTTACACTTAGCAGGACTGCCGCATCACTGGCTGAACCCTGACTGGCATTTGCTGAGACTAAGCCTCATTGACACTCTGTGGAACACTATTGAGGATCTAGAGAAGAAAATGGAAAAATAATCACGTTCAGCTGCTTTAAACAGCCAGTAGGAGATGATTCCATTTAAAGCAGCTACAAGGTACCTAACACAAATATTTTGGCTTTTCTATGTCAACTTATCCATTTCCAGGCCATAAACATTTAAACATCATTTGTGTGTGATCTAACGACATTTGTGAGTGAGTAGTCAATACCTAAAAAAAATCTAAGAAACATCAACCTGATATAATTAAATCAAAAGGTAAGTTTCAAGACAGATATCAAAAATCTTTATCTTGGGGCACCTGGGTGACTCAGTCGTTGAGCATCCGACTCTTGATTTGGGCTCAGGGTATGATCTCATGGTTTGTGAGACTGAGCCCCTTACCAGGCTCTGCTGCTGACAGTGTGGAGACTGCTCGAGATTCTCTCTCACCTCTCTCTCTGCCCTTTCCCTGCATGTGCACTTTTACTTTCTCTTTCTCTCAAAACAAACAAATAAACATAAAAATATTTATCATTAACAATATATAGAGAGTCAAGCATTTATAATCAACTTTCAATAACATGATTCAAGCTTGAAGAGATGGCTATCAAAAATACTATTCTACTCTAAAGAACTAAGGTAATAATGTCATTATAGTTCATTAATATGAGGAGTTGAGTGGTTGGCCCTAGTAAGATCCAGTCCAATACCCTGTGTCTTGATACAGAGGTCAAGAGATCAGGACAATCCAATGATGATTGTCACTCTGCTGCCCATGATGCCTTGGGGACAGGAGTTTGTAACTCACCCAACTGGTGGGCACTGTCACCACCCATTGTGATCTGGAATAAAGATACCTGAAATCTTGAGAGAACTTTAAGATTTAGGATTTAGGAATTAGTTTATTTTAATTAAACCTTTAAGTAGTCTTCAAAATGATGTTCGTGTCATTTTATGTCTATTTTGTCAAATATGAGGACATATGTGTAAGATACTTTCACATACATGATATTCATTCTATGTCATTTAATTCTAGATATTATTATCCCAACTTTTATTAAGAGGATTAACCTGGGGCTCAGAGAGACTCAAGATCATATAACTGGTAATTCGCAGAGTTGGGATTCACCCAGATCTGTCTGTCCCAATTTCCATATTCCTTCTGCAACACTTTTTATCACATCACACCTATGATACCTAGGTTTGCTCCTTTTATCCAGAAGACACAATTGTTTCTTGATCTTATAGTCAAGAATTGACTAGTATATACAAAACTTACAACGAAAAACTCTACATCTTGGTCATATGTGTCCTGCTGGTCTAGGATGTCCCCTAGTATATTTGTACCAGTGCCAATAAGGCCAGAACCAAAGGTTAGGGGGACCCACTGCCACACTCCTACCCTTCCCAAGTGCCCTCAGCTCAGGGACACTACTTAGGAGCACAGGACAGGTTTTCAGATACCCAGTGACAAAAGTGAGTTCCAGGAGATCAATATTCACTCGTGCACACAAACAGCTGTTCTGCCCTTCGTCTTAACAGTCACACAAAAGGCTTTAAGTGCACCTGACTGGTTCCTCTCAGACACTGTATATCAGACAGGTTGGGTGGAGTCCTTCCTATTTTCAAATTGTCCTCTCTGCTCACAAACACCAGATGCCCCAAGCTGTAATAATTGTGTGGCAAAGGCTGTGACTCCTTAACTACCCCCCACCCATGGCAAACAGAGTAGGCTAAAGAGACATAATAGGAATGAGAGGAACACAAACCATTTGTCAGGTTCCCATTATGAGCTAAAAGCTTTCAAAATAAGCCTGTGAAGTAGTTATTCTTACCCCTGCTTAAGATAAGGCCACTCAAACTGGGAGATTGAATTATCTACCAAACTCGTGGAGCTAATGAGAGAGACAGCTAAGATCTGAACCTAAGTCTGTCTCTCTTAACACCCATGGGTTTGGAGGGATGTATTCAGGCTGTGTTTGCTGAATATAGGGGCAAGCTGAAGAATCACTGTAGACCATGGGGACTGAGTCTCAGAGGGTCCAGGACTCTCCTGCCCACAATGTCGTCCCTACCCTGGTGGGGTGGGCAAGTAACCGTGAGTTCTGAGCTGCTCTGAGACCCTAAGATCTTCAGTGCCGCCTGGCTAACTTCGTCAATGATGGTACCTTGTTCTATTTCATTTAATGGGTATCTCTTTAACGGTTTCATGGTTATCTCATTTCATTTCATTTAATATAGTTTTATTCTTCCTCATATTATGATGAAAATATTTTTATTCATAGCATACTTCTTTCTGACCACAGCTAAATCTATGCTGATGAGGTGACTAGTGGTGGGTCCCCTATATAGCTTCAGCATGGGGGCTGGTCACCAGAGGAAGCAAACCATGTGATTAGATCTGGAGACTGGGGGAAGGGCTGAAAGTTGAGTTCAATCACCAATTGCCAATGATTTCATCAGCTGTGCCTATATAATGAAACTCTATATAAAAATTCTAGGGGCGCCTGAGTGGCTCAGTCGGTTAAGTGTCCAACTTCGGCTCAGGTCATGATCTCGTAGTTTGTGGGTTCGAGCCCTGCCTCAGGCTCTGTGCTGACAGCTAGCTCAGAGCCTGTAGCCTGTTTCAGATTCTGTGTCTCCTTCTCTCTCCGGCCCTCCCCTGCTCACACTGTCTCTCCTTTCAGAAATAAATTTTAAAAAAAAAAACATTAAAAAATTCTAAACAGGGGCGCCTGGGTGGCCTAGTCGGTTAAGCGTCCGACTTTCGCTTAGGTCATGATCTCGCGGTTCGTGGGTTCGAGCCCCGCATCGGGCTCTGTGCTGACTGCCAGCTCAGAGCCTGGCGCCTGTTTCGGTCTTTGACTCCCTCTCTCTCTGACCCTCCCCTGCTCACGCTGTCTCTCTCTCTCTCTCTCTCTCTCCTAGAAATAAATAAAATATTTTTAAAAAATAAATAAAAAACAAAGATAGTTTAAAAAAAATTCTGAACAATAGGTTTGGGGAACTTTCAATTTGTTAAACATAATCATATATGGGAGCGTTATTTACCCCTGTTCCACCAGGACAAAAACTCCTGCACTGGAGACTTTCTGGACCTCATCTTATGTACCTTTTAATCTGATCCATTTATATTCTTTAAAAAAAAAATTTAATGTTTATTCATTTTTTAGAGAGAGAGAGACAGACTGAGCAAGGGAGGGGCAGAGAGAGAGGGAGACACAGAATTTGAAGCAGGCTCCAGGCTCTGAGCTGACAGCAGAGAGCCTGATGTGGGCCTTGAACCCACAAACCATGAGATCATGACCTGAGCTGAAGTTGGACCAGCTTAACTAACTGAGCCCCCCAGGCCCCCCAGGTCCATTTATATTCTTTACAATAATATGTGATCATAAGTATAAGTTCCTGAGTTCTGTGTATTTTTCTAGCAAATGATCAAACCCGAGGGGGTAGAAGGATTGTGGGAACCCCCAGATTTGTAGTCAGCGGGGCAGAAATACTGGTAGCCTGGGGACCCCATTTGTAGCTGACATCTAAAGCGGGGCAGTCTTGTGGGACTTAACCTGTGCTAACTTCCAACAGTTAGTGTCAGGATTGAGTTGAATTGCTGGACACCCAGCTGGTATTGGAAATTTGGTTTTTGATAAAAAAAAAAAAACAACAACACACTTATGCTCCTAGAAAAGTGTCTGGCACATGGTAGGCACTCAACTAATACTTGCTGAATATACGATGGAGGGATGTTATCTCCCCTGTACTGAACTGCCATGAAAGTTCTCCTATTGACCATCATCTTCTTTCCCTCCCATACTTCCTTCCTCATGGCTCTGTGACAATCCAACAAATGACTATTTTTGAGGTCCCAAAAAGTGCCAAGTACAAAGAGTTACCATCATTGATGAAGTTAGCCAAGTCATCGAGGATCTTGGGGTCTCAGAGAAGCTTAGAACTTGTGGTTACTTGCCCACCCACCAGGGTAGGGCTGGACATTGTGGATAGGAGCGCCCCGGCCTCCTCTGAAACTCAGTCCTCAGTTTATCTACAGTGATACTTCAGCTTACCTCACCTGCAACAAAATGCAGTCCTGAACCCAGTCGAAACTTCTGAAGCCTGGACTAAGGTCACCCAGAAAAGACTGGCTTTGAAGACACCAAGTTTGAGAGTCGTTCTCAGCAGGAAGCAGATGGAACTGCAAACTGGCCAAGAGCACAATTCTCTATGTTTTCAGTAAACAGGCTTCTCGCCTGCAGGGCATCCAAGAGCCAGCTGAGTCTCTTGGTCTCTCTCTTCTCTAGCTTTTAGCTTCTACACCCAACTCTTTGGGGAATTTTTTTTTAATATTTTATTTCTTTCTGAGAGAGAGGGAGAGACAGCATGAGCAGGGAAGGGTCAGAGAGAGAGGGAGACACAGAATCTGAAGACAGGCTGCAGGTTCTGAGCTGTCAACACAGAGCCCAACACACAGCTCAAACCCACAAACTGTGAGATCATGACCTGACCTGAAGTCGGACACTTAACTGACTGAGCCACTCAGGCGCCCCTCTGGGGAATTTTAAAGAAACTCCACCTAACACACAACGTTCACAAGAACAAATTCCAGATGGGTGAAAGTGTTAAACTTACAACTCCTACACTGCTAGAAAAGAATATGATGCTAATCTTGCAGTGGAAGCGTCCTTAACACAGAGGCAATAAAGGAGAAATTACGTGGATTAGACTAAATAGATTTTGACCCTTCTTAAGGACAAAGGACAAGAGTAACAATGCTAAAGATAAGCTGATACAAATATTTTCCATTTAGATTAAAAGTGATAATATGTAAAGGTAAATAATACGCAATCCTGATAATATGTAAAGAGCTTCTACAAATTAATAGAAACCCTTTGAAGACAAAGGACAAGAAGGAAGAGACTTTTCTTTGTGAGGGTGGGAAGGGACAATAAAATAAGAGCATCTCCCCTTCCACTTGATTCCCAGACTGAATTTCAAGCTTCCAAGCAGCAGAAATTGATGGGCCCGCCTAGGAGAGATGTGTCGAGTCTCAGGATCTAAGCAGAGCAGCCTTGGGCCCCTGATGACAAAGGGTGGTTGGCACATGGTGAACAGATGGCCTTTTCCCCATATCTGCCTGAAACTCACCGTCCCAACTCTGCCAGCCAAGGACTAGAGTCTTCGGAGACATGACACCCATGACATGGACTTTGGTGTTCGGCTTCTGCGATTTTTTTCAAGTTTCTGTGAGCAGCAGATACATAAGAAGCACAGGATAGGGGACAGAGAAGTTGCTATGTGGAGGGACAACCAACAGGTTTATGGACACAGGTGAGACACCCTTCTGGGGACTTCCAGAAAGAACTGGGGGGATATTTTAAGGGGCCAGAGACCCTGTTTTTACATAGGATCCTGCAATAGAAAATGTCTGGGCATATGTGTATATGCGTTCCTTTTGTCTGAAAGAATAATGGGTTTCTTAGGGAAATGGGCTTATAAAAGGAGGCAAGAAATTCCACTTTTGATCGCATACACTTCTCTGATGTTTAATTTTTTGTAAGGAATGTATATTACTTTCATAACAGTAACAAACAAGAAGACAGTCCCATTTAGAAAAACAAACAAAAAAATGCACCAGATGTAGCATTTGGCTTTCAGGGTTTGAAAGTGTGCTGGTGACAGACGGCACAAACCCACAGTCATGTCGTCGAGTGTACGCTGAAGCCTGTGGCAGTGAATAAAGCACCGAGGGGTAAGATCTATGGGAGCTTACCTAGCCTCAGATCTGGAACTGAACCACGTCCAAGGCCAAAAGCTGGTTTGGTGGCCAGCATGGAGTGCCAGAGTTAATTATTATCTTTGGCATAGAGGCCCAGACTTGTTCTGCCCCCAGAGTTTTGAAAAAATGCCTCCTTTTGTGGGGTTGAAGGGTTTCTCTCTCGCAAATGCTTTGGCTGCAAGCAAGAGATGGAATCATGGTCTCATGCCCTGCTGCTCTCGGAAAAATGTCCAACGTCTTGATCAAGATTCACAAGGGCAGGCCCCTGACTTCCTCTCCACCTCTCTCTCCGTCTTCCAGCTCTTGCTGCAGGCAAAAAACTAGGTGCTGTCCCCAGACTGTCATGTCTCTGATCTGGAAAGCCCTCGCCTGCCCTTCACTCCTTCTATTCCCAGTTGCGCTGTTTCCCCCTTGGAGAGAGTCCTCCTGGCCTCCCCTCCCCCCCCTCCCCGAGTGAGCTACATCAGCCATGCTCAAATCAGCCGTGCTCCTGGAGCAGCCCGGGTCATCTCCAGAACATTAGCAATCTGTAGAATGGCCGCCTGAGCACATGTCCGGGGCTTCCACCCGCCTGGTGGGCGCCTTGCTGTCCCGGCAAGGGTGTAGTATCAGCACAGTAACCTCCCGGTCTGGGCCTGACACTCCACCAACATTTGCGGAATGAGTAACCTGGTGGCCCGGCCTAACTAACCCTTTAGGCACCGTCAGGTCAGGCGCCGCTGTGCTCTTGCTGCCTCACCGTGAGCTCCTCAGAGTTCCTGAGGGAAAGGCAGTGGCAAAACTCCAGCAGTTAACTGCCCTTACTCAAGTATCTCTTCCTGGAAGAGAAACTTCAACACAAAAAGACAGTTACATGCCAACAGAGGTAATAGCATGCAGGCTTTGCGCACTAAGTTCTCACTGTGTCAGTTTACCGGGAACAAAGGGCCAGGCAGGGCAGAGAAAAGCATACCAAGGGACTAGGGTTCCGGCTCTGACTCCACCCCAGAGCACTGTGACTTTGGGCAAATCCCTTCACCTCCCTGGCCTGTCTGTCCCAGACCCTATGAAGTAAAGGGCTGGGTCAGGTCCTCGCTAAAGTCCTGGGAGAGGCAGGAGAGAAGCTGAGCAATCAGAAAAGCACATCAGTTGAGCTCCACTCAACCTTGACCTCAGCCCTGGATAGAAACCAACTCAAATCCTCCTCCCTACAACAGCCCCCCTACCACGGACATTTACAGTCTGAGTCACAGGGCAAAATTCCCACCGAGGCCTTGCAAGTGGTGCTTTTGACAAACAAACAAATCTAGACTGACTGGGACCTTTCCTTTTAAGAGGAAGGAAAGGAAGGACACCTGCCTCCTCACACCGCATTCCCCACAGTACAGGTTGTGCTCGGACCTTATTTCTACCCAGATCAGGCAATTGCCAGACACCCACGGTGCTGGGCTATATCACCAGCCTGAGCCTCCCTCCCTGAGACAACGCTGGAGGTAAATCCATGCCCCCTTTCCAAGACGCTAGGGTGGGGAGGCTGCTGATCACATTCTAAGGAAGAGGGGAGCACCTTGATCCCCACTGATTTCACTGAGCTGGGGGGAAAGGAGAGAATTTGCTGATATTTTTCCTGAATTCTACCAAATGCACACTAGCTTGGATATTGATCACACATGAGTTCAGGTCCCAGTTCTGCCACTTTCTGTTTCACTTTGGACCAGTTACCAATTTCTCTGTGTCTGTTTTAAATCTGAAGAGTGGGGATATAATGCTCACACTGAGGCCTCCCTTGACGTGCTGTTATGAGGATTAAATGAAACACCTGTCAAAACTCCAGCGCAGGGCCTTCTTAGCTAAGTGCTTAGCAAATGCTAGCAACTGTTAACAGCCTGGAAATGTTTGGCACAGAGCAATGGGGCTTATGTTTTTAAAAGAATTTCCCCATTAATCACAGGCAGGACCAAATCCTGATCCCACAGCCCAGAATTCAGGCCTTGTCATGCCCCTCACTCACCGCCCCATAGTTGCAGCTACTTTTGATTAAACAACGGGGAACTCAGAATTGTGAAAACGAAAATCTCCCCGCAAAGACTGGTCTGCTCCTGACCACAGTGGCAGACCCAAACCCAGGGAATCCTCGCAGCTCAGATCTGCTGTTTCTTTCTGCCCTAGCAGCACAGCCCTGAGATCAGGTGGCCCAATTCCAAGTTGCTGACTTTGAGTCTGTGATGCCTCTGCCCCAGTGACCTTTTGTTTGTCGGGGAACCTTTAGAATAGTTACTTTTTAATCTCATGAAAAGTCCCTGCAGCCTGCTTTGTGAGGGAGTAAGAACCAGGAGGTTACGAACACCTTGGGGATGCTTGATAATGAGTGGCCCCTCATTATCAAGGGGCTGGTCCTCGGGTGTCTCTGCCAGCTCTGGGCCAGTAAATCTTTTTTTTGTTTTGTTTGGGTTGGTCTCAGTTTTTTATACGTAAAAAAAACACCAAAGGATCAAGATGGGGCAGGCCGTAGGGCGAAAAAAGACACGCCCCACACGTAAGTTAGGGTCCTCAGCCAAACTCTCCTTGACTTGCTCAATAAATAAACCAGCGACTGAGCTGCTCTAGCACATTCTATTCTGGAGCCTAGAAGGGATCCTTCTCATTCCAGGGAACAGAAGACACTAGATTAGTAGCTTCAGTCCCTAGCCCACTTCCCTGTGTCTGTGTCTGCTGTATGTGGTGGGTGACAAGACCACCTCCCACCCCAGAGTCGCTTCTGGGACACTGCCAGGGCCACAAAGGATCCAGAGGTGAAGAGAGGCTTCCGGGGCCCTGATGAACAAAATCGGCCCGTGAGGGCATGGTGTATGTCTGGCAATGTGCCAGCCACTTTCCATCTACCTCCTCCATTAATCCTCATAACCCCATACTGGGGAACTGTCAGTAGTGTGACGGCTCAGAGGGCTTGAGTGCCATGCTCAAGATCCTGGCAGAAATCATCTTAAACCCCACAACCTGATGTGGGAGGGTAAAACATAAAACCGCCTTTACCATTTAACTTCAACTTGCAAATGATGCTGTATTTCCAAAAATTAGGAAATTAGTGAGCAGTGGAGTTCTTTGGGAAAGCCTGGAAAAGGGGAAGGATTTGCAGGGTCCCCGGGGAAGGGGAGAGGCAAGAACCCCACGTGCTAGGAAGAAGTCCTACATGTGAAAGAAGCAGGGGCAAGACCAGATCAGACTTTTCTTTGGATTCAAAATCCTTTTTTTAAAAAAAGTTGTTCCTTCTTTGCTCTTTGGAAACTACTGTTCACATGGTTCTGCAGGTTTAATTTCTTCACTCTTCGGCGTTGAGAGAAAATTTCGCTTTTGTTTTTAATAGACTTCTGCAAATCAAACATAGTATTTCTCTTAAACTGAGGTCATCTGGGTGACTAGTGCAAGATTCAGAACAAGGTGCATTCCAGGATGTCCTGACACAACCAGAGGGGACTGTCACTGTCTGGCTGAGCCCCCAGTTTCCCATAGGAGAATGTTGAGCCCACAGTCAGCCCCCAGCTCCCAGACAGCATGAGTCTCTCCCTCCTCCTCAGGCCCTAAGCTGTAGGTAAGTCTCTGCCTTTGACCTCACAGATCTCTCTGTGACCAAACTACCATGTAGGAAAGTTCCTGGAGGTGAGAGTGTCATGCTTCATCCACTCCTCCAACCAAGATGCCTTACTGCCTTCTAAGTGCAAGGAAGTTGTGGGGCCCTGGAATACAGCTGTGAGCAAGACTGTCCTGGCATTGGAAAGGCATCAGACTTCCCATACTTGAGAGTATAGACTCTGCCTGGATCATAATCTCAGCTCTCGCACATGCTAACTATGTGACCCTTGGGACAGTCACTTAACCTCTGTGTATCTTAGTTTCCTCATGTATACAATGGTGATAACAGTACCTATCTCAGAGCAATGAGGATTAAGTGAATTCATGTTTTTTCGAAATTTTTAATATTTATGTATTATTGAGAGAGAGACAGAGCAAAAGTGGGGGGCGGGGCAGAGAGTGAGGGAAACAGATTTTCAAGCAGGCTTCAAGCTCTGAGCTATCAGCACAGAGCCTGACTCACGGCTCGAACTCACAAATCGTGAGATCATGTCAGATGCTTAACCAACTGAGCCACCCAGGGGTCCCAGGTGAATTCGTGTTGAAGTGTATCTACTGTGTTTATGATTAGTAGCCAGTAAATCCTATGTATAAGTTAGTACTACAGACCGTCATGATCATGAAGCTGATAACATGTAAGTGCTGTCTACAGCCAGGGTTAGCACAAGGTGTTTTACAAGGACACAAGAGGGATGCATACCCCAGATAGGAGGGCTTCCCAAAAGATGTTACACTTTCAACAGACACATAAAGAATCAGATAACCAAAATGAGGAGATGTGAAGACAGAAGGGGGTCCAGAATGAGAGACAGCAGGTGCAAAAGCATGGAGGCAAAAGTCCGCGCTTTCTTTGGCAAGTTTGCTTCATTTAAAGAAATACGTGACAGTAAGTCATCACCAAATAACAGTTATTACAGACTTTGTAATGTGCCTTAACCATTAATGTAAAAACAGCACAGAATTCAGATTCAGATGACAAAGACCAAGTCTGAACTAAATTTATCTTTGAAAGTTATACCAAAAAGGTCAAAATGGCTCACAAGTTCTCTTTATTTCCAATAAGAAACAAACATTTATGGACCTCACAATCCGGGGTTAATTGAATCATTTCTTGGAAGATTCCTGATCTGTAATGGTAGATATAGCAGAGTCTTGCTTTTTAGTCCCCGCCTGTGTCCCCAGCACCGCATCCTGCATGTGGCAGTTACACAGCAGATGCCTTTGTTTTTCTTTATACTCATAATGCACCAATTTTTTAAAAAAAATTTTAACGTTTTATTTATTTCTGAGAGAGAGAGAGAAGCAGTGTGAGCAGGGGATGGTCTGAGAGAGGGGGAGATACAGAATCCAAACTAGGCTCCAGGCTCTGAGTTAGCTTTCAGCACAGAGCCCAATGCGGGGCTCGAACCCACGAACCGTGAGATCATGAGCTAAGCCGAAGTCAGACGCCTAAAGGACTGAGCTACCCAGGTGCCCCCTAACCGATTTTTTTTTTTTAACAAATGCTTTTTCAATGGCAAATGTTAAAATGAATTTTGCCAAAGCCCAGTGCTTCTCTTCCCACTCACAATTCACAGAAAGCAAGTTGGGGCGTGCCTCTGATCTCTTGCAGCAGCAAGCTAATCTCTAAAACGAACTCATGGCAGAACAGTGTTTTATAATCAGCTAGCAAATCTCAGCATGAACCAGAAGCATAGTTTCGAAAGACGATAAAAATACAAACAAGCCAGGATGGTACAAGTCAATTCAGTTCAGAGAACCAGCTGGACCTATGATTAAATTTTAATAATAAAATAAAAGCTATAGGAGAAGTCTTCCCAGAAGATAAGAATCTTTTTCAGAAGAACAGCAAGATCTTTTTCTAATTAACAAAGGAGGATTTTGTAGTTCCTGAGATAATAAACAAAGGAAAAGAATTTGAAAATTCATCTAATATGTGGATTTTTGAACAGGTTTTGCCGGAGGGAAATCTTTGTTTACACTAAATATTACCAAGACGTGTGAGTAAAACACACAGAGCTGCTCTGGCTAAAGGCAGGGTCGAGGCCCCAATTCCACCTGTCGCCCCCTGACCCTTAGCACTGCTAAAACTACTCCCTGGGGTCTAACCCACTGCATCTGTCGCTTTACAGAAGAAGAGCCTGAGTCTCAGAAGAAAATCTTTGACTTGTCCGAGGTCACACAGCTAGCTGCTAACAGAACCAAGGTAAGGTCCTAGGTCTACCACTCCAAATTCAGTGACTCTTCCACGACACCACACAGACGGCGGGGAAATACACTCACTGACATGGAGGGGGTGCTGATGGGAAGTGGACGGAGCATGAAGGACTCCCCTGTTAAATGCACAGGGGACGGGGCAGGGCGAAGGCATGCAATGGCTCCCAGCTGTTTGGGGGCTCCAAGGTGCCTGCTGAAATGAGAAGACAGCATATCCCATTTTTCTGTCGGCCTACTAGCCCGCGATGATTTATTTTGCATGTACAGATCAACAGACCTGAGCTGAGCATCTGCTGTTAGGTGCTGGGCAGCATGCTGGGTATGGCAATACGAAAGCAAGTAAGCCACCCCCCACCCCAGTGCACCCGGGCTAGTACAGAAGACACAATAGGAACCTCAGCTACAGCGAGCGTGAGACCGCAGTCGTGGGCCTGCAGGACAGCTAACCAGGAGAGGGAGGGGCGAAGGGATGAGTCCACTGGGAGAAGCAAAGATGGCCCAGGAGAAAGACATTCATGCTGTGTTTCCAGGGATAGGCTTGCCAGCAGGCAGACAGGAGAGGAGGGGCTTCTCATTCCTGGAGTTCAGAAACAGGTTTTAAACAGAGGCACGAGATGCCCATTTGCAGTTGAGAAAGATGACCAAGGTGGCATTGTGGAGATCCACAGCACGAGGAGGCTCCTGCAAAGGGTTGAAAGAGGGGACCAAAAGCAGGGATGGAAAATGGGTGGCTTTCACAAAGAAAATCAGCACGAGGAATGGAAGCCATAAAGGAGAAAAGGAGGGCTCCCAGGACTCCCACGGTACCAGAGAACCGCTAGAAGGTAGTGCACCAAGGGAGATACAGAACAGTTGAGGGAGAACGGGGAGCCAGGTTTAGCTGCCAAGAATTCAGGGTGCCAGTGGGTGCTCCAAGTGAAGGTGTCCAGCAAGGACATGGGTGTAGGAGTCGTCCGATGGTGCACACGGACGGCACAAGGCTCTCACTTCGAAAGGACGAGCCACTGCCTGTTTTCCCCTCTCCAAAGGCTTGTAATAACTAGAATTGCTGAAATTGTGTGTTGGATGTTTTTCCTTCCCTAAGCTATCTAGTAGAATCCAAACCCTATCAACTTCTACCACGTTAGCTGGAGAATACAGCCACACCCCAGAGAAACTGGCTTGTTCTCTCTGATGTGGGACATCTTCTTTACAGAGAAAGTAAGTGAAACATTGGAGTGGCTTGTAGTATTATAAGGTGGACCCCTGTGTAACCTCACCTCGGTCAGAAAGTAAAATGTTGGCGGCACTCCAGAAGCCAGATGTGTGTACCTCTCAACTCACAACTCTGACCTCACTCTCAGAAGTGACCACTGTCCTGAATTTTGGGACTATTGCTTTTCTTTACTTTCTACTTGTTTTTTTTTTTTTAATTTTTTAATGTTTGTTTATTTTTGAGAAAATGAGAGAGAATGCGAGCAGGGGAGGGGCAGAAAGAGAGGGAGACACAGAATCTGAAGCAGGGTCCATGTTCTGAGCTGGAGACTCGGGGCCGGAACCCACGAACCTCGAGATCATGACCTGAACCAAAGTCGAACACTTGACCAACTCAGCTACCCAGGCACCCCTCTACTTTTAATACCTATGTATGCATCCTCAAATGGAATGATACCATGTTAGCAATACAAGTGAACTCATACTACAAGATTAAAATAAATGAATAAAATAACATGATGGTGTGCCACTGGATGGAAGACAGAGACAGAATTGAAAGACTAGAAACAAATCCAAGTATGTAGATGAATTAGATGATACCTATTTCATATCCTGTATAAAAAAAAAATTCCAAATGGAATAAAGAGCAATAAAAGTACTAGCAGAAAATAGAAAGGATATTTTTATGTTACCTTATGGTAGATAGGCCTTTCTAAGCATAACACCAGAAGCTAAAGCCATGAAGGAAAAGAATGTCAAATTTGTTTATAAAGAAAGGAAAAGCTTCCATAAATCAATAAACAAAGTAACCAAAATTAAAAAGAAAATGCCAAGTGGGAAATTATATGGGACATAAGACTAGCAAAGCAATTATGTCTTTAGTTCTTACAAATCAGTAAGAAAATAAAACACAACTGGGGTGCCTGGGTGGCTCAGTCGGTTAGGCGTCTGACTTGGTTTTGGCTCAGGTCCTGATCTCACAGTTTGTGAGTTCAAGCCCTACATCTGGCTCTGAGTTGACAGCATGAAGCTTGCTTGGCTCCTCCCTCTCCCGTTCTCTCTGGCCCTTCCCTTGCTCAGGCCTTCTCTCACTTTCTCTCAAAATAAATAAATTAAAAAAATTTTTAACAACAAAAAAAGTTTTAAAAAATGTTAATGATGTACTTAAAAGTAGTTTTAATAAGGGAAATGTCTTCTATGATGTTAAGGTTTTTTTATTAAAAAAAACTTTAATGTTTAGTTTTGAGAAACAGAGACCAAGCACCAGGTGGGGGGGAGGGAGGAAGGGCAGAGAGGGAGACACAGAATCTGAAGGAGGATCCAGGCTCTGAGCTGTCAGCACTGAGCCCAATGTGGGGCTTGAACCCACAAGGCGTGAGATCATGACCTGTGCTAAAGTAAGATGCTTAAGCGACTAAACCCCTCATCTGCCCCAAGTTTTTTTTTCATTAAGAAAGCTGTTAACAGTATGAATGCTAGTCATGTAAAAAAAGTATTTAAAAAAAATGAAGTAGATACCTTTGAGTAGTATAATTTTTCTTTTCTACTTTTCTACATAGTCCAAATGTTCTGCAGTGAAATTACATCCTTTTTATAATTAAAACAGTTTTAAAGGAAAATGCTAGCAAAATTATTAGGATTCCTTAACAAATTGAATCGTCTCTGGTCAATTGTCAAAATACATAGGGAAGACCAGTGGTTCTCGAATTGTAGTGATTCTAGGAGACACCCAGAGACTCTGGCAATCCCAAACAGTATAATGTGAATATGAATATCTCAACTCAATATCTTCTGATAAGGACCAATTTCTCTTATCTCTAAATACTATATTACTGTTCCTTATTTTCTTTCTGAATTTCAACCCTATTGACAATAAAACTTTGCTTTCTCGGTTGCCTGTTATTCAGAAAAGTCCTTCCTTTTGGGAAATGGCCAGCCCTTGGGAAGCAGCATCCAATCCAATTCCTTTGTGTCACAGGAGATTCCGACAGCCCCTGCTTGAGCTCCCTTGCTGCTTACTGCCAAAGTCTTTGCCCCTCCTCCCCAGGCTCCAAAATCTGCCTTGGCTCAGGGTTTTCTCCAACCCCTTCAGTTTTTCAATGCTAATTCTTCATTTATCGGTAAACATTTTATTCTGACTTCCATCTGTGTTCATTTTAGGATGGGGTCATCGTCAGGGAGGGTTAAGACAGAATCTAGGCTACCACATTTGGCTTGCTTTGGGAGCTTAGACTTGATCCTAGAGTCCACAGGCCCCCAAAATTACATCCAGTAATATGATGAAAGCCCAAAGGCAGCTCAATACTACTAGTCAGATTTTAATGTGACTTGTATGGAATTAGCAAGTATGAGTAAGTTTTGAATACATGTGAAGGTAATTTCATCATCTAGTAGTTCCTCAGGGATTTTGGATAAATCTTTGAGGAAGGCAACAAACATACCACAGATCATATGAAATAATATACAGAAATAACTAAAAGAAGCCAGTTAGTTTTCTTGACAGAAAGTTTTAGAATCCTTGTTAATTGTCTTGTATTTTCTGAGTAAATTATGCTGTGTGTGTACATGTGTGTTCCTATGATAGCTAACATTTATTAAACTATGTGTTCTATACATTATACTAATAACTTTACATGTATTATCTCATTTACATACCAATTATTTGAATTGAGTGCTAGTGTGAGCCTGTTTTATGGAAGAGGAAACTGAGGCTTAGAGAAAAGAAAAGACTTGCCCAAACATGTACTGCTGCCAAAGGTTAGAGCCAGGGTTTGAACTAAGGTTGTCTGATGCAACATTCTTGCTCTCAACAATTTTACTATAATGCTTCTCTGGCTAGCTTTCATCTGTGAATAGAATTCTCAAAATGCACACCAGAATTATGAGTTTTTCACTGTTTTTAATCTACCTAGAACTTTGCTATCATAGTTTTTAATGTTTATTTATTTTGAGAGAGGGAGGGGAAGGAATATAACTGTGTGCATGTCCACATGCTCGTGCCCTCAAGCAGGGGAGGGACAGAGAGAGAGAGAGAGAGAGAGAGAATCTCAAACAGGCTATGCACCATCAGCACAGACACCCAACATGGGCCTCAAACTCATGAATCGTGAGATCATGACCTGAGCCTAGATCAAGAACCGACTAAGCCACCCAGGCAGCATATTTTTATATAAGAACCAATTTAAAATATGTGTATCATACTTATGGGTGCACTTTTGACTATACGAATGCAAACTAAAGTTAGCACTTTGCCCAAATGTGAAAACGTACATCAATGCACACTTAAAAATTATAGAATGACATTTGTTTGGAGAGAAAATGTTATTTTGCATTTTGAGTGTAGTGGTACATTTCAAATGGGATTATAAGAAGTGGTATCAGCCAGGAAGCAGAAATGACTCTATTTTAAGCACATGATATTTAGTACAGGGAGTTAGATGCTTACAAAGTTGAAGGTTGCACAAAGAAGTCCTGGACTGGGCCTCTAGGAATGGCTCCCAGAACGACACTGCTGACCTGAGTGTCCTTCCAGGAGACCTGCTCCTGGGTCACAATAAGGAGGGTGAGCAATCAGCAGGCCGCCGCTGGTTTTGAGAAAGTTATTACTCTCACGCTGTTCCAGGAATCAGAAAGTGGCCCATACTGCCTCCTGACACCTGTGAAGCTGGGGATGGGACATGAGACGGCAGCTGCCGCAAGGTGCAGGAAGATGCCCTCTGTCACAATGCTGCCTCTGAGATCTAAAACTGGCATGCGGAATTGATGTCTCTAACTTGTACCTAGTGAGGGGTGCAAGGGATGCTGAGAATTCTGGGGTTAGCATCCAGGCTGTGCTGTATAGGAGGGCACCCTGGAAGGTGTTCGGGGATTGAGTGCAGAGCACAGTATCAAATAGCGTAGCGAGGGGCTCCTACAGCAGTGGGGCAGCGCGGGCTGTGTTCCGCTGGCCGGCCACCACCTCAGTAACTGAACGGTGGCCTCCAGTCTTTCCTGGAATGTTGTCTAACACGCCCCATTGGAATTGCTGCAGAAACAGGAACCAAGAGAGAAGAAACTGGCCTGTGGATTTTTTTAAAAATGTCTCAATTATCCCTTGCTAAAAGCTGATTTGTCTCCAGGGGTTACATACTAAATTGATATGTACTAGCTGCCCTTATTAAACATGTTTTAACGCCAAAAAAAAAAAAAAAAAAAGCCAAAATTAGCAATGTTCTGGTCTGTGAGTCAAGAGAATGGAAAATAATTCAGTATAAAAACATGGGGAAAATGCTTACGCTACAATATTAATTCTAAAGGCATGCAAAACTACAGAGAGATGATCAGAGTATATCATAAAGCAATATAATCTTACCAGTAATTAAAGAATAATGAGATACACTTACCCATCAGATAGGCAAAAGTTGAAGTGACAGAAGATATCTAGTGTTTGTGGGAGGAAAGAGGTAGTCTTATGCAATTTAAATCTGAGTGTAAACTGGTTCAGCAGTAGCTTTAACAAAAGCAGGAAACGTGCACATCATTTAAGACTGTAATACTACATTTAGTTATTGGAGAAAAATGTTTACCCATGTATAAGATGCAGGTACTAAGAATGTTTATGGCCACAGTGTTTATTCTAGCAAAATTGTGAAAGCAATTACCTGGCCATTAAATACAGAGAATAAATAAATTATAATATATTCATATTATGAAGTATTAGGTTGTTTTTAATATGGACAAGATAGACATCTATGTACTGTATTTTCTGTTATGGTGAATAATATGATAGTATATTATTAAATTTAAAATTGAGACTGGAGCACCTGGGTGGCTCAGTCGGTTAAGCAGACTCTTGATTTTGGCTCAGGTCACCATCTCATGTTTATGAAATTGAGCCCTATGTTGGGCTCTGTGCTGACAGTGTGGAGTCTGCTTGGGATTCACTCCCTTTCTCTCTGCCCCTCCCTGCTTGCATTCTCTAAATAAATAAACTTTAAAAATTAAAATCAATTTCATAATATGAAACCAAGATTTGATCGTTTAAATCCATTTTACCTTATTAAGAATAAAATGCACCAGGTGATTCCTTAATAAGGTAAAATGAATTTTAATTCTCACATTTTATTTATTCTTGTATAATGTAAAAACAGACTGAATAAAAATGTCACCACTTCCTGCAATAATTAATTCATCCATGAGACTATTTTCGCTATTTGCTTTCATCTAAACACAGCTTATGAACTCTCGTTGGGCTTCCAACAGCTCATTATGGTTTTTTATATTGTTCTGTGATCAAATATGTTGAGTAAAGTTGGGTGTAGTGTAATTACAAGCCAGCTGTGGAGACTGGTTCTTAAAGGCAAGCATGGATTGTAGTATCAGATCCTGGAAAGGTGGGGAAAAAAAAAAAGAGTGGTGCATATTAGTGACTTTTGTATTTGTAAACATTTGCAGAAGAATTTTTAAGCACATAAAATCAAAATCACACTATTCCCAAAGATGGAAATGTCAGCAATATTACTCCTCTTCTGTAGAAAAGATTCCTTCAAAATAACTGTAAAGTTAAGTTCTGAGTTTTCATTTTCTGTTTTTGTCACCAAATAAATGTAGAAGATTACGTTTCCCTTTCTCAATGCTAAGGTACTATGACAAGGGTATCAGTAAGTATAATATATAGATTTTTTAAAGCTGTACAGGCATAAAAGGCATATAAATCATTCATGCACACACTCAAGAATGAAAATCACGTCAATAAATTCACTTTTTGTTTCAAAAGTAAATTGTACCATGGAAGAGTAAGGAGTTTGAAGATAAGGGATCTGGGTTTTGATTGCGGCCCTAATACTTCTTAATAGTGAGATTTTTTCAATAAGTTTTTTATCTGACTTGCTGTGAAGAGTAAATGAATTTACATAATGTAAATTTTAAAAACCTAACACAATGCTGCTATGAATTCATGTCATGAATTTGGCAATGTTTTGAGAGCTGGGTTGTAAGGGGGAAAGATCAGAGGCAATAATGATAATAGGGACTGACTCTCACTTACTGAACCTTTACCATACTAAGGACAGTTTGTAAGTTCTCTAGTGCCTCACATCAGCTCGATGTGGTAAATACTAGGTCAGATGGAACCATGGAACCATTTCTGTAGGTCAAAAGCCGTCAGTAGTTAGCAATTTCACAGGGTTTAAACTACCATCTGCCCAGACTGGAGAAAGTGAAACAGAGAGACTAAAATAGCCAGTACCTGGTAAAGTCAGGTTTGCAAGCCAATACAGGTTTTCGTCTGTAACCAATATGCTATATAAATTCCTAGCAAGAAAGCAGGTCTAATAGTTTAGGAGGTGTAACCTCTAAGTCTTAAGACTTATTTGGATGATATTAGAGAATATACAGGAAGTCAAGAAATGATGCCACAGCAAATTAACAGAAGAATCAAATGTTTACAGGGGCACCTGGGTGGCTGAAGGCATGATCTCACAGTTCATGGGTTCCAGCCCCGGTCCAGCTCTGTGCTGACAAGTGGAACCCGGAGCCTGCTTCAGATTCTGTGTCTCCTTCTCTGCCCCTCCCCCGCTCGTGCTCTGTCTCAAAATGTAAATAATAAAAAAAAAATGTTTAAAGAATCAAATGTTTACATTAATTAAAATATTCCATGCTTGCTTCTGCTTCTGGAATTATCCTTCTTTTCGATGAATTCTTGCTTTCATTCGGCCAAAAATTACTTACTCAAAATCAGGCTCAATCTCTAACCTCCTGCTACGAGCTTCTTTCCACCTCCCTCTAAATTTTTACCAACTGGAATTTATCTCTATTTTATAATAGAATTTTGCCTTTAATATATCCGATTGCTCTTAGCTTAAGTGTTTTTGAGGAAAGCTCAATAAATGCTCACTTTGAGGTTCAAACCAAGTCTGCTACATATGAAATTTAATAGGAGTAAAAGAATCACAACCATCTCTCAGTGAATGGCTGATGAAATTTTCCCTGACCTCACCGGTTGAAGTGTTGACTGTGAACTCATCTGGAAACTGTCCTACGCTACCCTTTCATATGCTTAGGCCTTGTCTTTGGAACTAGAGTTTTAGCATCTCAAAGGCAAAGATTAAATTTTACTCTTTGACTTCACACTGTCCAGCGAAGTGTGTAAATCAAGAGATCTTAATGAAGAAACACCAGCAGTTTGGGGGGGAAAGGCCTTAAGAAAGAAAATGAACTAAGAGGGTGGAAAAGCAAAGAAGGGGAACTTTGCCGTAACACCTACTTTTGGGAACTAAAAGCAATTAGCGTTTCAAAACCTTGGTAGATGCTTTCGCTGTCTTTTTAAGGAGGTGTGGAAGCCGATCACCAGCGCGACCGCCCATTGGCTGGGAGGCGAAGCCGCGAGCGCCGCTGGCGACGCTAGGTGGAGGGGGCACCGGCCGGCGCTCCGTCCTCTGACCGGCAGGGGGAGCCCTGCCGAGCGCCGGGTCCCGCCCCGCCCCGCCCCACGCGCCCCGCGCGCCCAGCGCTCTCTGCGCCGCGCACCCGCCCGCCGCCACGCCCGCCACAGGCCAAGGGCCAGTCACCCGGGGCAGGCGTCCCGCAGCCTAATCGTCGCCCCGCCCCGCCCGGCCACGCCACGGGACGGGTAACGGTTACCAAGCACTTTCTCAGCCGCGATTTCTGCTTAGTCATTGTCTTCCAGGAAACGGTCCCTTCAGTTGGGAGTCAACTCTGAGGCGGCAGCCGCAGTATCAGCAGCCGCAGCCGCCGGCGCGTCCTTCCCGGGCCGCCGCTCCGCCACCGTCCGGCCTCCCTCAGTCCCGAGCGCAGGCCGGGGTCCCGCCGCGTGGGGCCGGCAGCCTCGCGCCCGGCTCTCCTGCCTCGGGCACCGCGTCCTGCCGGGCGGCCTCCTTCCTCGCCCGCGGCCCCGTCGCCGCCTGGCCCCCTCGGTCGGCCGCTGCCATGGGCACCGACAGCCGCGCGGCCGGGGCGCTGCTGGCGCGGGCCCGCACCCTGCACCTGCAGACGGGGAACCTGCTGAACTGGGGCCGCCTGCGGAAGAAGTGCCCGTCCACGCACAGCGAGGAGGTGAGCGCCGCGGAGCTCCCGGGGCAGGCCGCCGGCCGGGCTGCTCCGAGCCGAAGGCAGCGGCCGAGGGGAGGGCGGGCGGCCGGGGGGCGGGGGGGGGGGCGGCTCAGGCCATTGGGGCTACGACGTCGCCCCCAAACCTGGAGCCGCGCGTCTTCAAAACACTCGGCAGGTGCAACTTCCCCGGGAGAGACGCCTCTGCCCGTGCTTCCAGCCGACGGCCGAACTCTCGAACGTACCTGCCCGCTCTTCTTCGCTGTGGGGGGGAGGTGGGGGAGCGTGCGGAGAGGGCCAGTCCCTCGCTCCCACCGTCTCCCGGCCTCCTGGCCCCTTTCCTCCTCCCCCACCCCGCGGCCAGGTGAAGACAGTGTAGACTCCCTTTTGCAGCGTTCAGGTGACGGTAGCAGTAGATAATCCACTTAGCTCGGAGGCTGTGGACAGGCGTTTCTAATGAGGTATGGATTTTTTTCTCGCCCAAGATGAATCTCCCTCATTTGATTTGCCCGAAGACGAATCGCTCGTTTGCAGTGGCACAGATCACTCCGGAGTCAGGCACGTGTTAGGTGTCGGGCGCTGGTCATTCCCGCGTGGACAGTCCGTGTGCGCAGCCCAGTGCGGAGGCATATAGGTGGGGTGGCACCGTTTTCGTATTGAGGAGCAACCGTAAATAAAACAAACCTTTAATTCAAGAGCTGTGTGACTTTGGGAAAGTTACCTTCTCCGAGTCTGTCTCCACTGCTGTGAAGTTGGGTAATGACACGGTCTTAATCAACCCGCCATGAGCATTCAAAGAACTAATATAGGAAAACGTTCGCCAGGCAGGCACTTCGCTCCCTTTTTATCTGACTATCAGAAGATAAAACAAAGTTTGATTAAAAGAAAAAATGTCCTGTGTCATACTAGGACGCTCTCAGCTGTATGCCTAGGCAGTTTTTGCTCTTTTATAGAAGATGCTGGTGATCTGTCTGTGCAGGAGCACATCTGCGTATCTCTGGGCCTGTGCCCAGGCCTGGTGTTGGGAGTGAGCACCCATCACTGGGTTGTAACTTTAATAGGAATCAAAGTCCGCCCCATAGTCTGTGGCCAGATTCCATCCACCTCAGTGTGTATACTTTTTTCTGTTTAAACCGCCCCACCTAGACTATTTCTACCCCAAATAAATATTTCGGTATTTAGTTCTAGTCCCTTAATTTCCTCCCAGCGCTGCTGGTTCAATACACCATTTTCCATGTGTATTAACAATATTGGGTGAAACTTCTGCTCTCTTATCTCACTGCAACACCCTCTAAAGTAATGGCCTTCAGAGTTTTTTTGACTGCAAGCCCAGTAAGAAATTTTACCTTGCAATCGTGTTCATAGTCCATAAAGTCGGTAAGGACAGAAAGTAGGATGAGCGGTTGCCTGGGCCTGGGGTAGGAATGGGTAGTGACTGCTAGTGGGCACATGGAGATGTTCTAAAATTGGATTTGGTGATACTCCCCAACTTTGTAAAACTCTGCGCGCAGATTCTCTAAAAAGCATTGAATTGTGCGCTTAATATGAGTGAATTTTATTGTATGTAAATTATACTTCAATATAGCTGTTAAAAAGTCTTTCAGAGGTTTTAGGAAGATATTAACCTTTAGTATATACTGTGTATTCTGATTTTTTTGGTCTTATTTCTTAATGTAACAAGTCACACTCCACACTCTTTTTTTTATTTTTTTATTTATTTTTGAGAGAGAGAGAAATCGTGAGTGCGGGAGGGGCAGAGAGAGAGAATCCCAGGCAGGCTCTGTCTGACTCAGGGCTCGAATTCACGGACTGTGAGATCATGACCTGAGCTGAAGTCAGAACTTAACCACTGAGGCCACCCAGGTGGCCCCTACACTATTTGTGTATTTTATTTTACTTTATTTTATTAGGTTTATTTATTTATTTTGAGAGAGAGTTGTGGGGGGAGAGGGAGAGAGAGAATCCCAAGCAGGCTTCTCACTGTCAGTGCAGAGCTGGAGGTGAGGCTCGAACTCACAGACTGGGAGATCATGACCCGAGCAAACATCAAGAAGTGGAAATCAAGGGGCGCCTGGGTGGCTTAGTCAGTTAAGCGTCTGACTTTCGCTTAGGTCATGATCTCACGGTTCGTGGGTTCGAGCCCCGTGTCGGGCTCTGTGCTGACTGCCAGCTCGGAGCCTGGAGCCTGTTTCAGTCTGTAACTCCCTCTCTCTCTGACCCTCCCCTGCTCACGCTGTCTCTCTCTCTCTCCTAGAAATAAATAAAAAATATTAAAATAAAAAAAAAAGCGGAAATCAAGAATAGGAAGCTTAACTGAAGGAGCCCCCCCCTGCACCCTACACTTTTTATTCCTTAATGTAACAAGTCATACTCCACAGTTTGGAAAACATTGTTCTAAGGACTAATTCTGGTTTGTGTGTTTTATTTTGAGTGCTGCATAAGAGGGACAAAATAAGCTAGAAAACATTTGAGGAAAACTTGAAGATATGGCAGTATGCTATAGGGAAAATATGATGGTTTAGTTAAGAGAGGCATGTTTTGTTTCCATGTAAAAAAAAAAAAACTTTGTATCAACCAGAGCTCCAATTGGGATATGCTACTTGAAACAGTTCCTAACCTCATAGGATAAAGAAACTGAATAAATCACTCATTATTAAGAAAATTTACAAGTCAAGTAGAGAATTAGATTAAGTTTCCTAGAAAGGTCTCTTCTAGTTCTAATATGTTTCTTTCTTTCTTTCTTTCTTTCTTTCTTTCTTTCTTTCTTTCTTTCTCTCTCTCTCTCTCTCTCTCTCTCTCTTTCTTTCTTTCTTTCTTATATTTATTCATTTTTGAGAGAGAGCATAAGCAGAAGGGGAGGGCAGGGTATGCAACGAGAGAGGGAGATAGAGAATTCAAAGCAGGCTCCAGGCTCTGAGCTGTGAGCACAGAACCCAATGTGGGACTCGAACTCATGAACTGTGAGATCATGACTTGAGCCAAAGTTGGCCACTCAACAGACTGAGCCACCCAGGTGCCCCTTGTTTTCTTAATTCTGTAGTTAAAAAAATTTTTTTCACTAGAATTTTATGAAATCAAATCTTTTTTTTTTAATGTTTTATTTATTTCTAGGAGAGAGAGCAGGCGTGAGCGGGGAGGTCAGGAGAGAGGGAGTCACAGACTGAAACAGGCTCCAGGCTCTGAGCTGGCAGTCAGCACAGAGGCCTGGCGGAGGCTCGAACCCACGAACCGCGAGATCATGACCTGAGCGAAAGTCGGACGCTTAACCAACTAAGCCACCCGGGCGCCCCAAATCTTGTTTTTTAAATGAGCCATTATAGGACTGTTTTGCTTAGTTCTTTGTTTTAAGAGTATTTGGCCAGAGGAATCATGTAGTATGTTTACAACTCTTATCTAACTCAAGATCTAATGATAACATGACATTATGATGATACTTCTCTTCAGTGATCCTATGTGTATATGATAAGAATGAAGTGACCAGAGAACAAAAAAGTGCAGGGTTAATGTTCAGTCAATATAGATAACTTAAAAGATTAGGAATCATAAAACATAAAAGATTAGGTTTGTGATACAGTCGATGAATGTCTCATATTGTAACATTGGGTCTGTTCTGACATTTTGCAGAATCCAAGATTAATTAAAGAAATGGTTTCAAAAAGGGGTGAATACTCTTAAGTATGCAAATGAGCCATCGTTCCAGAGGGAATTTTCTTAAAATTCTCTCATGATTTGAGCCGAGCCATTCTTCTTAGAATTGTTAACCTGCTCCATCAACTTTTACTAATTTTGAAAACCATATTGACTTGTAATTCTACCTGGAATGATTATCAACTAATTTCATTTACTCTCTTAAATTTGATTATATATTTTCTATGAAGATACAGACCTTGTAAATTGAATTCATGTGGATTATTGTGGATAGGACATATTTTATTGTGGATTATGAAGTTCTTAAATTCATAGACCAGTTTCTTGTAATTATCTGTACTAAGATAAAAGCAGTAAAGTGCTTGTGTCCATTTTTATCATAAGCAGTCATAGATCAGATAGTTCAAAAGTTGAGTCTGTGTTATTGCTATTTAGAAAGTGCTTTTGCAGTTCAGGGACTTGTTCCCAGTTACTCATTAGTTTTTCATTGATTACCCACAGAATGCAAAGCACTGTGTCCTTGGATGTTTATAAGTGATTTCAAATTGCTAGTGTTGCCCATTAGTGGTCCTAAGTCAGTTTGGTGAGTCATAGAACAGCATGTTTTGTTTTACTTTGTTTTTCTAATTAATAGAAGCTATCAGAGTG
Organism: Proteles cristata cristata; assembly: GCA_017311185.1. Lineage (NCBI taxonomy): Eukaryota > Metazoa > Chordata > Mammalia > Carnivora > Hyaenidae > Proteles > Proteles cristata. The sequence goes on along the minus strand of JAESUZ010004270.1, from coordinate 1,355,319 downwards.
CCTGGCATGTAGCAAACTATTTGTTTTGTAAATATTTTGTTCTCTGTATGTAGATCCTCACTCTCTATGTGAATGTATGTATGTCTTACTCTGGACCACTATTAGACAAGTTTGAAATAAACTCACATAAAGGATGCAAGATGAATAAGCACTTTAATGAATTTACAACATACATAATGTCAGTGTAAATAAATTTTTGTTTATAGAAGAATACGTTGAAGGCAGGTAATAGCCAAGGTGTAGAAAGAGCCCAAATGTCCATTGATGGATGGATGGATGGATAAAGAAGATGGGGTACATATCACAATGGAGTAATACTCAGCAATCAAAAAAAATGAAATCTTGCCATTTGCAACTTCGTGGCTGGAACTAGAGGGAATTATGCTAAGCGAAATTGGAGAAAGACAGATATCATGACTTCACGCATATGAGGACTTTAAGATACAAAACAGATGAACATAAGGGAAGGGAAACAAAAATAATATAAAAATAGGGAAGGGGACAAAAGCATAAGAGACTCTTAAATATGGAGAACAAACACAGGGTTACTGGAGTGGTTGTGGGGGAGGGGATGAGCTAAGTGTATAAGGGGCATTAAGGAATCTGTTCCTGAAGTCATTGTTGGCTATATGCTAACTAACTTGGATGTAAATTTTAAAAATAAATTTAAAAATTTTTAAAATATGTTGAAGGCAGGTTGGAGGTATACCTAAGTGGTAGGAAATGACATGTGGGCTGACATTATGCAAGTTGACTTGTGTTAAGATATGACTATGGTACAGGGTGCCTGGGTGCCTCAGTCAGTTAAGCAACCGACTTTGGCTCAAGTCACGATCTCACAGGTTTGTTCATTTGAGCCCTGCGTCAGGCTCTGTGCTGACAGCTCAGAGCCTGGAGCATGCTTCAGAGTCAGTCTGTCTGTCTGTGTGTCTGTCTCTCTCTCTGCCCCTCTCCCACTCATGATCTCTGTCTCAGAAATAAACATTAAAAATTTTTTAAAAATAGTAAAAAAAGAAAAGATTTGACTATGGTAGTTCTCAGACTTTATATGTTGATTTCATGGGATACTTGTTAAAATGTGGTTTCCGCTGCCCTTAGAGTGATTCAGCAGGTCTAAGATGGGGTTTGGGAAGTGTAATTTTTAATGAATACCACAGGTGAATAATATCAGAGTTCCTCCAGCCACACTTAAAGAGTTTTCTTTTTGTTTCTTTGTGAATACTTTTATGTCTCAAAGTTTACTTAAACTTTCATTGGTACAAAAACACTCTTAAAATAAGCAGATTACGGTTTTACATCATCAACATTTGAAGATTAAGATAAAAACAGATCCAAACATGTTTTTGTTGGGGAAAAAGCCTTATAGAACTAAAATTTTGGTTTTTATGATTTTTCCTATTGACATCTTCTTTTTTCCCACTTATCAAACAAATATATTCTTATTGTAGAAGTACTGAAAACTGTATAGCGTTTTAACAGTTTCAAAATGCATTCCTTTTACAGCTGCGAGACTGTATCCAAAAGACCTTGAATGAGTGGAGTTCCCAAATCAGCCCTGATTTGGTCAGGGTAAGTAAAACGTGAATGAAGAAATGAAGTGGGTCAAAAGGGAAGTGCAGTTGTGATAGGGAAGTCAAATAGGCAATTAGCCTAAAACTCCCTGTAGCTGATTTGCTGAGATGGCTGGCTGGCTGACTCAGTATGCTTAAGCATAAAACAGAAAATCCATGATGTGTCACCAAATCTTCAACTAGACAAGATATCAGGATTCTCTGTGCCTAATTTCCACCATAGTTTCTTCACAATGTACCTTTGTTCCAGTTTGTATTTGGTCTAGTAAAAGAATGACTGTTGAATAGTTTTGGTTGCTAGATTGCATTGGTAGAGCATCATAATAACACTAGATACAAATTTTTTAATGTTGGTTTCAAGTGAAACACTGGGTGTTATATTGAATGTCGTTATATACCTATTATCCTAAATATTATACAAACCAGACCACCTGTTTGCAAGCTAGTGTTTAGAATCCACTGTAGCCAAAGGCTCATAACAAATTACATAGACTACTTTAAAACTATGGAAGAGGACACGTGCTGGAAATGCTTGTTGCCCTGGGCATCCTGCAAGTGTAAACTCTGTAGCTGCTAGGCAGATATTGATTAATGTCTTTGATCAGTCTGTTTTTCTCTGAAATGACCATTTGCCTCTATGCATGACTGATAAACACTTACTAAGCCTTTGATGTGTGCCAGGCGTTGTAATATGCTCAAGAACTGTGAGGAAACCCTCACTATGTACTTTGTTTTAGTCTTATAAATGTGGGTTAATATGTTTCTGATTTATATGTACTAACATTTTATCATTTTCCTCATCATTTATTCATTATAATGCATTAGAATGGCCTTTACTTTTTTTATTGCATTCAGAAAAAAAGGTTTTGGTTTAAAGTGTTTGTGATTAATCTAGGAAGTTTTTAACATGTCATTATCCTGAATGGATAAATATTTATTATTTTTAATTGGTTTCTTTTTTAACTAAAAGGATGTTCTATGCTAGTGGTTCTAACTCCTCACGTTTCCCCACCACCACCACTATTTGTTTTTCGTTTTTTGGTTTTTTTTATCATGCACTCCTCTGAGTACCTGCTCAAAAGGAGATCCTTTTCCCCAGTAAATGGACACACACACACAGCATTTTACTTTTGTTTCAGGGTTTTGCAAACTTTATGAAGCCCATCCAGACATTGGGTGAAGAACCCAGTTATCTTATGGGCTCTCTGCTTCTAAAGGGCACTATGGACAATAGAAAACATATAGCTAATTACAAAGATTAATTTTATATTTATCATAAACATCATGTGTTTGTTATAGGAGTTTCCAGATGTCTTGGAATGTACTGTATCTCATGCGGTAGAAAAGATAAATCCTGATGAAAGAGAAGAAATGAAAGTTTCTGGTAAAGTCCAGCCTTTACAATTTATTTTGTTATACAGTGGAAGTGATAGTGAAGTTTTGTCTGGTATGGGAATAAACCTTTCTTTGCCTCTGGTAATGAGAGACTCAGTCACTAAGTGTGAGAAATACAAAAATTCTTTTTAAACATAATCTTGATGTAAACTCCAAGAGGAAGTTATAGGAGGTCAGTTTTGGCTACTTACGTAGAGTCAGAAAAGAAATTCACCTTGCTTTTCTTCATGGTGGTCTCATTAATTTATATGTTGGACTTCAGGGCAGTAGGAAGATTAAGGTGGAGGAAATGGAAAGAAGAAAAGGAAGGCTTAAGAACAGGCTCTACCTGAAGCAAGCATAAGCCTTCTCTTCCTGGTAGAACACTGCTGAGCAATGGCTGAAGTCACCTAAAAGTGTAGACAGAAATCTGGGCAACAAGTGACATGAAGAGAAGTAAAATACATGTTAAGCCCATTCAACAAATATACTGAGTAACTGTTTTCCAGAGACCATGCTAAGCTCAGGAATGAAAAAATAAAGAGATGAGCTGTTCTTGCCCTCAGCTTACAGTCAGCATAGCACAGTCATTAAAAGCTTGACTTTGACTAGATTGAAATTCCTTAGTATGCAGATTACTGACTGGTATAATTTTGGGCTAACTAGTTACTTAACCTCTCTGAGCCTCAGTTTTCTCATCTGTAAAACAGGGATGCATCTGTTTCACAGGCTTCTTCGTAAATTAGGTGAAATAACAAAAGCAGCACTTAGCATAGTGCTTGGCAAAACAATTAAGTGCTAGTTAGATAGCTGTTACTTATTAACATTTGTGGTTGGGTTGTGGCTGTTTTTTTTTTTATTATGATGGACGTGTAAGATAAGATAGGGCATTGTATTTTGACTCAATAACTACCATTTGTTGAGTCTTGCTTTGTACCAGGCACTGCAATTTAGCATGTTTTGGTTATATTTCTTCAGATGATTCTCAAAACAGTTCTTCTACATGGTAGGTCTATTATCCCCATCACACAAGTGAGATTAAATAACTTGGAAGTTATCATATAACCAGTATGTGGTTGAACCAGGAATCCATCCAGGTATGCTTGACTCTAAAACCCATTTCTTGGGGTGTCTGGGTGGCTCAGTGGGTTAAGCATCAGACTTCAGCTTGGGTCATGATCTCACAGTTTGTGGGTTCGCACCCCTCATCAGGCTCTGCTGACAGCTCAGAGCCTAGAGAGCCAGCTTTGGATTCTATGTCTCCCTCGATCTCTATTCCTCTCCTGCTCACACTGTCCCTGTCTGTCTCTCTCTCTGTCTCTCTCTCTCAAAAATAAATAAATATTAAAAATTAAAAAAAAATAAAGCCCATTTCTTTTCTAACACATTGCTATTTGTGTTGGAAAAGGAAGTAAAAGCAACCTTTTCTCTATGGTCGATTGCAGTTCTTCATGGTTTAGATCCATCTTGGAGCTCATACAGGTTGTCCTCAGTTCCTAGAGGTATTGAGATTTTTGATAAGTATCAAATTTTTCCTTATTTGAAGAGCTTTATTTTGTCTATGTATCTAAAAATGCCTCCTTCTTCAGAGAAAGGAGACCAGTTCAGATGGCACAAATTCATGGCCAGGGGGAGAGTGATGGGGAGGGTTTTCATGGACTGTAACTATGGCAGCTGTGGTTGGACCAAAGTGGTAAAGATTGACTCTCACCTGGTAGAGATAGTGATGACTTTTAAACAGAGAAGCTTCATGAGGAAAGCAGCGCTTTAGGAATATTAAAGGAAGGGACAAATAAATGTACATGGTAAATTTGTTGTAGTTGTTGAATACCAGGCAATTTACATACAGGTACCTCATTAGCCCTGTTTTGTTTTGTTCAGTTTTTTTTCTGATGTTCTCTCTTTTTGTTCTCACACCACTCCACCTATTTGTCTTTTGAGTAAATTTAGATTTTGAATAGTGAATTTACGTGAAGTAAATCTATACAAATAAATTTGAGTTTAAATCAAGCCAAAGCCTCAGTCTTATAGAAAACTACTCAGCTTTCCTGGTAACCAAGGAAATGCCAATTAATGCGGCCCTGAAACCATATTAGGTATATATTGTACCTACCAAATTAGCAAAAAACTTACGTATTTTTGGTAGTGTCCTCTATTCTTAGGAGAGCAATTTTTTTTTCAAATGTTTATTTTTGAGAAAGAGAGCACAAGAGCAAGCAGGGGAAGGTAGAAAGAGAGGGAGACAGAGGATGTGAAGCAGGCTCTGTGCTGATGGCAGAGAGCCTGATGCGGGCCTTGAATTCAAGAACCATGAGATCATGACCTGAGCTGAAGAGTCATACACTTAACCTACTGAGCCACCCAGGCACCCCCAAATCTTTTATATAAAAATAGGAGGTATATAAAATAGAAAAAGACTCTCAAAAAAGATGATACCCTTTGACTCATAAACACATTTTTGACAATTTGTCCTTGGGAAATGCTTTAGCATAAAGTTGAACAAAGTCACCAAGGTGTTTCTTTAACATTGTATGTGTAAATGTTCAAAAAATAGGAAATCATTTAGTAGTTACACTCTAGCAAAATTTCAGAATAATGTTCAGCCATTAAAAATGAGTATGTAAAATTATTCATTGAAAATAGAGTATACAAAAATATAAACAGTGACTGCTTTCAGTGATGAGACAATTGACTTTTTTTTTTTTTTTGGTCTTTCTATTCTTGTAGATTTTTCTCATTTCCAGAATGAATATATTGCTATTATGGGATATGATAGGGAACTTAAGAACTTCATAAAGATGTAAAAATAATTATGTAAAGGTAAACTAAATAGAAATGAATAAATATTACACCCTGCTTCACATGACCAATAGCTGGAAGGTCATGTCTAAAACTTAGAATGATTATATTAGGAAGGTGAGGTTGTGGGGTTCTTTTCATTTTTCTTCTCATTAACAATTTTAATTTAGTCTTTGCATTGATTTTAGTTCATTGAAGAAACTAATATGCTCAGTTAATATTTAATTCATAAACATGTACATTTCAAGTAACTTAAGCTTGTATATTTATCTGACCTGCCCTCTAACAGATGGAAAATTAATATTTGCTTTTTTGTTTTGACAAAAGGATTTTTTTTGGCAACTGATATATAACTTAAAAATTACAGTAGAAATGTTTTATGTCTGAAAATGGAAACTGTAAAATTATGTGACTAGGAAAGGAAAGATAATTCATTCAGGATTCTCTGTCATTTTAGTATTGTCGGCAGTGTTAATACTGGGTAGTATAAGTTATCCAAATGTAGTAATCAGTTTTGTTTTGTTTTTTTGTTACCCAGCAAAATTGTTCATTGTAGGATCAAATTCTTCATCATCAACAAGAAATGCAGTTGACATGGGTAAGCAAAAATTTAACTTTTTATCTTCATAATGAACTTTAAATTAGTGTAGGTATATTATTTATATCTCATGTTCAGGTTCAGATAAAAAAGAAAATGAGCTTATTCTAATTTTACTCCTTAAAGTTCTAGCCTAGGGGTGCCTGGGTGGCTCAGTGGGTTAAGCATCCGACTTTGGCTCAGGTCATGATCTCAGGGTTTGTGGGTTGGAGCCTCACGTTGGCATCAATGCTGACAGCTCAGAACCTGGAGCCTGCTTTGGATTCGAATTCTCCTTCTCTCTCTGCCCCACCTCCACTCACGCTCTCTCTCTCTCTCTCTCTCTCTCTGTCTCTCAAAAATAAACATGAAAAAAATTTTTTAAAAATAAAGTTCTAGCCTAATTTCTTAAGGCTTCTGTCAGATCAAATCGACTTATGTAGGTTCATATTTTGATATATAAGAGGAATGTAAAAGATATAATCAAATGTCAACTATATGTTTGGAGATAGAAATTCTTTTTTTTTAATAATTTTCTAATGCTTTTTTTTTTTTATTTTATTTTTGAGAGAGAGACAGTGTGAGCAGGGGAGGGTCAGAGAGTGAGGGAGATAAAGAATCTGAAGACAAGCTCCAGGCTCTGAGCTAGATGTCAGCACAGAGCCTGACGTGGGACTTGAACCCATGAACCATGACATCATGACCTGAGCCAAAATCGGACGCTTAACCGACTGAACCGACTGAGCCACCCAGGTGCCCCTGGAGATAGAAATTCTTAATCCTATTCTTAGCCCTTTTAGTACTATAATGAAATACCACAACCACCACCACAACAACAAAACAACCATTTTCATCTTTGTTTGGCACTTGGTTAGATTATTGTGGTATTGCAATTATTCAATATTTTTTCTTCTAAAACATTCTTACAATATTTATAGATGTTGGACACTTAAATAATTAGCTCTGTAATATAACTGGAATGAAAACTAATTTAAAATAAACTCTTTAATTATTTTTATAGAAATTATCTCTCTTGGGGTGCTTGGGTGGCTCAGTCGGTTAAGTGTCCAACTTTGGCTCAGGTCATGATCTCAAGGTTCATGAGTTAAAGCCCCACATTGGGCTCTGTGCTGATAGCATAGAGCCTGGAGCCTGCTTTGGATTCTGTGTCTCCCTCTCTCTTTGCCCCTTCCCTGCTCACACCCTGTCTTTCTCTGTCTCAAAAATAAACATTAAAAAATGTTTAAAAAGTACCTCTATAAATATAGATTAGAACCATAAATTTAGCTTTTCAGAGTCTTAAGACTATTCTTTGCCATGACTACCAATTACAGAATATGAGGTCAGAATTCTTTTTTTTAATTTAAAAAAATTTTTTTTAATGTCTTTATTCTGAGAGACAGAGAGCGAGCAGGGGAGGGGCAGAGAGAGAGGGAGACACAGAAACCAAAGCAGGCTCCAGGCTCTGAGCTGTCAGCACAGAGCCCGACACGGGGCTTGAACCCATGGACTGTGAGATCATGACCTGAGCCAAAGTTGGACACTTAATTGACTGAGCCACCCAGGTGCCCCTGAGGTCAGAATTCTTATAGTCATCCATACAAGATACTCGTAGAACTGGAGAAGAAAATTTTATGAAGATAAGGAAGCTACCAAAAAATTTCTGGGGCCTTAGAAACAAGAAGAAGGCCTGTTCTCCAGAAGGCCTGTAATAGCTGTGAGTCCCTAGGAAAGAGGCAGGTCAAAGAAACTGACTTGTCTGCCATACAGACCAAATAGATGAACAGGGGCTTATACTTATTTAAGAGATGGGAATGTTATAAATGATTATGAAACTGAGTGAAATAATCTATATTAGAAAACTATTGAACTGTATGAACAGAATTTAGTGGGATACTTGAAGGACATTAGAAATACTTGTTTTTATTATGTAACAAATATTTATCCTTTTTGTGTTTTCCTTCACATCAGCCTGTTCAGTCCTTGGAGTTGCACAGCTGGATTCTGTGATCATTGCCTCTCCTCCTATTGAAGATGGAGTTAATCTCTCCTTGGAGCATTTGCAGCCTTACTGGGAGGAATTAGAAAACTTGGTTCAGAGCAAAAAGATTGTTGCAATAGGTACCTCTGATCTAGACAAAACACAGTTGGAACAGCTCTATCAGTGGGCACAGGTAAAGCACAGTGAGATCACAAGCGCTCTGGGAGGAGCCCAGCTTTTAGTGTCTTTGCTGCATACCGTTTAGCATCATGCACAATAGTGGACGCTCACTATTGGTTGGCTATTCCAAATGTGGGTGTTTTAAGACAAGATTTGTCTAAAGCATTAGACTTTTTTGTCTCAACTATATGCCTAATTGAATTTAATATTAATTTCATTTCAAATGAGTAACATATTGGAGTGCCTGGGTGGCTCAGTCGGTTAAGCGTCCAGCTCTTGATTTCAGCTCAGGTCATGACCATACAGCTTGTGAGATCAAGCCCCACATCAGGCTTCATGTTGACAGCATGGAGCCTGCTTAGGATTCTCTCTTTACCTCTCTCTCTATCTCTCCCTCTCTCCCTCTCCCTCTCTCCCCTCCTCCCCCATGCATGCACTTGCTCACACGCTCTCTCACTCTCTCAAAATGAATAAATAAACTTTAAAAAAATGAGTGACAGAAACACTAGAGAATGTGTGCTGAAGCATGTACCGTCAAAATGAATTAAGGCTATTTCCTTCAGTTTTACTTTTGTGATAAAATTATTACATTTTTCTTTAGATAAGATTAGGTTTTGGTTCTGATTTCTTAAGTAAGGGAGTATCCTATATAACAAATATTTTGCTGTTACTTAAAGATAGAAAAGACTTTTGGTTCATAGAATTTGATACAGAGGTGTAATAAATTAATCACCACCACTCTCTGGCCTAATAAAATGTACAAAATTATTAGGGAAGTTGCTTACTAACTAGTATTTTACTTTTACTCTCTGTATTTTTCTTTACTCCTTTTACTTCATCCCCAAGCTTCTCCTTTTCAGATCTTTCAGTTTCAGACCCTAGAGAAAGTGTTGGCCCTTCTGCCTTTGATTTGGTGATAGCCAGATTGTGGCCAAGATTCTGCTGGAGAGACTTGGGTGATCTGGAATGTTTCTATAAATTACCAGAGCAGCTATTAGAAATTATCTAATTCTTTTTCAAAATGTGTCTGACTTATAACCATATTTTAATTTTTTTAATGTTTATTTATTTTTGAGAGAAAGAGCACAATTTGGGGAGGGGCAGAGAGAGAGGGAAACAGAATTGGAGGCAGGCTCCAGGCCCTGAGCTGTCAGCAGAGCGTAACATGGGACTCGAACCCACCAACTGTGATCTGAGCCAAAGTTGGAAGCCCAACCAACTGAGCCACCCAGGCGTCCCTGTAACCATATTTTATACTTTAATATTAAATGTTTGTATCATTCCTATTTGATCTCTTACCTGTAAGACATACTTCCTCTTCAGCTGGAACTGTCACACTAAGAATCATGTTTATTTTTGAGACAAGTGCACTAGATTACAGGTACCAGCTGGAAAGTTTCTAATAGTGTAGCACTATATTGGCCCTCATCTAGAGCTCTTTCCTTTCCCTGGTACCACTAACATGAGTTAGAAAAGCATACATTAATAAATACATTTATAGAAAAGTATTTTATAAACTTTCAGTATTATAAGATGTAGTATATTTCCTAAAATTGTGTCCTTTTATTGCTTTCCACTTTTTGTAGTACTTGATTTAGTGGCAATGTCATGATTTTCTTCACTTCTAGGTAAAACCAAATAGTAACCAAGTTAATCTTGCCTCTTGCTGTGTGATGCCACCCGATTTGACTGCATTTGCTAAACAATTTGATATACAGCTGTTGACTCATAATGATCCAAAAGGTAAGACTGAGATTTTCATTTCTTGATGGATCATGAGCTTTTATCTTACAAGAAGCTACTTGTTAAAATTTAATTTTTAATTTTGTACAGTGATGAATGTTACCTAGAACTTCTCTTTATGGTTAGTTCAAAAGGCATATCCTTTATTTTAGTTCCAGAAAGCTTTGTCTTTATATCAGTGGGGAAAAAAATTGAAGGAATAATTTCCTGAATATCGAGTCAGTTGAAGTTTATAACTATTAAGCTACACAAAGAAACATATTTTAGGATATTCTAAATAGTTTCATATAAAATCTTCTATAGTACAGCAAAAAACTGTAACAAACAGCCACTTTAAAAAGATCAATATCTAGAAAGAGAGGCAGATAAAATTTAAAACTTAAGCATCTTAGGATAGGTAATTGATTAGGTATTTTATTAATCATTACTATCAAGACATATTTGGTGTTGATCAGAAACATTATTTGATTAATGAGAATGGCTTCTCTGTCTTCGTAGAATAATCTTTATTAACATTTTATAGGATAAGTAGGAGAACTGGGAAGAGAATGTTTTACACTTTATACTTATTTATTTAGCAGCCTGCTCCATTCACATTTTTTCACTGAAAAATGAAACCGTGTTTTTGGTATAGTTCTAAGTGAGAAATGTCTTGTGAAAGTTTTAAATCCCTAAGACATTTTTTAATTGTTAATTTATTTTGAGAGAGAGAGAGAGTGTGAGCATGAGCATGCAGGGCTGGACCTTACAACCCTGAGATCATGACGTGAGCTGAAATCAAGAGTCAAATACTTAACTGACTAAGCCACCCATGTCCCCCAGAGATTTGCCTTTCTTTTTTTTTTTTTTTTTTAAAGTAGGCTCCACACCCAGTGTGGAGCCGACCATGTAGCTTGAATAGGAAGAAATTACATTTTCTAGGTGCTTGGAGAAAAAATAATTTAGCTTTTACTTCGGTGTCTAAAAAGATAGCATTATATTGGTGGTTTGATTCAGTTAGTGTGGTCATGAATAACCCCTTAAGATATTATACAATTTATTAGCAATCTGCCCCATTCTCATTTTTTCACTGTTTTTTAGGAAGAGGAGTTTTAGTAGTTCTTGTTCATTAGATACTAGGTATCATGCTAAATGCCTTTGAGAGATGATTCTCTAATCTTTACAGCACCCGAAACTAGACATTTCATTGATGAGCCTCAGAATTTAAGAAAGTAACTAAATCTTTTTGATTTGAGATGTTAGCATCGTAGTATTTCAGTCTGAAAACCTTACTTTCTTATAAGTTTCCATTTAAATGATACCAGAATAGGAGATAATGACTTTTGCCTCTCCCTTTAGTAATTACTTTCACAAGTAATTAGATTCATTTTTTTTAATAAGTTTTTTTTTTTAATTTTTTTTAATGTTTTATTTATTTCTAGGTGAGAGAGAGAGAGACAGCGTGAGCAGGGGAGGGTCAGAGAGAGAGGGAGTCACAGACTGAAACAGGCTCCAGGCTCTGAGCTGGCAGTCAGCACAGAGCCCGACGCGGGGCTCGAACCCACGAACCGCGAGATCATGACCTGAGCGAAAGTCGGACGCTTAACCAACTAAGCCACCCAGGCGCCCCAGATTCATTTTTTTAAAAAGTCATTTTAGTTGAATATCGAACAAAGAATTTTTATGCTGATTTATTCTGAAACATAAACCCAACTTTAAATTCCAACTTTCCATATGTTAGCAGATACTATATCGTTTCTCTGTTTATCTATTTATTTGGTGAAGGGGAAGGGAGCAGGAGGGCTTTTCCAGCAATAATTATTGCCAACAGCTGGTGGATGAGCCTGTACCCCCATCCTAGCTCTGCTTGAAAAAAATGTTCCTTTTTCCAGTAGGAAATAGGAAACTACTAAGGTGTCTGGTATTTTATTTCCACGTTATGTAAATGTTGGCATGCTAAATTGCATATACATGTGAAAAGAGAGATTTAATCCTTTTTTGGTATGTTTTTGTTTTACTGACATAATTTGACATTCAGATGTCTTTCTAATTTTAATTCTAAACCCTTTGATTAGGATATGTAGGCTGATTCTGCATATACCATTAATGAATCTTCACTTTGATCTGTAATGAAGCAATTCTTTTCTTAAAAGATTTATTGTGTTTACTGATTCTTTTACTGATTCTAAAGAGCTCGCATGGTTAATTTAAAAGTATGTAGTTGAGTTGATGAATACCATAGCTCTCTGATTATGTGACACATAATCAGATATGTATGATGAATAGTCATCATACATATAGATGTATAGATAGAATGATGATTCTAAAGAGCTCGCGTGGTTAATTTAAAAGTATGTAGTTGAGTTGATAAATAGCATAGCTGTCTGATTATGTGATACATTTTATTTTTTAAGCAATCAAGTTGTAAAACATTTAACTTATCATCTAAAATAGAGATTTGTAGGAGTGCCTGGGTGGCTCAGTCAATTAAGCGTCCGACTTCGGCTCAGGTCATGATCTCAGTTTGTGAGTTCAAGGCCTGCATTGGGCTCTATGCTGACAGCTCAGAGCCTAGAGCCTGCTTCAAATTCTGTATCTCCCTCTCTCTCTGCCCCTCCCCTGCTCGTTCTCTGTCTCTCACTGTCTGTCAATAATAAATAAATGTTAAAAAAAAATAAAATAGAGATTTGTTTTTAAGTTCCCTCTAAAGCCTTTCCTCTGTTTTAAAATTATCCTATTCTTCAGAAAATCTTTATTTTCCATTATTCTTTGCCCTAGAAGTTGCAGTAACAGTTTAACTACAATCAGGGTGAAATTGTGATGTAGGTGATCCTGACTCAGAACCTTCCCCTTTTCATTTGCTTTACCCTCCCCCCCCCAACTCCCATTAAATCTCATCTGCCTTATGCCTCATTCCCTCCAGAATCCTCTTCTCTGTCAGATGGTCTGATAAACAAATTCATGTTACTTTCCCAAAGAGACGTTTGCCTTCCATTTATGAAAGCTGTGCTTTACTGGCTGCATAGCATTGGGCAAGTTACCTAACCTCTCTGCCTCAATTTCCCCCTGGAAAAGGAAGAATATATCTGTTTTATAGGGTTAACATGTGGATTAAATGAGCTAATACATGTACTCAAGAAAGTGTGCCTGGCACATGATAGTAACTAACATTTACTGAGATTTTACTATTGATGTTACCCAAACATCACAGCAGTTCTTCTGGGGCAAGTGGGTCTTTTAGCGCTCCCAAGTCAAACAGTGTAGATGGTCACTTAATCCATATCTGTGTGGTTGGTTCTGACCCTAGTAGAATCTTTCCATATTGATTGGGTGCTTCAGCAGACATTTGAATACTTACAATGTGTCAGTTATTGCTCAGAATACTAAGGATATAGGACCAAGTCATATAAATTCCAAGACTCATGATGGGAGAAGACAGACCATAAAATAATGTGAAATGTGATAAATGGTGGTATATGCTATGGAAAAAAGTTTGACTAAAGGAGAAAAGAGTGCCAAGATTAGGAGTTGTTGTTTTATATGGGGTAGTCAGGGAGGCCTCTCTGCTAAGGTGACATTAATCAGAGATCTGCAAAAAGGGAGACAGCCCTGTGGGAATCTGGAGAAAGAGGTTTCAGGGAAGAGGGATCAACTGATTCAAAAGTGTGAATGTGCTTAAGGATTTCAAAATACAGCCATGAGGCCAGTGTGGCTGGAGAAAAGGCAGTGAGGAAGAGAGTAGTAGATCAGAGCAAGAGTAGAGGGCTTGGGTGTAAATGTGGAATCAAAAAATAATTACTTTATCAAAGAGATGCAAGTTAAAAGATAGCCATCGCCAAAGAGTTTTTAAATAAGCATTAGTGCTCAGGAGAATATGATAAGACACATTCGGACATTATCAGCTGCTAGTGGAAGTGTAAAGTACAGCCCTTCTGGAAAGCAACTGGCAGCATACTACAAATCAGGCCTTCAAAGTCAAATGTACTTTGTTGTTGTTATTTCATAACCAGGCATGCATTTTAAAGATATTCAGCATAGCATTATTTTTGTTAGCAAAATACTAGGAAAAATCTAATGTTTTTGCTTAGCAAGGAGGAAATGTATAAATTATGAGATCCATATAATGTAGTATCTGGGTAATTATTAAAAATGATTATTTTTAGTGATTATTTTATTTTAATAATTATTAAAAAAATAATTACATGGGAAGATTCATAATATAAGTTGAAAAAATAAATTGGGTTGTAACTACAGTTACAATTTTTAGTTTTTAAGATACGGAAAAATAGATACAGAAAAAAGTTGGAAGGAAATAAATGGCAATGGAAATGATCTATCTCTGGTTGATAGGATTATTGGCAACTTTCCTTGTTCTTCCTTGTATGTAACTTTCCTGTATTTTCACTGGCTCTACATTAGAATCACCTGGAAATCTTCAAAAAAAAACCCAAAACCAAACGACTGTGCAGGCTCCACGCATCAGATGTTATGAATTAAATAGGCTGGAGTACAGGTGTAGATACTTTAAAGACTTGCCTGGCTCTTTCTCATATTCTGGTTTAGATTCATAGCAACATTAAGGAAAAGCATATTTTATATATTCAGTTTTGAAGTGTTACTTTTCTTGTATTTAAATGCTCACCTACATGGTAAAATGTTGTTATTTTCAAATTTAACACTTTGGGTTTTTATTTGTTGTTCGTTTGTTTTAAGAACTGCTTTCTGAAGCCAGTTTCCAAGAAGCTCTTAAGGAAAGCATCCCTGACATTCAAGCACATGAGTGGGTGCCCCTGTGGCTACTGCGCTATTCGGTCATTGTGAAAAGTAGAGGAATTATCAAATCAAAAGGCTACATCTTACAAGCTAAAAGAAGGGGTTCTTAACTACAACTTAGGATCATAACCTATTTACTGACTTGTCGTTTCCTTGAATAGAAGATAAAATTGAGATGTATAAAAACCTGGTCACTTCCTGCAAATGCTGTCAAGGAGGCAGATACTCTTCAGTTACATTTGACACCGTCTTACCTGTCAAGCTTTGAATACTTCTCTTGCCTCCGTATCAGTTCACTCACCCAAACCACTGTATTGTTTTCATTAAACTATTGTTTTCTAATTGAAATTGCCTATAAAGAAAATACTTGCAATATATTTTCCTTTATTTTTATGACTAACAGAAATCAAGAAAATTTGTTGTTAGATGTATTTTGGGCCTAGGCATCAGGGTAATGTATATACATATTTTTTATTTCCAAAAATTAATTAATGGCTTCTTATTCTATAGTATAAGCAATTACAATTGTTAAGATTGAAATACTGGAAGATATTTTTTCTGTTATTAATAAGATGATTATATCCAGAGTAACTGGAGTAGCTGGGATCTACTAGTAGTGTAAATAAAATTCATTTCTTCAATACATGAATGAAAACTTAAACTTTATGTGTCCTTGCTTGTATTTACCTATAATGATTTAATCATGTATTCTTGTGCCGTATTTTCCTTGCAATGATTTCCAAGACAAACCAAAGTAAATCTGAAAAAGGAGAATAGAAGCTTTGAAACTATTGTTTGGGGTTTTATAAAGGCAACTATTATCATCTCCAGATTCTTTGTAATTATTGGTCTATACTTAATTTTTTGGAACTCATTCAAGAATATTTAATAAGTATTAAGTGTTTACCATGTGCTGGGCAATGTGGACTATGAGGAAGTGGGGGGCATAGGGATTCAGAATCAGTTGAGTAAAATATGTAATATTTGCTCCTCACTAATAACCAACTAGGAGGTACTAAAAGCCAGAAAAGGAGTGAAAAAAATCTTTAATTCAGGGCCAGCATTGTCTGTTTAGACAACTTTTTTGAGATAGTCTTAACTATTTAAAAGCAAAATGTTATACACTTGATCTTAGTGAAAAGGCCAAGAAGCAATAAAAAAGCAAAATGTTATGATCCAAACTTTAGAGCTAGAAGAGGCTATAGATTATTTATTAGAATTCCTCATTAAACACCAGAAAATAGCAAATAAATAAGCCATGCCCTTTGATATATACTATATGTCTCCACAGTTCTAGAAGTTTGTAATCCAAATAGTTTGAAAATTTCTTTACAAATCTCATATCTCAATCAGGACTTTTCAACCATGTGTCCTCAAATACAGTTTATAAAAATTCATATTTAAAACTAATTTTGCCCAAGGTTTTTCAACTTAGAGAAAAGAAATATGGTTCCATATTCAAAGTAAATACACTAGACTCTTCCTATCCTAAACAAGGTTTTGTAGTTTACTGGTTGGATAATTTCATCATTAGAATTATAATGTGAAATCAGCTGAATTACTTGTTACATAAAATTCATTTAAACTTAGAATTCCCTAAAGCCTTATATTGCCTTTATGGTAATTGTATATAATGTTATTGAATGTATATAGTTAACTTTTTTTATCTGGAAATGTACATTTTTTCATACAACATAAGTTTCTAAACAAATGCTCATTTTAATTTAATCCTAAACAGTGAATTAGTCAAGATATTTTAAGAAGGAACTTTAATATCACATTTGTTTTTTAAAACTGTAGACTTACAGAAACGGATTTTTTGAAGGGTTATTTTGAAGATAGAAAAAAACAAACAAAACTAATGTTAATTTATCTAAATGTCATAGGAGCTTTTTTTGTGTTCTTCCCCCACCCCCTCAACAAAAAAGCAAGACTGTAGTTTCATTTTGTGAAGGGGATCATGTAGGTATGGAATTTTAAAATTATTTTATTGTTTCCCTTCTGAACCTTTAATTTCTGTTATTGAATAAACTTTAAAAAATGATTTTTTTTAAGGCTTTACAATTTAACAAGCTGATATTCACATCTTTTTTTGGTAAACTAACAGAATATAGTGACTACTTTCCAAATACTTAAGGACTTAATGTGTAAAAAGCCATAAAACAAAGAGCATTAATACTACCAAATAATTGCTTAAAGCTGAAAGCTAAGTTATCAATAGTGTATATAACAGATACATTTTCTAGGGAGAGGTGTGTTCATGACTCAGTGTAGAAAGAATTTATATAA
Source organism: Proteles cristata cristata (assembly GCA_017311185.1). Lineage (NCBI taxonomy): Eukaryota > Metazoa > Chordata > Mammalia > Carnivora > Hyaenidae > Proteles > Proteles cristata. Next base: position 1,338,053 of record JAESUZ010004270.1, on the reverse strand, counting down.
TTGGATTTTTTGTTTTTTTCAACCAACATGAAAAGAAGCTACAGCTTGTTATTACATTTCCAAAATACACTGGAGCCTTACTTTAACACAATGTACTGTAACTTAGAATTTGTTCTGTGATGAGTCTATCTTGAATTCCCATCCAAGAAACTCTAGTCACCAGAAGGACCAGGGTGTCTTATAAAATAAATTCACATGGTGTAAATTCTGAAGACCACTTGTGCTGGTATCCAGGTTAGAGTATCCATTTAGGGATGGCTGGTGCTAGATTGAATCACAAATAGCTAATGATTTTTTTTATCTCAAAGATCACTTAAACAGATATGTGTGGAATGGAAAATAAAGTTACTCTATTTTGCATAAATGGTCAGATTTTTCCCTACCAGAGCCAAGTAGTAACTGAAATAAGATCTCAGTTTTTAGTGATAAAGGTCTAAGTCTCATTTAATTACATCTCATTTTTTAACAGATTTCTTTCTACCTTTTCCACCTAGCATTTTCAATAGTGGGGAATGTAAGTGACTGACAGTTTATTATATATTGGCCAACCGTTGATCTCTCAGCAAATTGTGTGTTTAGAGAAATTTGAAGTTGTTTTAAGGAGAATTTAAACCATTTGTTTTCATAATCAAATATATCAACTTACGATTCTGAGCCTATTTTTTAAAGTTAACTTCCTAATGTACCAGAACTTGTATCTGTCATTTCCCCATAAAGTTGATGATGGGATATGTCAGTTTTATTTTTGAAAACTATGTAACATAACTTTCATTAATATTTTTTATCATTTTCAGAATTAGAAATATACTTAGGGGAAAATGTTTTCATTAGATAATTCTACTTTTATGTGTCCGCAGTGGTGTATTATGAAATACAGGCAAAATAAAAGCATTAATAAATGTTTATAATAGTCTTTAATATCACTTATGAGTATTAATGAATTACCTAATTAAAGTGTGTTGTATATTTTTTAACTGAGTTGAATAGTTGGAAGCATCTAGAATATTATATTGACTTTGACCTATTGGAACTCATAAACAGTATGATTCAAAAATTGTGAATAATTTTTTAACCAAGCCATAAAGCTATTCATGCATTCATTCATTCAGTGATTTATCAAATGCCTACTATATGCCAACCACTGTGTAAGGTATTGGCAGATACACACAGAAATGAAAAAGACCCTGTGTCTTCAAGGAGCATATAGTGTATTTGGGGGGAAGAGAGATCTGTATGTGAATAAGAGCAATAAAGTCTGCATCTGTTAATAATTGAAGTGGTGAAGAGGGATTGGAGGCATATGGAAGGAGGTGGGGCTAGGGAATACCTACTGCTAGGAGACTCCCCTGAAATCTAAATTAGCCTTAGAGTAGGACGACAGGATAGGTGGGCATTCTGGCAGAGGCCTTTGTTTGCCTCATTTGTAAATAAATGTTTTTATTGAATGATGACCAATATATATGTAAACTTTAGAAATTCAGTTAAAACAGTTTCTTAAAGAACTTGCCATTACAGATAGAAAGGAATGGCTTCTGTTGAGACAAGAGTAAGGTTGGAAAAGTAATGTTTTATGATAGAGGCCAAAACTTGCCCAAATCCCCCAAATCAGAATATGGCTGTTATGTACTTTCACTACCAGCAGAGCCAAAAAAAATTTTTAATATGTATCAACAATGAATAAATATATAAAATGTCATACAAGACTTTTTGTGTGTCTGGTCCATTATTTTAGAAAGATTCATGTTTTGTAATGTCCATTACCTGGGTAGCTCTGTTGTTTAAGCATCTGACTCTTGATTTTGGCTCAAGTCAGGATCTCAAGGTTCATGGGACTGAGCCCATCAAGTTCTGTACTGACAGTACAGAGCCTGCTTGGGATTCTCTCCCTCTCTCTCTGCCCCTTCCCAATGCATGCATGCTCCCTCTCTCAAATAAACATTGGAAAAAAAAGATAGCATTAAAAGATCATTATCAGGGATATGCAATTTAAAACCACAATCAAATGTCACTAAAGTACAAAATAAAATAGCTAAAATTTTAAAAGACCGACAGTACCAAGTAATGACAAAGATGTGGAGCAAGCAGAACTCTCATGTTGCTGGTGGGAATGTAAAATGGTATGCCCTCTATGGAAAATACCTTGGCAGTTCTTACAAAATTAAATGTTCATTTACCATATGGTCCAGCAATTATTCTTCTAGGTATGTACTCAAGAAAAATAAAAACATATGTTCAAAATGGACAAAAATGTTTATAGCACTTTACTCATAATAGCTGAAAAAGCCACCCAAATGCAATCAACTGTTGAATTGATAAATGAATTGTATTATAATAGGCTACTACTCAGCAATAAAAATTATATATAGTAGCATAGATGAATAGACATGCTGAGTGAAAGAAGCTAGACATGAAGGAGCATGTACTTACATGAAATTTTAAAGCAAAATTATTCAGTAGTGCCTTATTGCTATATCTGGGTACCTCAGTGTTGCAAGAGGTTGCAATCAAAAGTGTCAGGGGGCACCTAGGTGGCTTAGTCAGTTAAGCTTCCGTCTTCAGCCTAGGTCATGATCTCACTGTTCTGAGTTCAAGCCCCTCATCAGGCTCTGTGCTGACAGCTCAGAGCCTGGAGCCTGTTTCAGATTCTGTGTCTCCCTCTCTCTCTCTCTGTCTTTCTCTCCCCTTCCCCCACTCACACTCTGTCTCCCTCAAAAATAAATAAACTTGTTTCTTTTTTAAGTGTCAGCTGCAATTACAGTCTCATCTAGATACTTGATTGAGTTTGGTCTACTTCCAAGCTTGCTCATATGGTTGTATGACTGAGTTCCTGGTTGGCTCCAGGCCAAAAGGCCTCCCTCACTTCCTTGCCACATGGCCATATCCAAAGGGCGGCTCATAACAAGCACTGGCTTCCCACAGAATGAACAAGTGACACTGCAAGATGGAAGCCATCTTTTTTGTAATCTAATCATAACATAGATACCTATCATCTGTCATTTCTTTCATTGTAAGTCCAGCCCACATTCAAAGGTTTGAAACTTGGGAGACTGGATCATTGGGGATCATCTTACAAGCCAAACTTCAATGTTTTAACAGTTACAAATAGTATTTAGTTTTAGAAAGCTCACAAACTAAAACCCTCATCTTTTGGTTAATGCCTGAAATCCCAGGGAGATTCAAACCTTCAGTTTAGAGGTTTAATTAGTAAAATACTATCAAGGGAGAATTTTCCTTTCAGCCTGGTAACTACTGTATTCTCATACCGTATCTACCTAAAACTGGGTATACTGTAATTTGCCATAAATCCACTTTGGATAAAGAGGGTAGGCAATAAAGGTAGAAACAAACTGGGCAGACCTGGTAAGCCCACATAAAATAAAAACGGAACACGTCACAGTTTTGCCTATTATCAGCAGACCTGTTGATAGTAGACCACTCAGTCTTCTCAGTTTATGAATACGTACTGCTGTTTTACTTTTGTATTTTGTTTCTTGATCTTGTTAAGGCTGTAATGTTTGGGGGGTTTTGTTTTACTTTATTTTTTTAATGTTCTATTTACTTTTGAGGGTGGGAGGGGCAGAGAGCGAGAGAGGGAGACACAGAATCTGAAGCAGGCTCCAGTCTCTGAGCTGGCAGCACAGAGCCCAACATGGGGCCTGAACTCACAAGCAGTGAGATCTTGACCTGAACCAAAGTCAGATGTTTAACCAACTGAGTCACGGAGGCTCCCTATTTGTCTTAAAGGGGCTATGCTTACAAGTAAATATTACATACTGATTTTCTAATACTCCTCAATCTTCTATATCCACTTCTATGATCTTAATTGCTATTTTCATGCATTTGCTCATGTTAAAATTGTAGAGTTACTACATGTAAAACACTTAGTACCCAGCAAATTTGAGCTCACTGCTATTACTGTAATTGACACTTTGTCCTCTGCTACTTTTGAGCTCCACTACCCACCTCCAATAGGTTCATTTTCCTTCCTCTACAGCATTCTACCTTGTCTTTAAATCTATCCTGTTTTCTTTTATGTTCTTCCTCTTACAGTCTCATTGCTACTTAGCCATACTAAAATTCCTCCTTTTTGTTTTTTACCACATTTTCTGCAAGAGTCAGTCTAAACCTTTTCCATTCCTCTAAGCAGATGAATCTTCTACTTAGAGATTGAGGTTATCCATCCAGAAGCCCCTCTTCTTCCCTCCCCTTTAATTTCCTTGCATTCACACTCAATGTGCTTCTTCTGGTATCAACTCTTCCTTCCTGCTGCAAAGGGAGAAGCATTCTTTTGTGACTAACTCTTCCATCTCTATTCTTTATTCCATTTTTCAGTAGGGATTAGGCTCAGCTGCAAGCAACAGAAAATCTCCAAATGGCAGTTTAAGTGATGAGTCGCTAAATTCTACATCAGAAACTAATATTACACTGTATGTTAACTGGAATTAAATAAAAACTTGAAAAAAATAAAAAGACTGAAATGGCAACTCCATCAGTCGTCAGGGACTCAGGTTTTATTTCTCACTGCTCTGCCATCCCTAAAGTGTGGCCTTGTCCTAAAGTGTGTCGCACAAACTTGCTCCTTGAAACCGGAGAATACAGCTTCCCAGGGAGAAAAATGAATTAAAGACAAGGAGCCCTCCTCTCTTTTCATATGTCCCTAAACAACTACACAACCCTTAATTTGTATGTACTTGGCCAAAATTTGGCTACATTGGCTGCAAGGGAAGCTATGAAAAGGACCTAGTTAGCTAGGTGGCAATGTGCCTGCTTAAATATCTGTTTTGTGACAGTAAGAGAGATTGGTTTTCTGTTCTAGGACAGTAAAGAGTAGATTTGATGAGGCATTCATCCTTTCTCACTTCCAGTACCTTTAGCTACTTCAATCTTTTCCCATTCCCCTCAGATATATTCTAGCTCTTCATCCTTCATCCTAAAAGAAAATGAAACACCTTTTGATTCTGGTCATTCTCTTCACTTTGCAACAAAAACAAAAATAAAATTATCGCTCTTCTTGACAACTTACATTTCTTCTTTTCTGCGTATTTCTGATTCCTAGTTACCATCCCACCTTTATACAGCTTCCTAGTCTCCGAGTTTCTGAGACTCTTAACAAATGCATCTTTACTTCAACGAGTCTTTCAATTTTATTACTATTTAACTTTACGAATAAGACAAGAGCAGGATCTTGCCCCCCCCCCCCAAATGGTATTATAAATAATGCAAATGATCTTTAGGTCACACCCATGACTACACTAAGACCTTTAGAACTGCCAAATTAGAGGATGAAGTTGGAAAGAAGATGTGATTTTCCAATTTTTGTGGAACCGGCACGGGGCCCTCCGTCACTGCGGGTTTCACCGCCCCCACCAAGGTCTCTACGCGCTGAAGGCCAGTTGATCTGCCTCGCACCTCATCGCAGCCAACGCTAGAAACCGTGGCCTTGGGAATCCCTGGGTCCGCGGGCCGGAAGCTGGTACGAGATTCTCGCTAGTTCCCGAATCCTCGCGGAAAATGCTAGCAAGTCGCTTCTTTGACGCACTTCCGGGGCGCCGGAAGCGAGGTGGCCGCGAGTCGGGAAGATGGTGGTAACCAGGTCCGGGCGGCCTCAGGCCGCGATCCAAGCCACGTTGGCCCAAAGCTCTCAGCAGAAGGTAGGGGATCGCAGAGGGCCGTCGTTTCCGCGCGCTGCCTCGCAGCGCGGCGCCTAGGGTGCGGGGGCGGCGCGCAGGCGCGGCGGAGCAGCGTGAGGAGGAGCGGCGGGAAGGGCCCGAGCTGGGCGCGCTGCCTGTTTCAGGCCCGTCGCCAAGCCCGTGGCTTCCTCTCCGGTCCTCGCTGTGATCTTTTAAGGCAGTCCTCAGCAGGTGACAGAGAGGTCAGGTAATTTGCTTTGGGTGGAACGCCTCCGTAGCGCCGGTGCACGGCTGAGGCCTTTTAACCTGTTAACACCGTCCGCAGGAGGATTAATTTCGGCGACCAAGTGTTTGTCTAATTAGGGTTGAAAAGAAGGTGGCCGTGTTTTCACGTGGGGAGCTGGTAATGGCCCCACAGCACTTTCTTTAAGTCGGCCGGGGAGGGGGGGGGCGGGGAGGAGCGCCAGTGACGCCGCCTGGTGGCTGTCAGTGGCGCCAGTGGTCCTCTGCTCTGATTCTGCGGCCCAGTGAATGGAGCGTTAATTCATATATGTACCTAAGGTAAGGGCCGCGACCCAGTCCACTGGTGTGTGTGTTCCTAAACACATCTGTGCTCAGAGTTCCTATTTCCCTCTTCTCTCTTCTGGGTGTGTGTGTGTCGGAATGCAGGTCCACCAAGCCTATTTGGCATTTGATGATTCAGTGTGGAGTTTTTTCACTTAATTGTTTTACTCCCTAAAGTTATATCTAGGTCTTGGGGAGGAGAGTGAGGTAGGGTCCTCCTAATGCAGAGTCAGATCCAGTGCGTCTTTTATTTTTAGTTTTTAAAATCTTGGGTATGGGTGGTTGTGAGGCAGGGTCCTGCAAATGCGGGGGCAGATCCAGGTTTTTTTTTTTTTTTTTTTTCTTTAATCGTCGGTGGTGATTGTCTTTGTAATAACAATCTCGCTAATTGAGTTTTTAAGTTCACTCTTAAAATTTGCTCCTGAAAGGAGCATTTCACTCACTTTGCCATAGTTCCAGCCCTACCTGAATTACAGTGTATTTGTTCTGACTTACAGAATTCTGCTAAAAGAAATGAGGCACATCCAAAAGCCAGGAAAGAATCTCCAGCTGGTGAGCCAATGACTGCTGAGTCACAAACCACTAGGAAACAAAGTCCAGTCCCTAGAGCTCCTAATAGCAAAAAGAGGAAGAGCAGAACTACAGTCTCATTACCAGAGATAAGCAAACCATCTACTGATGGAGAGACCTCTGAGGCAGAGTCAGATTGTTCTTCTGTGACCGAACTCCAGGATCCCATTTTAAGAGTAACTAGGAGACGGCAGATCTTAGTTGCATGTACCCCAGTGTCTACTGTTAGGAAAAGGCCTAAAATAACTCCAATAAATCAGTCTCCTGCGGAAGAAGAAGCAGTTGACTCTGAAGCTGAATCACATACCTCAGGTATTTCTAGAATTGTGCCGCCCACATTAATAACTACAAGAACTAGAAGTAAGACTAAATCCCTGAGAGAGCCAAACCAAGAATTGCATGCAGAAGCTATTTCTGATGCCGAGTCATCATACTCAGACATTTCTTCAATTTCTGGGGTGACATCTATGAGAACAAGAAGTATGCAGAAGAAATCACAGTCACACACTGAGGAGAAAAATACTAATATTGTACCAGAAACTGAAAAGCAAATTATAAATTTGCCAATGAATTCAGAGGATTCAGATACCAGACAAACAGCTTGTTTACTTGCAAGATCTCCTTCTCAGATAAATAAGCAAAGTTTCTACAGTAATGAAATGTATAAGGACTTTGATGATTCCTTCCACAGAAATTCAGGGAAAAAGAAAACAGTGCAAAAACATCAACATTTTAACCCAAGAGAGGAAAAACAGGCCAGTGTTGCACCTCTCAAAGAAGTAACAAAGCAGAATTGTAAGAATATAGATGAAGAAGCCAAAGGAATGGTGAAAGAGGAAAAAGAAAGAAATGAGAAAAATTCTCAGTTGGAGAGCCTTTCTGAACCTCAGGACACTAGCATTCAGCAGTTAGTTTCGCAAAGGCAGTCAACCCCGCAAAATAACAAAACTGCCTCAGAGCCCACAGATCTGAACTGTGAGGCTATCATGAAATCATTAGCTCAGACATTTGCAGTGGTGGAAGTGGACAGGTGGAGTGAAGAGAGGAAGAACACCATAAAAACAAGTGACCTGACAGACTTTGGTGGTGGCAGTGATGAAGAAGAGTGCACAGTTACAGGCATCCGTGACGATATAAATGAAGAAAGGGATGGAGATTTTGAGTGTGAGACCAGACTGTTCAAGTCTGAGCTCAACACATCTCTGGATAAAGGTGACTCTGTTTTCTTAGTTCTCAGCAGTGATGAGAGCCAGCAGTCTGAAAACAGTGAGAACGAAGAGGACACTGTGTGCTTTGTTGAAAATAGTGGTCAAAAAGAGTTATTAAATGGAGACTCCGAAAACATGTCCTGTGACAACCCATTGTTTGTCATTGACACAACTCCCGGATTGAGTACTGATAAACACTTTTACCTGGATGAGGGAGACAAGGCAAGTGAGGTTGCCACCGAGGAAGAAAAAGAGGAAGAGGATGAAAAAAGTGAAGAATCATCCGACCATGACAGAGATAAAGATGATGAGTTTAGTGATGAGGACGACTTACTAAATAGCACAAAGTCTAAACTGTAAGTTTTTTCTTTATTTTTTAAAGTTTTTGATACATATTTCAAGTGGCTAATTTGCCATAAAAATATAAAATATTAGAAGTCATAGGAATCGAGAAAATTACTGTCTCATGTTCTTTTTTTCTTTTAATGTTTATTTTTTGAGAGAGGATGAGCGGAGAATGGGCAGAGAGAGAAGGGGACAGAGGATCTGAAGCAGGCTCTGCACTAACAGCAGAGAGCCAGATGTGGGGCTCAAATTCACAAACCATGAGATCATGACCAGAGCAGAAGTCAGCCATGTAACCAACTGAGCCACCCAGGAGCCCCTGCGTCAGGTTCTCTATGAAAGAGCTCTTTTATCCACCATTTCCCTAGTCTATGCTAGTGCCTTTGTTACGTATTTCTCCCATCAGTGATCTATTAGAAATCATCTATTAAGATTTTCCTACGTGATAGTTAAGAACAACATGAAAAAAAGGAACTTTACTCCCCTCCATGTGGATCGTAGAGAAGTTGAAAAATAGAGAAAAGCTGGAGAAAAATAATCACCTATAATCCGCCAGTCACCCAGTACCAACATTTGGGGCTATTGCTTTAGTTTCTTTTTTTCTGTTTTAAGTTTGTTTTTCCAGGCACAGGTCCCTGGTGGCAGTGAGTCCACTGGAAATACAGACATCCCTGGTAAGGGTCTGTACATTAATGGATGCCCAGTCTTCACTCTAAACCAGTAAAATCAATCTCTGAGGCTAGCCTCGGGCATTTTGTTTTTCTAAAGTCACACTGCTCTCCGGGATAATTCTTCTGTACCTTTAGGGTTGAGAATCACTGCCAAACCACTGCAGTAGAATGATTTCACTTACCAGCCGAGGTTGATCAAAGCTTTCAACTGCCGTTTATATGAATAATTAGGGAAGAAAGTAACTATAAGTCCAAATGTATTTGCTTATAAAAAGGACCTTTCAGTAATGTAAAAGTAGAAATTCTTATTACATAAATATAGCAGGAGCTCAGACCAAACTGTAGAGATTCTCATTTGGTAGGTCTGGGGTGTGACTTCTGTATTTTTAACAACCTCCAGTGGAAATGCAGATAGATGTTCACCACTGTTTAAAACTCACTGATTTAGATGCTTTACCAAATGCCCTTAGTTACCCAGAAAAATGTTTGGAAGTTCAGAACCTTTCTCATTGGTATTAGAGATGGAGGTATGTATATTTAACTCACTACCTGTATGTGAAGTTGAGCTAACCTGCCAGATATATCTCCTCTTTTCTGATTCTTTTCTTTATAAAATCCCTTTATGAAGTGCATTGGCATGTGGTCTTACTCCTCAAAAAGACTTTTTTCATTCAGTATTCATGCCAGAATTTGCTTCTGAATTGTTCTGTTAGATTTAAAACGTGTATTCACAGTTTTTCAGAATCCACTGTAAAAGTAAGATATTCTTTCTTTTTATTGTAGCGGGATGGGGGGTATGTCATTGGCAGTAAAGGAGAGAAGGAAAGATGTGATTTGAAAAATATAGTCTTGGGGCACCCGGGTGGCTCAGTAGGTTAAGCGTCCAACTTCGGCTCAGGTCATAATCTCACAGTTTGTGAGTTCAGGCCCTGCATTAGGCTCTGCGCTGACAGCACAGAGACTGCTTGGGATTCTCTCTCTTCTCCATTCTCTCTCTCTCTCAAAAAAAAAAAAAAAAAAAAACTTTTTAAAAAATAATAAAAATATAGTCTCAGTTATTTTCATTTGATCTTTAATCAATCGTTTCTCTTTCAGTCTGAAGTTGACAAGCAGCAGCATAGACCCTGGTTTGAGTATCAAGCAGTTGGGTGGTTTGTATATTAATTTCAATGCAGACAAACTACAGTCAAAAAAGAGAACCCTAACACAGATCAGGGAGAAAAAGAAAGATGCGGTAAGTTACATGGAGTGTTCTGTCGGTTTTCATAGCACTAAGCAGTCACTTCTAGAAACGATTAGTTCTTGATAAGAGATTAGTTTTCCTGCAGGAAAATCACATTAGTCTCCTGTGCTCCTTTTCCTCCCCAGAGTCCTAGCTTTAAAAGATAACATTAGAAAAATGAATTAATACAGGACCAGCAGCCCTCTTTTTGCACCCACCAGTTATCCCAGGGGTTGTGTTTTCTTCTCCTTTCCTGCCCTATTTTTAGTTCTTAACTGTTAGGGATGCTGTTGAGAATCTGAAAACTGGGTGCCCACTTCTGCCCACCAGGAAAAACACATATGTGCACATAGACCTAAAATCATACGTATAATTTCAGAAGGAAATTCCAGGGCCGGCAAACTCACCCAGACCCTCAGCTTTAGTCACAACCTCGCGTGGCTTCCCCGAATTGGTACTTTTCAGCCTTGTTGTCCCTTTAGGTCTTTTGTGCCTGTTGACTGTTCTTCCAGATTTGCTCAGGCATTCGACCTCGCTGATAGAGCTCTCCTTCTCTTTCCGGCCGGAATTAACTCCTTCAGTATTCTCTGCTGGTTAATGATGCCAAAATCTCTTTTCCTTTTGCAGTCAGTCACTGAGCCGAAGGGATGCTGCTGCTTACATACTTTGTCCTCTGTTCCCTCCTTTTCACCCCACGGTCACTGGCTAGTGCAGGGCTTTGTTTTTTCATCTAGACTACTGCAGTAGCCTCTTTATTCTTTTCTTCAAGCCATCCTCCAGGTGCTAGGTTTCTCTCTTTAAAAATACAAATCTGGGCACCTGGCTGGCTGGGTCATAAGAGCGTACACCTCTTGATCTCCAGGTTGTGAGTTCAAGCCACATATTAGGTATAGAGATTACTTTAAAACACACACACACAAACACCGATCTAACCATGCAGTTCTCCTGTTGAAGTCCTTCAGTGGTTCTTCAGAACCATCAAGTTGCTTCTTTTCCTTCAGCTGTGTTCCGGTGCTGCGTTCCCTGAACATGTCCTGCCCTCTCCAAGTCCAGTACAGAGTTCATAGATCACTGCCTTTGGGAGACATTCTCGGACTCTAGTCCTTTCCACCACCTCCTCTGTGCTTCTGCAACACCCAGTATAGAGTTGACTTGTTACTGATCGCATGGTTGTGTAATTGTTATTTTGCTGTCTTTTAGCTTTATATTTCTAAAACAGGATTCCTCAACCTCTGCAATACTGGTACTTTCGGCTAGACACCTCATTGTTGTGGGAGGGTGTCTCTTGCTCACGGTAGTATGTGCAGTGGCATCCCTAGCCTCTACCCACTACTTGTCAGTGGCATCCACCCCTCACCCCCACCCCATTTACACCCCTCCCCACGCACACACACTTTCACACTATAGTACGTGACACAAAACAAGCTCTTAATAACTTGCTAAGTAAATGTTATGCTCTCATTTCTGAGTGGAAGGATCAAGTCTAGATTACTACTGTACTACCCACAAATTTCTAGGCCTGAACCTGAATTGAGGATTTCTGAATTGATTAATTTCAAACATTACTGACCAAATTAATACTTCTGTGAACTATTTTGAGGGCCAAGGAGCAGTTTTCTTTAGTTCTTATACTATGGGAGAGGACTAATTACCCCGAAGCACTTTTTAGTAACGTATAAATAGTATTATGACGATATTTATGTATCCTATGCAGACAAAAGCAGAAGTCATTTAGGAAAAGATTAACAGGTTTAACTACACAAAATTTCAAAACTTCTACAATGAACACCTTAACAAAGAGAAGTAGAAAACCACAGGTTAATACCCTAAAATGATTTTTACAAATTGTTAAAAACAGCCATATAGAAAAATGAAAAAGAACCTCCAAAAGTACAGGTATCTCCCACAGAAGACTTACACATAGCTACTAAATACACAAAAAGATGATCAACAGCAAACGGAAACAGCCATAAGGCACCACTGAGGGGACACACAAAGATGATACCTAGTGCTGGCAGCCATGTAAAGAAAAAGACATTGATTAACCGTTGGTAGGATTTAACCTTACTTGAATACAAGGCAATTTAGCAGTATCTGTCAGAACTTAGAATCTTACAGAAATAATCACAAGTGTGCAGAGATGATGTTTACAGTGTTGAATGGGAAAAGATTTGACGGACACTTAAATGTCAGAAGAAAAAGTATAGTGCATAACAGCTATTGAAAAGTATGAAGATCTACATGTGAACTGACATTAAAAGAGTGTCTAAGCTATGTTGCTGAACTGTAAAAAGCAGATTTATCTAGACAGGATGATTTGTTGATATAACAAATTATATGTTGTTTAATCAAATTTATATCACTGTATTTAATAATATCTCCTCATCAGAGGAAGCTGTTTTACCAACATCAAAAGAACCTACTAAAGGCTTGTTTTTTTTCAGAGATTTCTATAGCTGTTATGGCATTTTTCCTGTTGCTTTATTATCCAGTTGTTTGATGCAAGTGGCTGGTTGCAAATCCATAAAAACAAGTTAGACAAATTAAAGTATATCTGATGTGTGCCGATTCAGTTTAGAAAAATAAATTTAAGATGAAATTTCCTAAAATAATCCTTCAGTTTGCCTTCTACAGCATTTACATTGTGATCTAATTTATAAACTTAAGGACTAAAACAACTGTGCAGTAGTATGGTTGTGCATAAAGAGGGCTGATACTTTTGGAGTAGCCAGTGTGGGAGATGTTTTTCTTAGAAGGTAAAAGATGTAGGAAAAGATTATATGATATTCTGATATTTTTAAAACCAATTTAGCATGTTTGTAGCTTTTGCAGAAATCCATCATTACTCCTGATTTTGAAAAAAACTACTGTGTCCCACCATATAGTGAATCAAAGTATCAACTTCAGAAAAAACGCAGAGTAAGTATAGTGGCTCTCATTATTTGGAATGTTTAGATGTGTTTGACTATATAATTAAGCTTATACACCATGGTTGTATAATTTAAAGATGCCTATTTTGGGGGCACCTGGCTGGCTCATCCAGTAAAGTATGCGACTCTTAATCTCAGGGTTATGAGTTCTATCCTCGCATTGGGTGCAGAGATTATGTAAGAAAAATAAAATCTTTAAAAAAAATGTATTTGCAAAGAGTTGTCACAAAATTTTAAGGGCCCATAAAATGCAGTTTCATAAACACATTCTATACAAATTTTCACTTGGTGAAAGTGCACCAGGTGGTGCACACGAACACCTTTTTTCCCCCCTTCTTAGGCAGCCAGCATATAAGGTCACTGTCCATGCCTCTTGGTTTATAGTATTGCTCACAGAGAGCCAAGAGCTCTGTTGTAGGCTGTTGTAGGGAACTTAATGTAAAAACCTGGGTCTCTGTAGTCTGCCCGTTGAGAAGGGTAGGAAACTATTTTCTCGTTTTTGTTTTTTAATGTTTATATTTGAGAGAGAGAGACAGTGTGCAAGCAGGAGAGGGACAAAGAGAGATGGAGAGAGAATCTGAAGCAGGTTCCAGGCTCTGAGCTGTCAGCACAGAGCCCAATGCAGGGCTCCAACTCCGGATCCGTGAGATACGACCTGAGCTGAAGTCAGATGCTCGCCATCTGAGCCTCCCAGGCGCCCCTAGTAACTATTTTCTTTTGTAAAAATTGGGGATTGTTTCCACCCACCATTTCAACTGATAAGCATAAAGTTATCAAAGGAGCCTGAAGGAAATTTGAGGGTGGTGCCCCAATAATGTCTCAGCACTAATGTGGAGCATTTCAGGCATGTAGTAGACACTATGTAATGTTGTATGAGTAAAAAATAAAATTAGGTAAATAACTTGCTGGCAGTTTCTCAAAGAATTTTTTTTAATTTTAGAAAAAATATAAATTTCTGGACTGGTCAGACTAAGTGACTTTGAGTCACCTGGGTGACCTGGGTAACATAAAAATGTTAATATTTTACATTACACATAAGCTCCAGAAGTGAAAATGTTCTTATCCACTATCTCTTGTGTAGGCTGTATATTACAGAATAAAGATTGCAGGTGTGGGTTCTTCTCTGGCAAGTCAGCAATTTCTTACTAAGACACAATAAAAATTTAAGGAACCCTCATTTATGAAATTGATAATACTATGCCTGATTTACCAAAGTAAAACACTTGTGACTCAGTTTCTTTTATGAAAGGTGAATCTAAGGACTAATCCTGTAAAGTAACCTCATTTGTTTTTAATTCATGAAATTTTCTGTGTATATAATTTTGGAGGGAATGAGGTATAGTTTATACACTGCTTATTAAAGTCAGAATTTTCGGTTTAATTGTTCTTGAAATCTGAATTTCAGAAAGAACGACAAAAAACAGCAGGTGATGGCTGGTTTGGTATGAAAGCTCCAGAATTGACAGATGAACTTAAAAACGATCTCAAAGCACTGAAGATGAGAGCTAGTATGGACCCAAAAAGGTTTTATAAGAAAAATGATAGGGATGGCTTCCCCAAGTACTTCCAGGTATGAAACTATAATGGTGGTGATGTTTTGTGGATTTTAGTTTGGAGAGCACTATAGTTTTATGTTTACTCTGAACATGCGTGAATATTTATGATGCACATCTGCTTAGGCTGTGTAATAATGGTCGCAACCCATTTGGCAACCAGCTTGTAATGGCGTTCTCTAGAGAGAGAAGGTGTTGCAAATGGTCACAAAGTTTACAGGTCATATCTCTAAAAGTTACAGAACCTGTAAGTTGAGTGTATTCATGTAAAAATAGTATTAGCCTAACAGCAAGAATCCTTACAGGATAGAGGAGGAAATAGGGAATCAATTGCACCAAACTCTTCCTTCTCCAAGTAGAGGGTCATCTCCAGGCAAATGTTGAAAATAAGTTAAAAGTGTTTGCAGATGAAAATCCAGTTGATTCGCCCTCTGGTGGCTGTCAACTTCCGTCTGTTCTTGTTGACTACCTTTCCTGTGAGTCATCTGAATTACTACAGTAGTCCTCCTCCAGGTCTGCTGTCCCTTGTAGTCTGTCCTTCACATTGTAGCCAATCATCTGTTCTTTACCAAAAAAAAGGTGCTCTGTTCATGATACACCTCTGCTCAGTGATCTCACAGATCTCATGCAATGATACTTTCTGTGTTTCTTTATGACATAGAGGGTAGAGTCTTTACAATCTGCACTCAACTCACACCTTTTGTTACATAGCCCTCTTAAGCTCCAACACACTCAGTCACTGTCTTTTCAGAATATGCACAGACTGGCCTTGGCATTCAGACTTTGCATGACATGCTTGGCTCTGCTGTGTTTACTTGGTGGAATTTGTCCATACAAATCTAAGCTAAAATGTCATCCTTGTGAAACGGTGACTTCCATTAGGTAGAATTGGTCAACTTCTTTTTTCATGGCATCTACAGTGTTTTATTCAGCATAATAATTATGTTATGCTTTAATCTTTTAGTTACCTATCTATGGATTTTCCTTAAGACTATGGGCTCTTTCCTGGCAGGAACCAGATGCTCTTTGTCTTTGTTTCCCGAACACTTGGCACAGTACTTGGCACATAGTAGACACAGTAAATTTTACTTAGTTGAATGTATGAACAAATGCAGAGTGGTTACTAAGAAGGGAGCATTTATGATAACCTATGAAATCAAATAGGTGTGTAGTAGAATTTGTCAATTTCACTGAGAAACTAAAATGTGAAAGAGTTCGTATTCTCTGTCCCACTTTTCTAGTTACACTGTTCATCAAGAATTTGCTCTAGTGCCTAGCACTAAATTTCACAAAAGGATTTGTGGCTTTACTATAAATTCCAATGAAATGTCATTAGTAGGATCCAATGCCAATTGAATAGGGGACTTATTTTTGCTTTAAAAAATGGCAAAACTAACTTTAATATCAATATAATTTAAGTTGGGTTTTCCATTCCTTTCTATAAATACACTGTTAGAGCTACCCTGAAAAATGCAGGCAACTTAGCATTCAAGTATTATAGGACTTATGTCAATCATTTGCTCATAGATTGGAACCATTGTTGACAATCCAGCTGACTTCTACCATTCCCGAATTCCCAAAAAACAAAGGAAGAGAACTATTGTGGAAGAACTGCTGGCTGATTCTGAGTTCAGAAGGTAAAGGAATTTATGTTTCACTTTGAATTATATATGCTTTCCTTTAGAACATATATAAACTTAAATATCAGGTAATTTTTAAATGCTTTAGCACAGCAGCACTATTTACATTTTGATGAGATAACTTATTTATTAGGGGGAACTGTCCTGTGCAGTATAGAATGTTGGTTGTTTTTGTAGATTTTCTCTGTTCCTTCTTCTCTTGCTCTCTTCCCTTACAGTTTGATGGCTTTGTTTAGTATTATGCTTGGATTCCTTTCTCTTTATTTTTGTGTATCTATTATGGTTTTTTATTGTGGTCACCACTGGGTTCATATGTAACATCCTATGTGTGCAGCAGTCTATATTACTTTAATGTCACTGAAGTTCGAACACATTTGATTTGGTTTTGTTTCATTTTTAATGTAATCTTAGGTTTGTTAGAATGTGTGTAAATTGTGCTGCTGACTTCTTGGGAGATTGAGTGAGCTGTAAAATTGTAATGGGCTTAAATAGCTTCTGTTTTATTTTTTTAATGTTTATTTTTGAGAGAGTGTGCACACCAGGGAGGGGCAGAGAGAGAGGGAGACCAAGAATCCCAAGCAGGCTCCACTCTGCCAGCACTGAGCCTTACATGGGGCTCCAGCTCACGAACTGTGAGATCATGACTTGAGTGAATTAAAACAGAGTCGGACACCCAACTGACTGAGCCACCCAGGCGGCACACTCCCTGCCTTTTTTTTTTTTCAATGTTTCTGTTTTAGAGAGAATATTAGCTAATCCTTAGCTCTAGTAATAACAGATTTATGTAACACCGTGCAAGTGGTCTAGAACAAAGAAATTTTATAGGTTAGAGGATTTTTACTTTTTCCTAATTAACTAATACTAATAAGTCCTCCTTTTGAACTTTTGTGTACTACATTTATCAGTATTTACCATAATGGCGATTAAAATTAAGGAACCTTAAAAATATTAATGAATTCCTTTAAAAATATCCCATTGCACATTAACAAATATTTTCATAAACAAAACAAATTTAGTGCAGATCTCTTTCATATCTGGCTTAAAGGTAGATCTGCTTCTGCATTAGTCTGCTGCTGTTACATTTTCATCCTACAAAAATGTTTAGAGCCTCTGATACCATCTGGATAACTAGATACAGTGCATGGGTCTCCAGTGGCTTAAAGTTTTCAAAAGCCCTCCCTTACAGTAGCCATTTTTTCCTCAATAGACTGCAGGCTCTATGAGGGTAGGGACTGTGGTTGTCTTGTTCAGGGCTCAAGTCTCCCAGCTCTGGGTACAGGTTCATAATGGTGCAACTTATACAAATGTAATAAAACAGTGAGAGTGCAAAAAATGTTTTGAGGATTAGAAGTTATACCACCCCCATTACATTAACTTCTAATGTCATACTGTAGAACTTAAAGGTGTGGTTTTCTTTTTAGATATAACCGAAGGAAGTACTCAGAAATCATGGCTGAAAAAGCAGCAAATGCAGCAGGAAAGAAGTTTCGAAAGAAGAAGAAATTTCGCAATTAAGATTTACCAAGCAAGCCACGTATTTTACATTTCCCTTTGTTAACTCCAGATGTTTTTGAAAACTAACATCATCACACAAATTGATATAGACTGGCTCTGTCCGAAAGTTGACTTGAGGGAGAATCAGTCACGTACCCCTTGGGATAAAAGCAAGTGTATCTACAAAAGACCCACCCATGCTTAGACTCTTTGAGGGAGAAAAAGGGAAACCTCAACCATTTTAAGATGATTAACATTTTTGTACAGTTTTCAACACTTATTTAAAGAAAGTTGAATTAAAAAACATTTAGAAAGTATAAAGTTTGTTAACATACCAAAAAAAACTTTAAAATTACATAATAAAGCTTAACAGTGCTGCAATTCACACGTAGGGGTGTGTGTGCGTGTGTAGTGGGGAGATGGTAGACAGGAAATGTCCTTTTCCAAGTTTAGGTCCAGAAAATTGGTAAAGCTAGAGATCTGCTTGTTGCAAGTATAAAAGTCATAGTTGGAACCAAAATATTCTTGGAGTTTGAAAGATAACTGAAAAACTAAATGAAACTATAAAAAAGACTTAAAAAGGTAATGAAGACTTCCCAGAAAGTCTGGGTTAAACGTAGAAGACGCAGAACTGCTTTCTTTCCGTAGCAACTAAAACAGGAGGAAAGATTGTATCCAGCTTTAGTGTTGTGTTCCAGGTGTACTAGGATTAAATCCATATAATTTTAACTTGGCCATGAATAGTTTTAAAGTGGTTCCGTTTATCTCCTCCAATGGGCAGGAGTATGCATCCTGGCTAACCTACTTGTGTGCCACCCAAGGAATGCTGGCCTTCTCTTATAACGCTTCTTAGTGGGTTCTTCCCTTTAATGTCATCATTTATGGAACCTCTGTTTTCCCAGCAAACTGCTCCTTGAGATTTCAGTAAATACAAAATCTCGTATTTTGTGTTTAATGCTTGGGATCATAACCAACCTAGTAATAGAACGGACACTGGCATTCATAGGTGGAGTTAGGCAAGTATCTCTTATCTGTTCTCCTTTACAGAAAAACTTTTATTCCAAGAATATTAAGTTTTGGTTTCCAGTGGGTAAAATAAGGACCCACTATGAGAGAATTAAATATCAAAACAAGAGGAAATAAATTAGTTTACCCTTTGCAGATTCTTCCAGGAGTCACTGTTCTCAGAACACTGCTTAAACTCATGCTACTTTGCTGTAAGAAGACTAAAAATTGTTAATCATTTGGTATGATGTCTCTGCATGGAGGGTTGAGGACTTGCCCAATTTTTTCTCAGGGCTGAGGTGTGGATCGGCTTCTTATCTACTCTATTCGTGATGGTTTCTGACTCATGAATCCCACGATAGGTTAAATTGTTTGGTACCTGAAAACTGCAGCTGTGCCAAGTATCTGTGACATTACAGTGCATATTACAAGGAAAACAAGATTAGTGACCTCTGATCTTTGCCACACAAAAAAGCATTAGAGCCTTCTGGGTTAGGAGGCAGTGGTGAGGAAAGGGAATTGAACCCAAGGGCCAAGTCCAGCTCAGTCCCTAAGCAAACTTAGAGGTGTTCCGAGTATTTACTTTTAGTTACATTTTAACATGCTCCCTTTTGTCTGGTCTCCATGGATTCATTTTTAGTTTTACTTCCATTATATGTACTTTTGTAAAGCCACTTAAATAACTTGGAACAAAAAGAAGAGTTTTTAACAATTCCAAAACACTTATTCAGTGAAATAAGCGATACAACTAAAAATCATTTAAGGTCACCTCTATTAACATGTATTGCAAGGAATTAAAACTGATAATATGTTATAGCTTCTTCATTTCAAATAGGATCTTAAATTTATTTTAAACCTTCAAAACTAAAGAAAGATATCTCTTAAGTATAATTGTTAGGTAAAGGTCAGAAGGAAATCTTAGTGTTCCCAGCCTTCTACAAATATCTGTATAATGTATTTGTCCTTTGTTTTAAGCAAAGCAGTTCTATGGAGAAAGAGGTTATAGTGATTTTTGCCTTGTGTCCCTGAACTCAGTTCACCTGAACTAAGGCTTAACGACTAAGAAAGTAGCTTGACTCCTCAGGTGAAAAGCATTACAAAGCATGTAAGTGCCGACCCAGAGTGTGCTGATAAGAGGGACTTCAACACACTGTGAGACCTTGAAAGATGTCTGAAACGCCTCATCTTGTTGCACAGGCTTTTAAGACCACTTTTTAAATTAATGCTTCTGACACAGCTCGTTTTTTAAGTCAGGAAATTAGGAAGCAGAAAAGGAAGATGGTAGAAATCAGATGAAGCCAGGGTGAAGTTAGTAAACAGTTCAATGAAACTGTCACAGTTGGTAAAGGTGGGCCGTGAGCTCCCTAGTGTCTCACAGAAAAATCAGGTCTGTGTGCAGTATTGATATAAAAACTGCTTTAGGGAAACATTTATTCCTTATTATTTGGACCTGAGAAACTGATGAGAGACCATACTTGGCTGTTGCAGAGCCATGGCACAGTTTTAAAGGAAAAGGTGGGGAGAGCGATTTGACAATTCAATACTTTAAGCAGTACTCACCATGGTAAGTGTAGTTACCGTCTGTCACCATACAAAGTTATGACAGTCTTGACTATATTCCTTGTGCTGTACTTTTCATCCCTGTGACTCATTTTATAGCTGAAGTTGGAACGTCTTAACCTCCTTTTCCTGTTTATCGCCCATCCTCCCTCCCTCAGCTACCACCAGTTTGTTCTGTGTGTTTAGTAGGAGTCTGTTTCTGTTGGTTTTCAAACACTTCACTATTGATAGACATCTAGGTTATTTCCAGTTTGGGGCCATGCTAAATAAAGCTGCATTTATGATAGAGATATAACTGTCAATCTTTCTAAATATCCAAAAATTACAAAATATTAGAATACGAAAATAGATATATATCACAACCAAGTAGGATTTACTTCAGGAATGCAAGAAGGGTTGGATATTAGAAAATCTCTTAATATGCAGCAAAATATTAATAGATCAAAGGAGAAAAACCTCCATAGATTACTAACAACTAGGGATAGTTTCTTAATGTGATAAAGGGTGTGTGTGTGTGTACGTGTATGCACATGCGCACACCAACCCCAAAAGCTGGCATCATGTGTAGTGGAGAAGCATTTCTGTAATGATGGGAAATAGGACAACTCGGTCCACTGTCACCATGATTACAAAAGCGAACATTTTCTGGAGATGCTATTGCAAGAGAAATAGTAATGAGGCATACAAATTAGAAAAAAAAGACAATACTATAATTTTGGGTGATAGATTTCCAAAATACACAATATAGTTAACTGAAAAAAACTTCCTTTTAAAAAACTGAGAGATAATTCACATACTATAACATTCACCCCTTTAAAATGTGCAGTTCACTGGGATTTTGTATATTCAGAGTTGAGCAGTTATCACCACTCATTCCAGAACATTTTCACTCCAAAAAAATCCCATTAAATCCCCATTAGCAGTCACCTCATAGTCCCCTTATCCCCAGCACTTAGCAACAACTAATTTACTTTCTGTCTCAATAGATTTGCCTATTTAGAATATTTTATTTAAACGGAATCATATAATACGTGGTCTTATATGTCTGGCTTCTCTTACTTGGCAGAATGTTTTCAAGGTTTATCCATGTTGCAAAATGAATCAGTATTTCATTCCTTTTTATTGCTGGACAATATTCCACTGTATGGATAATACTACATTTTGTTTATCTACTCATCATCACCTGAGGGGTATTTGGGTTGTTTCTACTTTCTGTCTATTAAGCATGATGCTGCTGTGAACAATCATGTACAAATGTTTGTGTTAACACAGGCTTTCACTTCTCCTGGGTGTATGCCTAGGAGTGAAATTGCTAGGTTATATAGTAACTCTGTACAAAGTTTTGACTAATTGTCAAACTTTCTCCCAAAAAGACTGCACCATTTTATATCCCCACTTGCCCACATCCTTGCCAATGCATGTTATTGTCTTTTTTATTCCAGGCACCCTAGTGGATGTGAAGTAGTATCCATTGGTTTGGAACTTAAAAGCCATTTTAAATAGCAAAACAGTTCAATTAAGACGGCTGTATATAAATTTATTATTTAAAATATCAAAAGCCTTATATACAAACCGTAATCACTTAGAAAATATAATGGAAGAAAAGATCCCAACAAAAAAGATAAATTAGGAATAAAGTTAACAAATAATTCAAGATATATAAAACTCTAACATAATCCTGAAAAGCATAGAAAGACTTAAATGGAAAGGCAGAGGTGTTCTTTTTCCCTCCTTGCTGCTCTTAAATAGTAAGATTCAACATAATTAGTTCAATTTTCCCTATATTAATCTATATATAACATGACTCCAGTACAAATATCTCCTAAGATTAGAACCAGACTACCTGTTACTAAAGCTCATGTGAAAAGACAATACTGAATTATGGTTTTACCCAAAGACCCAGCCTTCCTGGGTTCCCATCCTGGCATACTGCTTATTATTAGCTGTGTATTCCTGGACAAGTTCCTTAACCTCTCTGTTTCAGATGCCCCTTCCATGAAAGGGGATTATATCTACCTGGTAGAGTTGTCAGGAGGATTAAATGCCTTAAAAATGCATAAAGCACTTAGAATAGTACCTGGTATATAACAAATGCTAAATAACTTCTAGTTATTAACATTATGTGGGAAAAACAATTCAAGAATAGCCAAGGCAAAAAATCATCCAAAAAAAGTTATGAGAAAGGATTGGCCCCACTAGACATAAAAACAGCACACTTCTGGTGAATCAGAATTAAGACAGATCAATGGAACAGAATAGAGAATCCAAACACCCAAATGTAAATGGAAATTTAGAAAATAATAAAAATAGGCATTTCAAATAAGTGAGTATAGGAAAGGAGGGTTAGGGTGTTCATCACCAGTGATTCTGAGACCAAATTCCCACTTTCCCCTTATACAAAAGTATATTCTGGATGAAATAAAAATTTAAGTATAAAAATAAAACCATATAAAGCATTAAAATAAAGCATGATGAAATTATTTAGGATTCTGAGTGCAGTATAACCCCAAACCTACAAGCCATAAAGGAAAAGATTGATAAATCCAAATATACGAATTTCTGTAAGGCAATAAAATAAAATGCCATATAGGAAATCAAAAGACAAATCAATTGAGAAGGAATAATTGTAACACATATAAACAAAGGACTGGTTTCCAGAACATATAATAAGGACTCCCACAAACCAGTAAGAAAATGACCAATTATGCAAATAGAAAAATGAACAAAACTCAACAGATAAATCATCCAAATTATTCCCCATGTGAAAAAATGCCCAGCTTTCCCTCATGATGAAAGACATGAATTGACACTACAACTAGAAACCATTTTTCTCCTGTTTGATAACACATGGGCTGTGAGGAAATGGGCACTCACACACACTGCTGGTGAGAGTAAAATGGGTACAAATCTCTAGGAGAGCGATTTGGCAGTATCTACCAAAGAACGCACAAACTAACCTTTGACCCAGCAATCCAACTTCCTAGGAATCTATCCTATAGATATACTTGCACTCATCTACAGTAATGTAAAAACAAGCATGTTCACTGAAACATTTCCACAGTAAAATCATTACAACACATATGTACAATGGAACAAGGCAGGCCCACCTATATTAATTAGTGAAAGAGCAAGTATAGCACACTACCAAGTGGGAATCACCTCTATCAACATCATCATCAAAGACAACAGGTATAAAATTGACATGTGCATAAAATAAATCTGTAAATATTTCCAAAAAACCGTTTTCACTAATAGCTTATAAAGAGAATTTAAAGGATAAGCTATAGGAACAATAATGCTTACTTTCCTCTGTACCTTTTTCAAAACAATTTTGGAATTTTTATTTTTTGCATCATGTTTGTTACAATTAATTCTGAAAAGTCCATTCACTTGATTGATTCGCATTTAGTGAGGTGGAACTCTGATCCCACGCAAACCTAGGAGTTGTCAGGAGAAGAGGTACAAGATAGCAGTCACTGCCTGGGGGAGCTGACGGGCAGAACCGACCTGGGACCTCTTGGCCCTGGAATCCCGGGGGAGAGGAGCCGGCGTTCTCACCAGAAATGCAGATTCCTGGCCGCGTCCCCAATCGACTCCATCCGAGGCCCTCCGTGACGCCCAGAAATCTGCATTTCTGACCCCATCTGGGATTCTGGTACGTGACAGTTTTGAAGCCTTCGGGGCTGGAAGGGCGGTTGGCCTGCACAGCACAGGTCACGGCGTAGGCGTATTTTCTCATCCTTCCCGCGCCCTTCCTAGTGGTCACCGCCGCGCTAGAGAGTGGGGGCAGCTCCTCCGGAACACCCGCGGTCCGGGCCAGCTTTGGCCCGAAACGGCGAGGCCTCGCTTAGCCGCCGCCCGGAGCCATTCCTCCCAGTTCCTGGATCGGGCTCCGCTGTCCGCTGGGCCCAGTATCCCGAGCCACGGAGCTAAGGAAGGGGGCGGGGGGGCGAGCGCAGATGCGCGAGCGGCTAGGTGGAACGGCCATAGAAGTCCAATGCAGAAGGACAAAGGGCAGAGAAACAGAGGCAAGTTCAACTGTTTAGGGAAAAAAAAGGAAAGAAACGATGAGGTCAGAAAATAATTTCTGCGGGGGGTCGGGAAAAACTGCGACTCCGCCGGGACTCGAACCCGGAACCTTTGAATGCCTTCAGCCTCTAGAAGTCCAATGCGCTATCCATTGCGCCACGGAGCCACCTGTTGGAGTCTTCGCGCATCTGCTGTGTTAAGCCAGAGGCGACGGCCCCGCGCCCTTCCCACCGCCCCCTGAGCCGTCCCCCCAGCCACCCGTCTGTGACGCCGAGACCACAGCACTGCTAGTCTGAGTAACAGCCACCAAACAACGAGCCGAAGGCGCCCGCCCTTCCCCAGCGGCCGCCTCTCTTGAGGTCGGCGAGCCCCGCGACTCCGCCGGGCCCCAGCCGATCGGTCCGAGGGCTGCCAGAGCCGGGTTCCGGGCCTACCCGCGGCGCCGCCGTACCCGGCCGCGCAGGACAAATCATGCCCTCGCTCTTCCTCCCCAGTCCCTTCCCGCCCCGAGCGCCCCCGCCTACCGGGTCCCTCCGGCGGCCGGTCCCGCCCCGCCCTGGCCCCGGCGATACGGAACCAGGCCGGCCGTTGCGCCGTTAAGCCCGGCCGGTAACGCCGGGAACTTACGTCGCACCTTTTAGCCGCCGATCTCGAGCGGCGGCCCCTCCCGGGTCCCTGGCTCTTCCCCGGCGGGCCGCCGCGACGTCTGTGTGCGTGCTTGTGCGGGTTTTATTTGCGCAGGGTTCGGTAAAACGGGGTTTGGGTTGCATTTCGCTCCCCACAGACCCAGAGCCGAATTTCGGAGGTATCCGGGCTCTGGTGGACTGAGGGGGGCGACGCGCCCCTCGCCTGGCATCCTCCGAGAGCTCGTCCGAGGGCCGGGAGCTGCCTCCGTGGGCGCCGCTCAGCCCCCAGCCCGCGCCCCGAAACCACGCGGCTGAGTGGGCGGCAGCCGTGAGGGTGGCTGCGCTCGTGGAACCGCCAGGAGCATGTGTGTGCGGGTGCGCGCGGCTGGAGGGCGCGCGCCCGAGCGCGGCCGCAGGGTTTCCCGGGGACGGCGGGAGGCGGCCGAGCCAGAGGCTCCTCGGAATGGCGTGGTGGCCACGAATCAGGTGGGTGATTGGGGGGCGGTGGCGGTCTTCAGTGCCCCAGTAATCCCCAACAGCGCGACCCCGAAGCCACTTGAAATAGACAGTCTAAGTTAATACAGCGTGGTTGCTATGCAACCGCAGCAGACAAAACCCTCTGGCTCCTATCAGTTTGCGGCTTTCCGAGCCCCGCCCACGTGGAAATTTCGGCTCTACAGCCGTGCGCTCTCCTCAGGTCGGTCCACGACCCACTGTTGCACCAAACCACCATCAGCCACAGACCACGTCATGGCTCAGGCCAATCGTCCCTGCCTAGCATCATCAGGCATCAAAGCAGAGTAGTGTCTGTCAGTGTTCTAAAGAGGGGAAGGGAGCTCCCAGGGAGAGTGTGGTGTGGTTGGGATCTTTCCATTCTTATTTAACTCCACAACAGTGCTATGAGGCAGGTACTATTGTCCCCTTCAGAAAGAAGGGACACTGCAACTAAGGTTAAATTAATTGTGTAGGGACACTCAGCTAATAAGTATCAAGAACTGTGAAGAATCTGAGATTTTACCCTCCTTGCAGGCTAACATGTTAGCTGGTCACAGGTTCACGGATGCTGACAGAGCACAGGAAAGTACTGGGTCAGAAATGAAAGACTGTTACAGCAAAAGCTGTAGCCACAGTGTCAACATGTTTGTGTTCGGTTCCTGAACCCCAGTTCTCACCGGAATGAAGCAGATGGGCCCAGACGGATGCTTGCACACAAAATTGATTGCATTACAGGAGAGAAATGCTAAACTTGGGGAACCCACCATTTAATAGCAGGCAGTAAGCAAGACTGCTCTTGGTCCCACGAGGAGACACCCTGAAGGTTGCTCACTGCCAGCACAACCCTGAGACATGGCCCAAGTGAACAGGGTTTTTGCATTCTTAGCATTACCTTACAAGAGCCTGCAAGGATGCTGAGGGCCCATGGTGGCCTGTCTCACCAAACAGTAAGTGGCAGAACCCTGATTGCTGTCAGGCCTGTTTCATTCCATCAAAATGTAAGTAACATTCCTTGACAACAAGAATTTTTTTTTTATGTATAACATTGTTATGCCCCTTTAATAAAGATTAATGAAATAAAATACGTCCTTGCAGACATCAGGGAATTCTTGCATGTGCAAAATTAGCCTGTAAAATAGAATATTACTTTAAATCATATTTACATAATTCTTATTGAACTCTGCAATGTACTGACACTTACGGCATATCAGAATCTTCACTGGTTCTTGGAGTTGAACATGGAGGAACGGAGGAAGAGACAGATGTTCAGTGCCCCTGTGGGAACACCATGCAGAGGAATTTTGTCCCAAGGTGTTGGTGCCAACTCTCAAATGATGAGTCATTGACATAACTAAGTAACAACTCAGGCTCATATATAAAAGTTCTGCATAGGGAACACTGGGAAAGAGACAGGTGCGAGAGAAGGAAGTGTGTGTTTCTAATTCCACTTGATGAATCAAACAAAGAATTTTAGATATTTGGTTCCTTTCACTAGCTGAGGCCAAAGCTCCTCCTGTCATGGAAAACATTACCAAGATACAGGGTTAGAAGACAGTGTGGAAAACGAGGCTTGTAACAAACTCCACTAGCAATCAAGGTTGTACTTTTTACCCCCTACAGTGAGAAGACTGGGAAAGCCACAAAGGAACAAGTTCCATGTGTGTTCTATGACAATTAATAAGCGCTTTATAGTGAATCTAGCTTCATAGACAGCAATGTTAGCATGTAAAGGGAATGAAAATGTGTATTTAGTTGCCATCTGAGAAGAAAGATTCAGTCGGTTTTAAGGTCTTAAACCTTTCCTAACCCTAAGAGATGAATTTTTTTCGAGAGGTACATACAGTAAACAGCAGCCATTATGAAACCTGAACCAAGAATTACTCCAAGCGAAAAAAATTACCCCTTCCTTCCTGCCGACAGAGGGAGCCAAAGCACGAACTGTAACCACCTCCAAGCAGGCTGATAGCGCGCAGCTGCAATTGGATTTTCCTGAACAGCAAAGCCCTAAATTAAATACAACTTCACTTTGCTGTTTTAAAGTTCACATCCATTATTCACCCCTGGGAGTCTGCAATAACACATTTCATGTTTGTACAGCAGAATTATTTTTAAGTTACTATGTTGCTCTATTTTCAGTGCTGAGGAGCAGCTCCAGCCTCCCCCAGAAGGCCTAGAAATCTATACTGTTCTGTATTTTCACTACCTTTGCTTTGCTTCAGAAGGAGGAGGTCATTGGAGGACGGGCTTAACTCAGTTCACTGAGTAGTTAGGGAGTATGTATTTGGGCCTCCTGTGGGAGACAGAGTGGAAGTCTAAGACACAGTTCATGGAGACTTCCAATTCCTTGGGAGAAACATGAGCAGTTGAAAATGAAGCAATACACAAATAATGCCGTACAGCGAATGAAAACAAATGGCAAAGTGTGATGGGCACCCCAGCCAGTGTAAGTGTTTTGAGTTTGCACTCCCAAGTGATAAGTATGTACTACTGTATTAATTATAAGCATACCCCCAAAAGAAGTTTTAAAAGGATGAGATTTTTTTACAACAAAGATGTTGAGGTTTGGAGCTCAGACTGCAGAGTCACACTCCTGGGGTTCACATCCTGGCTCTGACTCTGATTTGAAAGACGTAATCCTCAACTTCCTAAAGCCTTTCTTTCCTCCTCTGAAAAATCCCTGAAGTTGTTTTGAGGATTGTAGAAATTAATCCTTGCAAGGGTTTATCTTAGGGCTGGCGGACGGTAAATGTGGAACAAGTGTTTGCTGTTATTAGTAGCAAGCAACTCTCAATTTAAAAACAAAAAGCCACATCCTGCAGGAACAAACCAAAGTTCAGATACAGCATCAACTAAATTTGTTGCAACCCTGAGACATTGTCCACCTCCCTACCCGGCTCCTACTGGACCATCAACAGCATGTCTGTTTCCAAACAGAACACTCAGCTTCTCATACTGAAAGCTGGAAACATTTACCTTCAGCTTCATGATTTCCTCAGTTTTGTCTCAAAGAACTTGGGTGGGTTCTTATTTTCACTTGTGGAAGCCCACGGTGTTCCAAAATGAAAACTTTTTGCCAGTAAAATCAACACTTAAATGATGGGCCTTTTCATCCTAAAAAATTTTAGCACTGAATTATTAGCCAGACCAATAACCAAACTACATAGGTGGCAAGATGGGAATAAGGAAAGGAAAAGAAAATTTTCTAGGATGAAGAAATACAGGCATTAAGATAGAGAAGACGGACGAATAGGCCCTTACAGAAGTACTGTGGGGGGAGGGGGGGAGGAGTTAAATGTGTTGGGAGATTAGGTTGGACAGGGACAGGTAGGACTGAGGCCAGCTGGGGCAAAGTGGCCTCTGCAGGCCTGATTCAGGATGAGGAAGGTAGATGTAATGCTACAGGCAATTGGTAGCTACTAGATTCTTCTGGTATGTGCTTTAGAAAATGATTAATTCAGGAGGTGGCATGCAGGCTGAGTGGGGTAGGGCCCAAGGGTCAGAGAGACCACTAAATTTCATTAAATGTGTACTTGGTGTTTTCCTATGCTTCCTCGTCTCTCCAGCAAACGATGATTGAGGGTCTACATGAGATACAAAGAAAAAGACAGATGCCTGGTTTATAAGCCTAATGGAAGTGAACACAGGTACACAGCCAACTGTGATGCTGAGTCAAGAGGTCTCCAGGTGAGATACAGGTGGAAGGGGACTTGAGGGGAGAGAGAGGGAGAGGGAATTAGAGACGAAGGCCGCATATGAAAAGACTCTCCAACCTAAGGCCAATTTGTGTGCAGGAATCCTGGCAGGGATACAGCCTGGGGGATAGGAGGAGGAAGAGCAGACAGTCTGGGAAAATGGTAGAGGCTGAGAAGTCCAATGCATGGCATAAAAAAGGGTCTAGCTAACTTGGCCTTGGGTGGAGCTAACTTGGCCTTGGTTCTGGTAGAGTAGGTCACCGGGGTTCAGGGAGCTAGTGACAAAGTCAGGTATGGGTCAGTTCCATTGTTCTGTGCCATCAGCCAGTCTCAAGAGAACAAAGAATACCCAGCTGAGGATAAATGGAACATGATCCAGCCCCCAAAGAAAGGGCTTGGGAAGAGCAGGTTGAAAATCTCAGACTAGTAGGCTGGTGTTCGGGGGAGGGGGATCTATTCTAGTCACAGAGGGGAAACTGAGGTAGAAGCAGGTATTCACGTTCTGAGGGAGTCAGTGCCAGTTCTGGACCTTGTGGCTGGGTTGACTGGGTTGCTGAGCAGGTTTCCAGAGTAGAGCTCAGGAAGGATGTAGGACCATCCTGTAGGTGGCAGTCACTGTCTGCTTTCGAGATGGCTGGACAAAGGCCAAGCCAGATGGGAGTCTGAGTCTTGTCAGGCTTTGTGCCTGCAGACAGCACATTTACTCCTTTATGCATTGAGCATGGCTAAATGCCAGCTTCCGCACTAGTATTTTTTTTTTCAGCTCCTCAGGTGATTGTCCTATGCAGCCTAGTATGAGAACAAATGCTTTCTGCCCATTTCTACTACAGTGGTGACCATGGCCCAGGAGCATCAGCAGACCCTGTGAGCTGGATAGAGAGGCGGGGTCTCAGACCTCCCCCACCCCTGATGAATCAGAATCTGCATTTTTTTTTTCCTTCAGGGCAGATGGAGTGTAGCATTTTAACAAGGGTGCAAAGAAGGCTCACAGAATGTACTATGTGGCTTGGGGTATGTGTGGGGGTAGTTTGTGGGGCAGGGGGAGGATGAACTGGGGTGGGTGGAACCAGAATCTGCATTTGAATAAGATCCGCCAGGTGATCCATTTGCATTAAAGTTTGAAAAGCCCTGGTTTGGGATTTAGGTATTCAGACTCTCACTAGTCCGCTTCGGCTTCTGTTACCGGCATCGATTTAAATCCTCAAGGAGATCTCAAAACTACATCAGAAAGCTCAGGATCGATCTGATTTATTGGCCCAAAACATTAGCTCAGAGGATATTATACCCCTTTACTTCCCACTGCATGGGAAATTGGGGAAGGAAAGGTATGTTGGTAATGACATCTGGTAGAACCTAGGTCAAGTCCATTCCAGAACAGGCAGAAGAATCACTCTAGGCTTCCTTTCTCCTGAGTCAGACTGAGGGACAAGGCTGATGAGTGAGAAGGAAATCTTCCAGGCAGAGGTGTCCAAGCTTTTAGGGTCTCAGCTCTTTCCCCACGAGATGTCTGTCATAGACCCACAAGGGACCCCAACAACCCTCTGTCTCAGTGGAGCTCTTGTTATTTGTCATTAAATTTCTGATTCTAATGAGAAACATTGTTATATATTTATTTTTGTTTGAGAGAGAGAGAGCATGCGACAAGTAGGAGAGGGCAGAGCTGGGGAGAGAGAATCTCAAGGAGGCTCCATCACCAGCAGAGAGCCTGAGGCTCTATCCCATGACCGGGGGATCATGACGTGAGCCAAAATCAAGAGCTGGATGCTCAATTGACTGAGCTACCCAGGCACCCCATATTGTCCACATTTTAGTTATTTCATTTATTTGTCATTGCTTTAGAATGCCATTCTGAATGCATTTAGAATGCTTCACCTTGTCTCCACCAAGTTCTCAAAACTGCCTCACAGAGTGTGTAAGAAGAACATTTTTGTAGGCAAAGGTAGTTTTTAAGCCCTCATCCTCCCCCACCCTATGCTCATATAATCTCATCATTAAACCTGAGACCCCTGTCAGCAGGACAGCCTGGCTCATCTCTGCAGGTCAGTGGGAGGAGAAGAAAGCCTGAGAGGCTTGACTAAATGAGGCAGTGTGGTCTAGTGGGCTTTGGAGACAGTTGTATAACCCTAGGAAATTACCTCTCTGGATTTTCACACTTCAAAGATGGAGAAAATTCTATTTCACAAGACTGTCATGGGAATTAACTGAACTTCTAACACAGTGACATGACATTAAGGGATATAATAATTGTCTCTTGGGGTTCGTGGGTAGCTCAGTTGGTTGAGCATCCAACTCTTGGTTTTGGCCCAGGTCATGATCTCAGGGTTGTGGAATCAAGCTCCATGTTGAGCTCTATGCTGAGCATGGAGCCTGCTTGAGATTCTCTCTTTCCCTCTGCCCTTCTTCTCCACTCGTGCTCTCTCTCTAAAATTTAAAAAAAAAAAAAAAGCCAACAAAAACAACATATTACCCTAGAGCTTAGCAGGCTAAAACAATAAAAAAATTATTACCTCACAATTTCTGTGGGTCAGGGAGCATATGCCGAGTGGTTCACACTCAGGGTCTCTCATGAGGTTATTTGAGGTTGTAATTATCTGAAGGTGTGACTGGGGCTGGAAAATCTGCTTCCAAGATGAGCCACTCCTGTGGCTATTGACAGGAGGCCTCAGTTCTTAGCCACAGACTTCTCCACAGGGCTGCATCCCCGAGTGAGTGAGAGAGAGAGAGAGAGAGAGAGAGGTGTAAACCACATGTCTTTTATGACATAGCCTCAGAGGTCACATACCATCACTTCCACTGTATTTTATTGCTCACACAGACCATCTCTAATACAGTGTGGGAAGAGACTACTGAGCGGTATGAATACCAGGAGGTGGGAATAGTGGGGTCCATCTCAGAAGTTGGCTTCCCCAGCATCTATAATATTAATTCTTGCCTCTTTGTAACATGACAGCCATATTCTTGCTCTTCTACTTCAACCAACAAAAGGAAGACAGTTAAAATGATTCACCTTTGTTCTTCTCACACTAAATTACTTTGGAAGCTTCCACCCTCACGTCAGATCTACAGTCATGACTCAGAAATTTGGGACTAGGTTCATAATTTGTTCCAGTTCATCTGAAGGCTATGGAGGCACACAGGGATGTTCCTTGTTTTACTTTTCTTTGGTCCTCTCCCACTTTCCCCTTGAAATGATTTGTTCTAGGCATTTTATTATATTCTCAAGATGTCAGGTAGACAATCTCAAGTAATAGCAAGTATGCTGGCTGAATTTCCGTCCTTGTTCTGGAATATTTGCTCTTGAATGCAAATGATTTACTTTTGGATCCTTGACTCTGTGATTGTAAAACTGAATTCATTTTTATAGTGGTAGGGTCACCATGACTTTTTTCTCAGCTCTTCAGAAGCAGACTTTAAATTCCCAGAAAGGAAAGGGCTAATGAACACTAGCAAATTGGAGGCACAAAGGGATAAAGAGAAGGGCAGCTATTCCCCTCTGTTTTTCTGGCACAAAGGGATAAAGAGAAGGGCAGCTATTCCCCTCTGTTTTTCTGGGTAATCCTACCTAGTATCCAAAGGTTTGTCGTTTTTAAGCCTGTGGAAAATAATAATGATAAATAGAAAGACCTCCAGGGTATTGTTATAACAGATTCCATGTGAGAGCCTTGAACATGACTCATGCAGGTGTTGAATAAATGGATGGATGGATGGATGGATGGATGGATGGGTGGGTTAATTCTTCAGGTATAATAAGACCAGAGCTGATACCCAGCTGGTAGTGCCTGTATGGAGTAAAGGTCAGGGTCTGTTCCTTTGGTCAAGCCTCCAGTCAGCTGGGCTGGCACTCATTATACGCTGGTCATTACAGATAGCACCTAGCCTGGGAGAATGTGGCTCCATGTTGCAAAGTGGGTTACAAAGAAATGTCTAGAACCTGAATGATATGGCTGACTCATGGGGTTGGTTAGAACCTGATTGGGAATCTGGAAGGAGCAGGACCTGATGGTCTCAGAGCTGCAACAAGATGGATCTTGGAGCAGATGTCAGAATTCAAAGTAAATCAAACTGAGAATGAATGAATATAGCTGTCAGCTAAATCTGGGGGTGAAACCTGGGAGCAACAAAGGAATACAAAGGGAGGAGAGACTAGGCACAAGGGCTAGGTGAACAGAGGCTCACCTAGTTGACAGGAATGAAAAGAGAGCCAGAGGAAAAGGTATATTAAGTTCATCTGTAGGTGACAGAAAATCAAGGCAACAGAGGCTTAAGTGAACTAGAACTTTATTAAGTTGTAGGCAGAGAAATCCGGAAGAGAGCTGTCCATAGCTGATACGGCAGTTTGGGGATCATCAGGGGTCCAGACTCCTTTTCTCTTTCTGCTTCATCAGTGTGGCTTCTACCTCATGATCAAAGATGGCAGTTCAGACTCCAGCCTTCACATCCACACTCCAGTAGTGTAGAGGGAGGAGTGAGATGAGCATACCCTCACTCCCTTTTGAGATAGGGTTTCTCAGTCTTGGCACCATTGGCATTTGGGGTCAGATAATTCATTATTGTAGGGGCTCTCCTGTGCATTGTAGGATGTTTAGCAGCACCCTTGGTCTCTACCCGCTTGGTGCCAGTGTTAACTTCCTCCTTCCCAGGTGGGACAAACAAAAATGTCCCCAGACATTGCCAAATGTTCCCTGGGGGGCACCATCCCTCCAGTTAGAGAACCACTGCTGACTTTGTGAGGCCGCACCTGATCCCTCGCTCACATGCCATTGATCAGAACTTAGTCACAAAGGCAACTCAGTTACAAGGAGTTGGGAAACGCAGTCTTTATTGCAGACAGCTACGTGCCAGCCCCAACTCAGGAGTTCTCCTACTAGAAGGAAGGAGACGAGAGCTATGGGAGATGATGCAAGTGTGAGGGCTCAGACAGACTTTGGCTGTTTTGTCCCAGATCCTCGCTCCTACCTACTGCCTAAGGATGGAACAGCCGGAAGTAGAAGGATGTGTGGTCCCAGCTGTAGCCAGTGGCACCCAGGATCTATGAGGCAGACGCCCTCCTCCCAGAGGTAAGCCTTCCGCTGAGAGACAAATAGTGGGTTCTCTCTTATTCCCTCTCAACGTGTTGCCTAAATTGGGTTAGGAACACGTTGCAGGGCAGTGTTTCCTAGTCTGCCCCTCCCCCACTTGCCCCCACCAGATGGCCCCAGCGTAGTCTCCTCCCTCCTTTCCTCATCCCTCCAGCCCTCCTCTCCTGCTCTCCTCTCCCTCTCCTTTTTCCCCATTAGATGTGCTTCTAAGAGGCCTGGATGTAGAATCAGGAGGCCTGAGAGCCAGCGTGGAGGGTAAGTCACTCACCCCTTCCAGCTTCAGTGTCCTCATCTGTAAAGTGAGGGGCCGACCAGATGACCCCTAGAGTCCTCCCTGACTCTAAAATGCTTCGATTCACTGGAACCCCTAAGACAGCAGGGAGTAGCAGAGAAAGTTCCTCTCTGACGAGTGGCATCAAGACAGCCCCTGGCTGGGTGTCTGTCTGCCAGACTTCCCTGCCGCGTGAAGTCGCAGCCTGGCAGATGTCCCTTAGATTCCCCCCACCGGCTCCAGAGAGGCCTGCTTAGGATAGCTGGCACACATGTCTTGCTAAGTGTGACCACCTCAAACCATGCCATATGTGCTCAGTACAAACTGTCCCTGCGTCAGTCAGAAGGATGGGGTGCGTCCTGGGCTCCCAGTTAAAGGTCAAAATGGCTCTCATGACGGCACAGCTGGCCTTGAGAGAGGCTTTGTTTCACTTGTCGTATCTCCATATCCTGTTTAAATTCTGTTTCCCTAGTTAAAGTGTTTTCATTTCTTTGTTTTTCAATAAATGCTTCTTGAGCACCTGTTATCCTGCAGGCCTCAAGAATACAAAAACAAATAGGACCCTCCCTTTCCGGAGCTGGCACTGAACTCGGCCTTCCCAGCGTCCCCTGATCTTTTCCTACCTGACTCTCCAGCCTATTTCCCTCCTGGCTGTGTGGCTCTGCTTGGGTTCCTCCCTCCTGGGGCCCTGTCTCCTTCCCTGGGGAGGTTTTGCACATGCACAGGCTCAGTGTGAGCTGGGACCCCACCCCTGTCTCCTCTCTCTCTTTCTCTCTCTCTCCCCCCCACGCTCCCCCATGCATGCACACACACCCCTACCTCTCTCTCTGGACTTCCTCATTCTCCAGGTTTCGGCTTAAATGTTCCATCTTCAGGGAGACCGTCCCTGACTGTCCTGCCCTAGCCCCAGACAGAACACAACCCCTCTTACACTCTCCCACAGCAGTTTGGCCCTCCCTTTCAAAAAAAAGAAAAAAACCAACACTCACCATCTAACTCCCCTCCACCCCACTGGCCTGGGAGCTACCT
This sequence comes from Proteles cristata cristata, assembly GCA_017311185.1. Classification (NCBI taxonomy): domain Eukaryota; kingdom Metazoa; phylum Chordata; class Mammalia; order Carnivora; family Hyaenidae; genus Proteles; species Proteles cristata. The sequence goes on along the minus strand of JAESUZ010004270.1, from coordinate 1,302,441 downwards.
GGCAGCCCTGGGGAGCCGAGTCTCTCTCCGTCACTGCAGGCCGATTCTGGGCTGAACAAGACATGAATGTGTACATGGATGAGCACAGCTGTGAAGGGGAGAGACATAGAAACAGAAATACTCAGCCAAGCTCTACTCCGAGAACGTGAGCAAGGCTGGTGGCCAGCCCAGGAGGAAGAGTCCCCGCCGCTGGGGCAGGGAAGGGATGGTGGGAAGTCTCAGAGGACATTTGTAGCTGGTCTTGAAGGGGTAGGAATGGGAAGCATGGAGAGTAGAGGAAGGAGCAGCCCAGGTAGAAGAGAGCAGTATAGACAAGGGGTGTGGCCCCTGGGGTCCCCAAGACCTAGGCAGAGGAGCTATGGGGCAGACGAGTGCCCGGCCCTTGGCCTGCCTTCTCGCAGGAGCTTGTCCCTTCTGCTCTGCCTCTCCGCTGCCTCCACCCACCCCAGACACCTGGCTTTGGAGCTTTCAGAATCTCTGGTCTGAGGTTCTTCCTGTGGCAAGCCCTCCAGACAGCGGTTCTCCCTCCCCCTCCTCCCCACCATCTCACCTTTTCTCCCTCCCCTGCCCTCCCTTCCTTCCCTGCTTTCCTTCCTCCTTCCCCCTCCCCTCTCTCCTTACTTCCCTCCCCTTATTTTCTTTCCCTCCCCCTTTCCTCCCTTCTCTCTTTCCTTCCTTTCCTCCTTCCTTGCTTCCATTCACCAAATTCACCTCAAGTTTACTAAGCTCCTTCTATGTGTTAAAAGTTAGAAATTTTTCTTTCTCTTTGAAAGCTTTGAAACAGGAATCCCTCCAAATCCCAGCAATGGTTCCCCTGGGCTGGAACTGTGGTCTGGGACACCAAGAAAGGCTGTCACGGGGGCAAACAAGGGCAGAAACATGCTCCAGCTGGATCCCGAAGTAGGCACGGATTTAGAGGGACCAGGTTAGCTGAGTTGCCCAGAACAGAAATGGGGTTAAGAGAGCCAAACAAGCTTCTCTCGTGTTGCACACCATCTAAATGACTCTCCTCTGCTCCGTGTGGAAGTGCCCAGCCAGTGGCTGCGATTCCAAAGCTTTGGCCCTGGGAAAGGAGGAAGGCTGAGCTCAGGATAGAGAAAAGGGCCATCCCGAATCTCCACCGGAAAGGGCAGCAGAGAATGCAGAAAGGCCGGGAGCGTGGCCTTGTTTGCTCTCCTCAAAAGAACTATTACTGCCTCCTGCTGGATGACCTCTGGTTCTCTCTCTGAAGAGACCTTAACTTTTGCCTTGCCTGCTTTTCTCTACCAGTGAGGAGCTTAAATGTGCAAAATGCCTTACTTCCCTGCAGGTAGGAAGGAGACTCTGCCCACAGAGGCTGCTACTCAGCTCCTGAAGGCAAAGCAGGGTGGTGGGGCGGGAGTCCCGGAGGCCAGGCCGCCCGTGGTGAGCTGCTTGGAGGTGGAGGCCCAGCAGTGATGGCTCTGGAAGACAGACTGTAGCCCTGAGGTTGCCTTGGGGCCATTCAGTTTAGCAGTCAAATATTTTATCTTGTATTATGGAGTGGGGTTTTGTGCGTAGTGGCTTCCTAACTTGACCTTGGGTGTTGAAACACTGTCATCCACTTATACATCTTGTCTTCCGGGGAATCCATCCCAGAGCTGACGAAACCCCATTGAGAGGTCTCAGTCAGTACTTGTGAGGAGATGAGGGCGGGTAGGGCTTGGAACAAAACTCAGGTGTGTGGGGCTCACAGCCAAGCCTTGCAAAGCTGCCTCTCACACAGAGTCTGCCTTAGACCACCTGGGCACACGGAACCACCTGCCCAGTAGGAAACTTTAAATCCGGATTAGGCACCTTTTTTGGTGAGACTGAAGAAATGAAGAGGAGGAAAGTCCCCGGCAGGCAGCTTATAGGCTTACACAGGGGGAAAAAAGTCATTTGAGGAATGAGAGAAGACAAAGAGGTTAGTGTGACAGGAAGGCTGAGAGGAATAAAGCCAGGAAGCAGAGTAGGAGGGGAGGAGGACCCTGGCCAGAGGAGGCAGAAGAACAAAGGGGTGAAGGACGTGCATCTAAGTGAGAGTGAGGGAGGCTGTCAGGAGAGGGAAGAGCGGCTGGTTCCCGGTGATTCTCCTGACAGGGAAAGTTGCCGTCAGAGGCCTGGAGGGTACAACCCCCCACTTGGCCTCCATGGAGGAGTCCAGCCCCATCCAGCCGTCTCAGTCTCCGACAGAATGCTCTGCCCTCCCCTTAGCTGAGGGAGTCAGCCTCCGCCTACCGGCCGGCCGGCCCAAGGAGAAACCCCAGCTCCTGCCAAATATCACCTCACAGAGACAGGCATAGCAGCGATGGGAATTCTGAGGGTAGGTGTGGAAAGAAGTTATTTCTGTCCATACCCGTTTATTCTTTGGGAGTCCTAAACATACTGGTGGGGACGGTTCCCGGGGCCAGTGCTGGGGCACTGGAAGCAGGAAGTATGTAGGAATGCAGTTGGCCAGGCCACGTGGGCCACGCCTGGAGTGATGGTACAGGGTTCGTTTCGTCATTCGGCACACATTTGTTGACTGTCTACTAAGAAGACAGCGAGCGAGTCAAAGTCTCTATCTCTTGGATTCTAGTTTACATTCTAGATTACGTTCTAGTCAGAGGTGATAGATAAGTGAACAATAAGCCAGTTCTGTAGGTATGTGAAGCAAACTCCTCGGTTCTTCGCTTCGCAGCCTGATAGAGGCTGACTAGAACCAGGTCTTCGTAACTCTGGTGGCAACAGAACAGAGCAGAAACATTGTTGGTCCTTTGGTGGGTCACTGCTAACTTGGTTTTGTACAACACTTGTTTGCATTTTTTTTTCTTTTCACGATTTCCAAGATAGTCAACAATCCTTTACGGAGTCAAAGAAAGACAAGCTCCTGAGAGTGGACCCTTCCAGAAGGAGACACACCTCCTAACTGGGATTCCTTCTGCCGGTGTCTTCCCCTCACTCACCTTCCTGTATTCCTAGAGGAAGCCTTATTACACGCTGATGTCGTCACGAGACTACTAAGCGATAGAAAGCCCCGACTCCGCTGACGTGGCCAAAAGACACCCATCATCTCACCAAACAAGAAACCTGGGGGAGGGGCCCCCCTAGATGAATTCAGTGGTCCCAGTGCTTCCCTTCCTTCTGCTCTGCCATCCCAGGCTGGATCCCCTCAGGCACACACAATGCATGCTGCATGCAGACAACCCCACATCCAGCTGCAGAAGGGGCACTTCGTCCCTGTGTATGCAGGACAGGAAGGAAAGCCTTTCCAGGGCCCCCAGTGGACTTGCCCTCAAGACTTGTGAGTCTCCTAGGTCACTGGCAAGGGAATGGCATTTCCATGGCTGTCTCTGAGAAGAACAGGACCATGAAGGGAGTAGGGATTGTGACCACAGAAAGTGTTAGTTAAGGAGAAAAGGGTGAGTGGTGACTGGTTGATGGGTAGATGGCCACAAATGTCTGTTACAGATGACCCCCCCCCCTTTCAGGAGAAAACTCAAACTCTGTAGTAGGACATCAAAGGCACTTCATGAGCTGGTCCCTGCCTGCTCCTTTGGTCTTATCTTTATCAACAACACCAACTGCCTTTCTGGAGCCGTATCAAAGCATTGTGATGATCTGAACCCTCTTTGTTCTCTAGTGACTCAGTACCTCTGCCCGTACTGTCCCTGGCCGCCCCTCCCCCTTGTTCTCCCAGCCAGTTCTTCATCCATCACCACCCTGGTCTAGCACGCACATTCCCAAAAGCTTCCCTTGATCCCTGCATCCAGGTTGAGTTAGAAGGTGCTTCTCTGCAAGTGGCTTAGTCGTAGCCACAACAGGTACGAATTGGTTAGCAGTCATCCAACATGGACATGTACAAAAAAATCTAACATACATTAACAATACCTCGTATCTAACAATTATTTAGCACTTACCATGTAGCAAGCACAGTAAAAGTGCTTACTTCATTTGATCATTTAATCATCATAAAATTTTATGGGTCGGTGTTCCAAGGTCATTTTACCATGTTATTTAATAACCCCAGTTCCTCGGGGCACCTGGGTGGCTCAGTTGGTCAGGCATCCACCTCTTGGTTTCGGCTCTAGTCATGATTTCACAGTCCATGGGTTCGAACCCTGCATTGGGCTCTGCACTGCCAGCCTACTTAGGATTCTCTCTCTCTTTCCCTCTCTCCCCTGCTCATGCACACATGCGTGCATATGGTCCCCCTTCCTCTCTTTCTCTCTCTCTAACATAAATAAATAAACTAAAAAAAAAAACAACCAAAAAACCCACAGTTCTTCACCCACCCATTTTATGCCCATCCATGGCACTTTTCACTCCCTGACATACTATATGTTTACTTCATTACTCGTCCATGTCTCTCCACCGGAATGTAAGCCTCCCGATGTCAGTATTTGTTTTATGCCAGCACCTAGAATAGTGCCTGGCATATAATAGGCCCTCCATGAATAGTTGATGAATGATTGGTAGAACCGTTGTTCCTTTTTTACAGACAAGGGAACTGGGGCCCTGAGTGGGTAAGCAGCTTGCTCAGATCATAGCTAGGAGGTGGCGGAATTGGGATACAAACCCAGGCCATTTGGTTCTGGAGACGCGTAACTGTAACAGTAGACTCGTAGCCCGGCTACACAGCCCACCTAGTCAAGACCCCCTGAGTTACCATAAAGTCACAGCAGGGATTACTAATAGCAGGATGGTGTTGGCTTAACAGGATGTGAAGGGACCAGGAAAACAGATGGCCAAAGAGTAAATGTTGTGGAACAATCAGGAAGGTATTGCCCTCCCAGGTTCAGGACAGACAAACTCGTTTTATTATTACAGCTTCTTTCTGGTTTTCATAAGTGTACTGTTTGCTCACCTGCCCCTCAAGGCAGCTTCAGGACTTCAGTAAAATACAAGTTACTACCTGTTTGCATAATTACAGCGAAGATAGTTTGGGGGGTTCCTTCTGTTCTGTCTTCATTTTTGTTGCATTCCTGCGTATTTTGGCCCTAGCAATGGTGGTGGTTTTGACATTGTCAATCAGGAACTCACTTGGCAACAGCGTAAATGCCATCGGTATTCCCATCAACCACTTGTTTAAACAGTTTGGGTTTCCAAAGGATTTTATGAATTACCGATTAAAACAAAACTGGAAATCGCAGCATCATTTATTTCAACGTATTGCTTGGAGCATATGGTCACGAGAAAACATGAACTCTGTCCTCCTGTTGATTCCTGAGAAGGAGTTACACTACAGTGATAGAATACAATAGGTCATGGCAGGCCTCCCCGGCAACTAATGTTTTTTTAATGTGCCTAATATCTGCCAGGTGTGGTATTAGCTTCAAAGTGGTGAACAAGCCAGCATAGTCCTTACACTCATGGAATTTTCTGGTGTACTTTCCCAAATAGCATTCAGCCCTTTGCAGAGCAGGATGACCTACTTATTCACACACTTGTTCTCTAGGAAGCAGTGATGCATTTGTGGATGCTCCATTCACATTCTTCTCCAGCATCTGTTGGAGGAGGGAGGCGTACACACTAATTAGGAAACAGGGCAGGTGGGAACAGACCAGGATAAGCCCAACACGGGCCCTGAGCATGGGTGCTTAAGCTGCACCCTGTCCTAACCTGGCCCTCTCCAATTGAAGACAAGTATGTTTGCTCCCTAATCAATCACTAGAAAATCACATGTCCTTATTCAGGTTTCTGGCCCTGAAACCTGTTCTCTGTACATCTGTTTGCATATGGGCATCTTCATGCAAGTGGTACGTGGCCCTTTCCATGTCTGACTTCCTTCTCCCTGAGACGAAGCCTGTGAGGCAGACTGGTCAGCCAGTGGTACCTCTGACCTGCCTGAGAAGTGACTTCTGTGTGTCATGTAAATGAGCGGAAGGTGGGCAGGTTTCTCTTCACTTGACCACCCACCAGAACCTTCTGGCCTGACCTGCAGCCCAACCTTGGCACCAGCTTTATAAGTGATGTTCACTTGTAAGTCAGCATAGACTGAGTACTTATCTGCGTGAGGCTCAATCCTCTGAGCAGGCTCAGAATTCGACTCATTGAATCATCGGTTCTCAAGAATCCCAAGATCGTTCAAACATGAAGAGACCACAGACACACCAGAGAACAGCTCAAACTCACTACTACAGACACCTCTGCTCTCAAAAGTATTTTTTTATAAATGTTTATTTCTTTTGAAAGAGAGAGAGAATGCACATGCACTCAAGTTGGGGATGAGGAGAGAGAGAATCCCAAGCAAGCTCCGTGCTATCAGCCCACAGCCCAAGGTGGGGCTTGATCTCACAACCCGTGACATCATGACCTGAGCCGAAATCAAGAGCGGGATGCTTAACCAACTGAGCCACCCAGACGCCCCTGAAGAGTAAATTTAAGTAAGAAAAGAAACCACTCATTGATTCCATGCTGAGAAAGATTTCTTTCCTCTCTCTCTTTCTTGATCTACTTATTTCTCATAATTCTCCTTCTCTGAGCTTCTCCTGGGGGCATACAAAATGAATCTCTCTGGTGTCCTGGGAGAACACTCTATAAAAATAAAGCCCTCATGAGGAGGCCCTGGGCCACATGGGAGGTACTAAGCATGGCTCTGCTTCTCGTGGGACGTGAGAAGCCTGCCTCCGAAGGCACCGATCTCACTTGTGATGTCATTGCTGCTCTGCTTGCGTCCATCACCCCATAAACTATCAGCTCTGTAGGGCAAGGGTGCAGCCTTCCCTCCATGTAGTCCCAGTGCAAAGCCAGGGTGTAGTTGGGGCTCAATAAATATTTATTGAAAGGAGGCAAGAAGGCAGGCAGCCAGGAAGAAATGTGTGTGGGGTTCCCGAAGCTTCTGAGAAGGACCCGAAGAAAATGCGGAGAAAGACCTAAGGTCTGGGTGAGAACAGAAGTTGCACAATTCCCCAGGTCAGAGCAGGTGAGAGCCTCCTGTCTGATGTGCTGAGAGCGCAGGTTCGCCGGGTTTGGTGCGGGAGGAGGGCGCATGCTCTAGCAGCCACGGAAGGGGCTGGGGCTCCGCCAGGCTGGGGGCAGCGGTGCTTCAGCGGCCCGTAATCGCGGGTGTGAGGGCTGGTGGGTGTGCAGGGCGGTGAGGACCCCCGGACGGATCCACGGCACAGAAACATGGAAGCCCAGGCCTCCCCGAGTTCCTTCACAACACGACTCATGGTGGGAATCTGTTGTTCACGGGAGCCTCGGGTAAGGAGGTAGCTCTGCCTTGGCAGCTACAGATGAGACCCTTTGGAGGCTTTTTAGGTAGTGGATGTGGGTCCAGAAGAGAAGCCTTGGCACTCAAGGACCTCCTGGGCTGGGCCTGTGGAGGAGTCCTAGCAGCCAGTGTAGACGTTAGCACATGGCCACATTTAAAGAACCCTTTCACACAGGGGACTGTTGCCCGCTTTTTACAGATGGTGAAAATGAGATTCGATAGGGCTGAATAACTTTCCTAAAATTCTCACAACCAGTAAAATGTCAGGCTCTGTACTTTAGGGCTTCTGGCCCCGATCAGTAGAGGAGTAGCAGGCGCACTGCAGAAAATGGCCAGCAGAGGGCAGCCTTCACAAAGAAGCTGTGCATTGCTCTTTCCAAGCTAATGCTCCTGCTGTCAGGACAAACCCTGGTGAGCTACACTGAGAAGGGCAGAACATCCTCTCCTGCGATTTTCCTGCCAATAAAAGAGCTTATGCCAGTCTAACACCAAAATACCACATTTACCTAAATTCAGGAACAGTCTTATTAAAATATCTGGGTAGGGCCCTTCAAAAATATCAAGGTCAAAAAATTCAGAGATTGGCTGAGGAGCTGTTCCAAATAGATAAGACAACTAAATGCAACACATGACTGATCCTTGATGGGTTTCTGGCCTGGGGGATAAAGTAATAGATGTAAAGGGCATGTGGGGGGACAACTGATGAATTTGGACTATAATTCTATCCATGTTAAATTTCCTGAGATTGACAATTGTACTGTGTTTATATAAGGGAATGTTCTTGTTCTAGGAAATAATTGGGGGCAAAGGGTCACAATGTCTCTATCTTGCTTTTAAACAGTTGAGGAACAGAAAGAATAACACAGTGAAAGAAATGTACGTGATGGGTGAATCTGGATAAAGGGTACATGGCATTTCCTTATTCTGTATTTGCAGTTTTTCTGTGACTTTGAAATTATTTCCAAATAAAAAATTACCAAACCGGTGGAGAGGGGCTGCCCTCTGGAGGGCAGAGGGGCTACCCTTGGTAGCTAGTTCTCTGGAGGTTGGGCCTTGTGGTGGCCCCACCTGATTCCAGGTAGAGAGAGGCTCTATCCTCAGGGAAAGTGGCTTCAACTTCTCTGAAGCCCTGTCTCTTGCCCTGGGGTGACCTAAGTGGCTGCACCCAAAACCCATCTGATAACAAAATTGCCTGAGGTAAAAGATGGCCTTTGCTCCAAATGTTTTGAGGAGAGTTCATGTAGTTAATGCCAACCTGTGGAGGAGGAACAGTGTGCCTAGCTGAAGACAGCATAGAGCTCAAGGTTCCACATCTCAAGGGGCGCTAGGGTCACAGGGAACATTCCTGGGCCTGTGAAATATAGAAAAGGCATGTGATTTGGGGCAGATGGAACCAACAGCCTACGGCCTTGTTGGGTGATCCTTCTAGAAGGTAAAGACTTCTAGAATCTGAATGAGCAGGGAAAATGTTAACAGTAAACACATACTATAAGGAGCAGCCATAAAAAAGGATGTCATGTAGTAAAAAAAAATTCTGGAAAGGGTATAGACCAGTGTGCATTAGAATCACCTGGTAGGTACCCCAGAATTCTGATTCACTTAGGCCTGGAATGGAGATTTAGAATTTACATTTCTAATAGAGTGCCAGGGGCTGCCAGTCTGAGTTGAGTTGCTGTGATGTAGTAGATGATTGCGTCCAGCCCACCTTAGAGTAGTCATGGCTGTGAGGGACATGTGGGAACCACAGTTAAAGAGTTCTAATGGGTCCAAGGGCGACTGGGGTCACCTCTGGCTGGGCGATGGGGTTTAGAGACAGTATCATGGATGAAATGACACTTAAATTAAGTTTCAGAGAAGCTGGGGTGAAGGAGGGCCTTCTAGGGAGAGGGAATGCACACAAGCCAAGATCAGTCCAGTCCAAGTTCATGACTTGAATTCCCTGGGAAATACTAGGCCGAAAGATAGGTGGCGGGGGTGGGGGTGGGGGTCTGAGCACCAGGTCAGGAGTGTGAACTGTTGGGACCCAGTTGGGACCTCTGATGGGAGATGTAGCAGAGGAAGTCTTTAAAAGATTGACCAGCCAGAGATCTGGAGGGCGGAGGAGGAGGAGGAGGCTGCAGGTAGGGAAACCAGATAGGGGCCCCAGCGATAGGCTCCATGGGAGATAAGGACCTGAGCTAAGACATGGCAGTGAGTGTGGAAAACAAGAGTGTTTAAGCATTATAGCCGAAGGAGTGGGGGGTGGGAGTTGAGTTACACAAAGAATCCATTTGTTCTCTTAAGCATTTGGCCTGAAGTCACTACTGAAATTGATATGAAGCATTCATGTTTGCAAAGATATTTTTAAAAATCCATTCAGTATATTTAAAGGATGTTTAGAACTGAAAATTAAGTGTGAGTTTTCACATGAACATCTTCAATAGTCTTCCAGGCAGGAAGTGGGCAGATGGAGAGAGTGATGTGCTAGTAAATATTTAACAACTGACAGGGATTGCCAGAGAGCCCTGCTTGGTAGCAATTGTCAGTTTCCATGCTGTGGGATTCTCCCACAAGGCCAATTTCAAGCCACCAACGTGATGTCAGCTAGGTTGCAAAATTCCAAAAAAGAGAGCAATTGACTCTTGGGAGCCAGTATGAGCTCACCCTAGCACACTCCTGAACGGAGACCAAATACCAGGAAATAGATAGAGCCACTAAGGCAGCAAGTGGGTAGGTCACTTCTCAGCATTGATCCGAGGGCCCAGAGAGGCCCATAGACCTGTGCCTTTGAGCAGGAAGCAGTGAGTCTGGCATAACTACAGGTCTTCCCAGAGAAGGGCCAGTAGGAGAGGCAGAGTTTGTTCAGGCTCCAGTGCCAATAGGATCATTTCACAAGAGAGGAGGAGCATAAAGGAAAGTGTCTTACACTAAGAGTAAGGAGACCCAATTACAGCCTCTGCTACTTAATAGCTATGTGCTTATCTGCCCTGAGCCTCTCAGTCCCTTGCCTTTAAAATGGGGACAGTACCTGTACTAATAATGTCCCCAGCGGGATAGCCCAGAAGCATTCAACGCTTGTCAGAATTTCACCCCCAACCCCCTGCGACAAAGGTATTCCAAATAACCTCCTTCCCACCCCAGACCCTGTGTATTCTCCCACCTGAGGAGTATCCCAGGCATGCGGGGCAGGATCCTGGGAGCCTCGTATGCCTGTCAGCCAGTCAGAGAGAGAGACAGACAGACAGAGGGTGAGCAGCTGTCTGTAGGCATTCTCCACCTCGCTCTGATTCCTCCTGAGCTGAACTTTGTGCCCTTGGATTCTAATGTTTTTCTGATCATTTTTTTTTAATATTTTTATTTATTTCTAGGAGAGAGAGAGAGAGACAGCGTGAGCAGGGGAGGGTCAGAGAGAGAGGGAGTCACAGACTGAAACAGGCTCTGAGCTGGCAGTCAGCACAGAGCCCGACGCGGGGCTCGAACCCACGAACCGCGAGATCATGACCTAAGCGAAAGTCGGACGCTCAACCGACTAAGCCACCCAGGCACCCCATTATTTTGATCATTTTTATCCTTTGGCTTAAAATTGAGATTCTGTTACCTGTAATCCAAAGAACTTGAGACACCTTAATTATCTTCCTTTTAAAATTCTCCTATAGACAAAAGACTGGGAATCAGATCTAGGTTTTGACCCTGGGCAAGTGGCTGAGCCTCTCTGGGTCTTGATTTCTTGTCTATAAAATGAACAGATGAATGAATATGAATGTAAGTGAATTCCAGCTCTACTGTACAGCTCTATGCCATGTACCTTTATCCTAATGTGGAGTATGTTATAGCAAAATGTCCACCCTGTTTCATTAGCCACAAATGAGTTTGTTTTGAAGTCCAGGAACCTTCATATTTGGACTGGGCACAGTGACTCCCTGACCAATCCTATCTGGGCCCAAGACATGGGTGAGAGCCAGGTGAGCTCAGCCCAGGTGGTTGTAAAGGGTCCTAGATCCTGTGGAGGATGGTGGAAGGCTGGTGGCTGCTGGCATGGAGAAGGCTGACGCTGTAGGTTGGCAAGATTTTTATTAATATGTTTGAAGCCAGGCAGAATCCTAGGGTTCCTGACCCTGACATCAGATTGGGCTGGCCTGGACCAGTGGCCTGCAACTGAGAGGGGGAGGGGACTGGGAGAGACGGGCACTTCAGATCAGGCATAGCCACCTATGAAAGATGTAGGGGTGCCTGGGTGGCTCAGTCAGTTAAGTGACCGACTCTTAGTTTTGGCTCAGGTCATGATCTCACAGTTCATGGATCTGAGCCTTGCATTGGGCTCTGTGCTGACGGCATGGAGCCTGTTTGGAATTCTCTCTCCCTCTCTCTCTCTGTCCCTCCCCAACTTGGGGTCACTAGCTCTCTCTCTCTCAAAATAAAAACTTAAAGAAAAAAGAAGTATATGTGTATTAGTTAGAAGGAAATAACAAAGAAACAATTTGTTATCCAAAGACCTAGCAGTGACTTCAACACCAGTTGGCTTTATGTCCCGCTAACTATACATCCTGCTAACTTTTTGCAGGCCATTATGTTCCACGGGGTCTTATAAACTGCTTATCTGAAAAATTCCTCATTAAAGATTTCAAGTAGTAATGTATGCAAATAGTTTAAGATCAAATAATACCAAAGACCTTGTAGTGCAAAACGAAGAGTCCCCTCCCCACCCTAGTCCCCTGGGACAAATTTTAAATATTCCCAGTTAGAATTCATTTGGTGGTTATCTGCACATTTCTAAATAAGCTGCTCTTTGTTATTTAGCAACTTCAGTGTTTTCTGTTGACTTCCTGCTCTGATCTGTGAGGATCGGTTCATTGCTCTCCCACTCCTGTCTCCTTCCCCCACTCTTCTAAATATAGTTAAGTCCCCATTCCCAAAGCTTCCCGGGCCCTGCAGCTTCAAAGGACATAATTAACTCCTACTTCCTGTCAACTATAGATACTATCTCTACTCCTCACTTTGTAAGGTAAGGACATGACACTCCCTCTTATCTTTCCATCCACCTCCCAACAAATTCTGAAATTATCGTTGCTGTTCACCTTTGTCTAAGGTTGACTCTAAGAGCTGAAGACCAAAAAATGATGTTCATCCCGTGTTGGCTCCATAAATACAGTTCACAGCAAATCAAAGTAGGAACTAGGTTTACAGTTCTTTCTTTATGGGGCCAATGTCCGTCCTCAAAAGAGAACGTTCTGGAACAAATTTATTTATTTATTTTTTACATTTCACCAACTTCCTGCATCTTATCCTCACATCCGGTTTTCTAGGCTTTCAAGCATGCTGTTTTTCTATTAATTCTCTCTCTCTCCTTTCCACCTCGTCTCCAAAACCAAAGCAAACCTGAGAGCAAAGCCAGGACCCACTCCCTGCGGTTCCCTGTAGTTCTGGACCCCCTTCAGCTGGTTCCCTTTGTGGCTTTCACTGAGTAGAGTCACTCTTCTCAGGACCCCCAGAGCTGCCTCTGTCTTCATTTTCTTTCTCATTTTGCTGGTGTGTGTCCTTTGGTTAACTCCCTGGGATAAACTATGCGCACGAGGTAAAATTTAAAATACTTAGATAACACAGATACCTTTATTTGGCTTTTCTCTTGATTCACTACTTGGCTGTGTAGACAGTTCTAAGTCCCACATCAAACGCCTCAAAGTAGACTTGGGTTCTTTTCTCTCTGGAATTGTTTAGCATCCACCCCTTATTCCTGGTGTTCTAACAGCTTTTGTTGATTATGACCATGTGTGGATCGTTTTTCATTTCTCTGTGCTGGGCGTTCACTGGGCCCTGGGAGTCAAAGACGTGCCCTTCATCATTTTAGAAAATTATTTAGTATTTTTATATTTATTATTATTATTTTTCTCTTTGTGGAATTCCTCTTTTGTAAAAAAAATCAATGTTTTTTAGTTTTTTTTTTTTTTGAGACAGAACATGAGCAGAGGAGGGGCAGAGAGATTCTGAGCTACCAGCAAAGAGCCCGGCATGGAACTCAAACTCAGAGCTCAAATTCACAAATGGTGAGATCATGATCTGAGCCAAAGTCCAGTGCTTAACCAACTCAGCCACCCCGGCTCCCCTTTGTGGAATTCCTCTTAGTTAGGCCTCAAACCTCTAGATCACCCCCTTCTCTCTTTTGGCTTTTCTGCCTTATTTTGCATTTGTTTTAGAATCTTAAGATCTATACTCAACTTTGTCATCTAACCCTATTAGTGTTAGTAGTAGCATTTTTGTCATATTTTGAATTTTAAAGAACTCTTTGTTCTCAGATTGCTTGTCTTTCATAGCACCTTCTGTTGTTTTACCGCTGTGATGTTTGCCCAGTTGTCCTTGGGTTTTTCAGAAGTTTTTGTTTATTCCTCTTCTGTCCCATGAAATTATCTCTATTTCCTCCAGAATCATGTTGGCCTGTCAATTTATTTTTCCTTAATCTTTTCCTACTGCCAATTATCCCCCCGTGGCTGTTTACTCTTGGTTCTTCATTCCTCTTTAAGGCTGAGGCAGTAGGGAGCCCGTGCGAAGCTGGGTGAGCCAAGGCAGCACCGGCCCACTGCCAGGCTTCGCCAGACACAGCGGGCAGGAACACAGGTGTTCGTTGTTGTTCTGATTAGGGGTCCCTAAAGGCAGGAAGGTCGAAGGTTCTACTCCGGATTTCTAAACTCCCCTTTGGCTGCCCTAGTTCTCTCCAGGCAACCAGTACAATTTGTTCAGAAATGAGCCGTTCAGTGTTTGACCCAGAGAGAGTGACTGCCCCCATCCAGGCTGGGGAGCAGAGGGGCGATTCCTGCGTTAGAGAACTACAGTGTTTTTTCAGCCCCATTTGCCATGTCTGCTATCTGGGATCCTTTTGATTTGCAGGCTGAGGCATCTCTTGGTGTCTGTGGACTGACTTGAGCCCTCATTGGGTGCAGTCCAGTCCCCCTGCTCTATTAGTCAATATTTACCCAACCCTTTCAGTTTCCAAGAAACTTGTCGAAATCTCTGACTGTTGGTGGCCCCTGTCCCTGTTTATTGTGGGTCTATGCCACTTTAACCCACTTATTGTTATTTTAATGGTGGAAGCTGAGACGGTAAATACATATGCTAAATCTTTAATCTGAGCTGGAAGGCCAAAATATCCCATTAAATTGCCGTGTGGTAATCCATAACACGGTTATACATACCTTAAATTGTAGCAAATGTATAATCAATGTTGTAATGTAGATCAAGGTAGCTAGATCTTTCTACATAGCCATGATTATTTATTTAGAATAAATTGTGAGAAGAATCGCTGCTTTAAAATGCTAGCACCTATTTTTTTTTTTTTAATGTCTATTTTTGAAAGACAGAGAGACAGAGCGCCAGCACGGGAGGGGCAGAGAAAGAGGGAGACACAATCTAGATCAGGCTCCAGGCTCGGAGCTGTCAGCACAGAGCCCGATGTGGGGCTCCAACTCACAAGCTGTGAGATCATGACCTGAGCTGAAGTTGGACATTTAACCAACTGAGCATCCCAAACACCTATTTTTTTTTTAAATAAAATTAAACATACAGTTACTTTAAAGCCTAGCAATTCCACTCTGAAGCATTTACTTCAGAGAAATGAAAGCATATTCCCATACAAAGACTTGTATGAAAATGTTCATAACAACGTGATGCTATACAAAGTGACTCAAAACTAGAAATAGCCGAAACGTCCATCATCTGAGGAACGAACAAACTGCTATGTATTTATACGATGGAACACTGTAAATAATAGGGAACAGATGACCAATACCATAACAATATGAATGAATCTTAGAAATATGCTAAGTGAGGGGCACCTGGGGAGCTTAGTTAGGCATCTAACTCTTGATTTCAGCTCAGGTCATGATCTCACAGTTTGAGAGTTCAAGCCCTGCATCATCCTCTTGCTAACAGCAAGGAGCCTGCTTAGGATTCTCTCTCTCCCTCTCTCTCTTTTTGCCCCTCCCACACTTGTGCTTTCTTTCTCTCTCACACACAAAATAAAAGAATTAGAAAGAAAGAAAGGAAGGAAGGAAGGAAGGAAGGAAGGAAGGAAGGAAAGGAAAGAAAAAGGAAGGAAGGAAGGAAGAAAAAGAAAGAAAGAAAGAAAGAAAGGAAGAAAGAAGAAAGAAAGAAGGAAGAAAGGAAGGAAGGAAGGAAGGAAGAAAAGAGAAGAAAGAAAGGAAAGAAAGAAAGAAAGAAAGAAAGAAAGAAAGAAAGAAAGAAAGAAAGAAAGAAAGAAAGAAAGGAAGAAAGAAAGGAAGGAAGGAAGGCCGGCCGGCCTGACTTAAGCATCTGACCTTGGCTTAGGTCATGATCTCACGATTCATGGGTTAGAGCCCTGCGTCGGGCTCTCTGCTGACAGCCCAGAGCCTGGAGCCTGCTTCATGTTTTGTGTCTCCCTCTCTCTGTGCCCTTCCCCTGCACGTTCTGTCTCTCTCTGTCTCTCTCTCTCTCAAAAACAAATAAACATCAAAAAAATTTTAAGAAGGAAAGAAAGATGCTGAGTAAAAGAAACTAGACACAAGAGAGATCATTATGTTTTATTCTAACTTGTATGAAATCTAGAGTAGGCAAAAATAATCTCTAGTGATGAAAGCAGATTAATGGTATGTCTGGGGCAGAGGGGATAGAAATCTTGTTGGAGTGATGTAAATGTTCTATATCCTGACTGAGATGGTGTTTGTAGGGGTGTGTATTTTTATCAAGACTCACCGAACAAAAGCACATGCTTAAAATAGGTACAATTTTGTGTGTAAATATCACCTCCATAAAGACAGTTTTAAAGTACTAGTATTATATTTTAAGTTCATCCTTACAGGGGCACCTGGGTGGCTCAGTTGGCTAAGCATCTGACTTTGGCTCAGGTCATGATCTTAGTTTGTGGATTTCGGCCTCATGTGGGGCTTTGTGCTGACAGCTCAGAGCCTGGAGCCTGCTTCAGATTCTGTGTCTCCCTCTCTCTCTACCCCTCCCTTGCTTCTACTTGCTCTCTGTCTCTCAAAAATGAATAAACTAAAAAAAATAAAACAATCCTTACAGTTTTTTTTTTTTTAATGTTTTATTTTTTTCCAGGAGAGAGAGAGAGACAGCGTGAGCAGGGGAGGGTCAGCACAGAGCCCGACGCGGGGCTCGAACCCACGGACCGCGAGATCATGACCTAAGCGAAAGTCGGACGCTTAACCGACCAAGCCACCCAGGCGCCCCACAGTTTTTATTATATTTCTTATTAATATTACTTATTCATTTTCTTAATACATTTCCATCACCAAAAGATAACAACAGAAGAGAAACATTCCAGAGAAATTTATTTAAAAACATTTTTTTAATATCTTATTTTTAAGTAATCTCTACACCCAATGTGAGGCTTAAACTCACAACCCTGAGATCAAGAGTTGTATGTTCTATTGACTGAGCCAGTCAGGTGCCCCAGAGAAATTTATTTTAGAAAATGAAGTTTCCAGGGACCCCTGGTGGCTCAGTTATGCCGACTGCTAATATCGACTCAGGTCATGATCTCATAGTCCTGAGATGGAACCCTACGTTGGGTTTTGATCTTACAACTGTGAGATCAAGTCCCATGTTGGGCCCTGCATCAGGCCCTGTGCACGAGCTCTCTTTCTTATTCTCTAAAAAAAAAAAAATTAAATTGCCTCATCATCTCACACTGCCTCCCCCTCCCCCCTACTCCAACCCAAGTTACAACCACAGTGATCAGCCTGGTGTTTCAGCTTCCAGATTATCTGATAAATATACCATCATATACCTGTATGTGCAATTTTTGTAGAAATGGGATGATACCATATACATATCTTTGCAACTTGCCTGTAACATTTTGCAGCTTTTTGTCTGATACAGAGGGTCTAGTCGCCTACCCCTGCAAAGAGTACCGAGCAAAGTGCGCTGCCCATGATAGGCTTTTACCTGTTTAATTCTGTGTCTTCATTGCCTGGCGAGCATTTCCTTTTGCTTCAAGAGAAAATATTTAATGACATTTTCAGTTATCACTTTTACTAAAATCACATACTTTTTAACTTCAGGCTTAAGTTCTTGTAGCCTAAATTAATTCTTTCTACTACTAAGGAGAAGGCAGGTGCAAGTAGGGTCCTGTTTGGGACTGAGCAAGTGACCTCGTGAGGGGAAAAGGGGATGAATGCTCAAAGAATGGGGTAATGGGGGAGCGGACTCTGGTCTGAACAACTGTCTCTGACTTTATTTGACTTCTAAGTTTTCACTCGCCATCTGTCTTGGATGCCCCCTTCCCTTCACCTCTTGAAGCCTAATGCCAAGCCCATTAGACCCAGTCACTGAGGATGAAGGGCTTCTGCTGGCTGAGAAATGACACACCTGAGGCTCCTGGGTGGCTCAGTCAGTTAAGTGTCTGACTTTGGCTCAGGTCATGATCTCACGGTTCATGGGTTCAAGCCTCACATTGGGCTCTATGCTGAAAGCTCAGAGCCTGGAGCCTGCTTCAGATTCTGTGTCTCCCTCTCTCTCTGCCCCTCCCTTGCTCATGCTCTGTCTCTCTGTCTCTCAAAAATAAAGAAAAGCTAAAAAAAAAAAAGAAAGAAAGAAAAGAAACGACACACCTGCTTCTTCCCCTGACAGAGCCATGGGCTGCTTAAATGTTAAACCATAAACATTTTCTATAATATTTCCATAATAACTCCAAGAAAATGTCTGAAAGGGTTATATGAGAGATGAGTGGATGTAAATTGGCACAAATAATCCTCTGGCGAGTGGTTAAAAAAAAAAAAAGCCATTTCCCAGAATCCCTTTTAAGAAATTGGATATAGAGGGAGGGTAGTATGGGAATCTATTGTGAGGAATACTTGCCCAGATGATAAATAAAAATGTTCTTCAAACTTGAAAAGGATTTGGACTGAAACTACACTCAGATGTGGAAGGGTTACACTGCCTTCTTCAGTCTGATTGTTGGGTTGAATTAGGTAGAGCTCAGTGTGTCCATTCCCCTCAACTCCTTGTCTCAGTGCTTCTGTCTCAGCCTTGGAAATCTGGAAGAGAAACACCTTTTCCTTTTGACCCATAAAATTTTGCTTCTCTGCCATAGGATGTCCTGAATTGACCTTGGATCTCTTCCTTTACTCTTTTGGGAGTGTCTCTTGCTAATAGTTTGTTTGAACTTGTTCCAGTTATCTATTGCTGTGTAAAAAAATCCACCCAAATCTTAATGACTTAACAACATTGACTTATTTTGCTTATGAATCTGCAGTTTGGGCATGCCTCAGCAGGGCTGGTTTGTCTCCACTCGTGGTTTCAACTGGGGCTGCTCAAATTAGAGCTGTTGGACCCACTTTCCAGATGGCTTGCTGCTATTGCTGGCGAGTCTGGACTGGCCTTGGCAGGGGGTCCAGCTGGGTGGAGGGGTGGGCTGGGTGCTCCGGTTCCTCTCACCCTGGGCCTCCACAGGCTGCTTGGGCTCCCTCCTAGCATGGATGCAGAGTGACAGAGCGACCCATCTCCCGGGAGCAAGGCAGAAACACATGGCATTTTTATGACCTCCTGTAGTGTCATTTCTGCCATACTGTTGCTTCAGGAAGTCATAACGTCCCTCTCAGGCTCAGGAGAGGAAAAGTAGCCCTACCACGTGAAGGAGTGTCAAGATTACATAATAAAAATAGCCTGTGGGATGGGAGATACCTTGTGGCTGCCTTTGGAAAATACAATGAATAGATGCTGACTTCTTTTTGTAATGTTTCTAGGTTTTTCTGATGCCTGTTTAGTAGTCATGATTGTTGGTTCAGTTCTATCTCACTCATCCTCTCCACAACCCTGTGAGGTAGTGATATACCTCTTCACACATCACACATCTACATGTTTGCTTTTGCTGGGACCTTATTTTGGAAATTGTGAATTCTTATGTGAGTGTCTGAATTTCTGGCTTCTCTTCACAACCAGGAGATTGAAAACATCCTAGGGCAGGCTTTCCTCATCTCAGCAACGGGCAGAAGTGGAGTAGTGGTGGCCCCCTTAGTAAAGGCTTGTCCTCAGTCTCTTTGCTACAGTCCCCACCACTCTCTGTCACCCTTCACGCATCACATTTTATGTCTCAGAAGCATTTGACTTTGAGGCTTTTCTGGTTTGGAAAAAATAGACTCAGATTCTACCACAGAAAAGTGACAAACAGTAGTGATTTTTTTTTTAAATTTTCAATGCACTTTCAATAAAAAGCTACCTTTTGGGGTTGCTTTCTTTTTAAATCTGCTTTCTCTTTGGTGGACCCCATTAGGTCACCATTGCTTGTTTGAAGGGCGTCTCCAGCTGTCTGCTCATTTAGAGAACAGGAATGAAAGATCTGCCCCAGCTTCCAGAATGGTCCCGCTGCTGAATTCCAGCCTTACCCTTCCAAGAATGGCCTTTCCAGGAGTCCCCATGCTTGAGCAGAATTCCTCTTGAGACCTTGAATTTACCATCTTCACTGCCTGATAAACACCAGAGCCACAGAACATGGCATTCTCAAGAGGAGTAAGGGAACCTCATACGGGGAGTATCAAGGTCTGTTTTCCACCACTACAACCTCTCTGAGAGCCAAGTCTGGGCACAAAGACCTCCTCTCTGGAAAATCAGTGTCCAGTGTTCCTGCTACTGTTCAGGATCAGTTCTGAATATTCCTGGTGGCTCAGAGGTAGTGTTTACTTTGTCCTTTCAAGGGTTCTTGGTTTTGTTTCCAAAATGTCAGATAACTGTAAGTGTTGATTAAACCACCAGGAAAGCATTGCCTCAGGAGAGCCTTGACTGCACAATCTCTGTCTAGCCCCCCAGGAAAGCTCAGGCCCGCATGGAGACGACAGCAGGCAGGTGGGGCCGGCTGTGTCTGCACCATGGCATCGAGGCACTTTCTTCTTCTTGCGGGCTGGACTTGTTCTTCAGCTCTTTAATGCCACACAGCACTGCTCACCCTCTGCACAGCAGGTGCTCTGGAGTAGGCAAGGTCTGTGGCTTTGCTCATTGGTGAGGGTAGGCTCAGCCACTGGGCTAGAATGTTCTGTGGTAGAACATGTCCCTGCTCAGTCACATTCCCCATCCTCTCCCATGGGTAACTGTGGTCCTGAGTTTTACGTTCTCATTCTTGTTGTCTGCTTTCGTTTTTACCATCTATTCTAGATGTCTATTGGCTGCTTACCCCAGAGCTTAGTGGCCTAAAACAGGAACAGTCTTCTTTTATTTTTCCCTCATAAATCTGTACTCTGGGCCAGGATTCTATAGGGAAAACTAATCTCTGCTTCATAGCATCAGCTGTAGCAGCTCAACTGAGGGCTGTTGGATCTGCTGCCAAAGCGACTCCTCAGCTGGAGCTGGGCTGAGGCCTGGAGTCTTGGTTAAATCCGGGTGGCCTGCTCCATGTGGCTCAGGCTTCCTCATGACATGGTGTCTGAGTTCCAAGAGTGAGCATCCCAAGAGAGAAAACCAGGCGGAAGCTATATTGCCTTTTGTGACCTGGCCTCAGAAGTCATATAGTATCTATTAGTTGAAGCAGTCACAAAGTCCTACCTGAGTTCAAGGGGAGGGGACACTGACTCCACCTTGAAGAAAAGTGACAAGGTTCTGGAAAAGCATACGGAACCAGAGATACTGTTGTAGTCATGTTTGGGAAGTATGATCTACCACACCATCTATAAAGGTACTCCTAGATAAGATGCTATTTAACTTCATGTTTTATTTTATTATTTTTTTTTATCTTTATTTATTTTGAGAGAGACATAGTGTGAGGGGGAAAGAAGAGAGAGGGAGACACAATCCAAAGAAGAGCCCAACACGGGACGGGAACCTATGAACTGTGAGATCATGATCTGAGCCAAAGTCAGACCCTTAACCTACTGAGCCACCCAGGCACCCCACATGTTTTAAACTTTATAGAAATATTCATACTAAATCTATTCTTCTACAACTTTATTCCCCCAATGTTTATGAGAGTAATTTTGATTTTGGGGAGAAGCTCATTCATTTTTACAACCATGTGATCTTTCCTTGCAGTTATTTATAATTTAGATGTCCATTCTTTTGCTGGATATTTATGTTTCCGGTCTTTTTTTTTTTTCTCTCATGTGTTTATGCTTTTTGCTGTGTTTATGCAGTGTTGCTATGAACATTCTTGTAGAACTCTGCTGGTGCACAAGAGCCTAGCATAGCGGTTCTCAACCAGGAGTGATTTTTAGAAATGCAAGTCAGGGACAGTCCGCCAATGTCCCAGACGTTTTTGGTTTCCATGACTGGGGTAGGGAGCATTGCTACTGGCATCTGGTGGGTAGAGGTCAAGCTGCTGCCAAGCATCCTGCGATGCATAGGACAGTCCCCACATCCTGTGATGCATGGGAGAGTCCCCACAACACAGAACCATCCGGTCTGAGATGTCAGTCATGCTGAAGCTGAGAAACCCTAGTGTAGGATATATATGTAGGAGTGGGATTCCCCGGTGATGGGGTATCTATAGTTTCAGCTTTACTACATGATACTAAACAATTTTCCCAAGTGGTTATACCAATTTACACTTTGCCAGAGTGCAATGCTCCACACCCTTTGTTATTGCTATTCTTCTTAGTTTTTGCTAATTCATGTTTTCTTTCTTCTGAAATGTGTGTTTGTGTATCTTGCCCATTTATTTAAATGGGTTTCCAAACTTTGTTTTTAAGTCGATTTATTTATTTTGAGAGAGAGAGAGAAAGAGAGAGAGAATGAGCAGGGGAGGGGCAAAAAGATGGAGAGAGAAAATCCCAAGTAGGCCCTGCACTGGCAGCACAGAGCCCAACACAAGGCTTGAACCCGTGAACTGTGAGATCATGACCCGAGCTGAAATCAAGAGTTGGACACTCAACCAACTGAGCCATCCAGGCACCCCTTGCCCATTTTTTATAGAATTGAGTTATAGGAGTTCTTCTATATTCTGGATATTAATCTTCTGTCAGTTGTATGTATTACAGGTATCTTGCCCCAGTTTGTGGTTTGTCTTCTTACTTCTTTTTGTTAAATAGACGTTCTTAAGTTTTATGTAGTTAAATTAATCAGTCTTATTATAGCTCTTGTGATTTGTGATTTGGGGGTATTATTGAAGAAAGCCCTTTCCACCCTGAGGTCCTCACTGCCTCCTAAGCCTGACATACTTTTGGAGTGTCATCTCTTCCAGTTGGCAAGAACTGGTATTCCTCTTGCTGACCCCAGAGGTGACTGTCCTTCCTCATCTTCTGCTGTGATTGCTCCTTTCTTAGGGGCATTGGCCTTTGGCCCTGACTTCCTGATGGACTCCACTTTCTCTGCTGGAATTGGACTCTTTCCATGACCTCTCTACCCCTCTCCACCCTGGACAGGACTCTGCCGTCTGTGGACTGACCTCAAAATGAACTGACTTCTTCGGAACCACAGTGCCCTACAGTGTCAGCACTTCTGAAATGCCCTTTGGATATCAGTCTGGCCAGGTTGGGCTCTAGTTTTCTACAGTACATGGATAGTTTCATCTGGACCCGTTTGGAACACTTCCCTCTAGGACCCATAATACGAGGTGGAGCTAAAGATGCTGAGTGGTGCTCAGGAATATTTCTGCTCAAAGGAAGAGAGCCCCAAGATGAGCCCACCTGCTCTGACCATGTATGTACCTTCAAGCCAGGCCTTCCTGCCCAGTACTCTTCAAAGATGACCACATGGACAGCCTTGGAGCTTGGCTTCATCCAGAGCAACAAAGGAGGAATTAACTTTGCTTCCCTTCCCTTCCCTTCCCTTCCCTTCCTTCCCTTCCCTCCCCTCCCCTCCCCTCCCCTCCCCTCCCCTTCCCTTCCCTTCCCTTCTAGCTCTACCCAGGTCCTGGTCTTTGGTGCCTCTCCCTGCTGGGTCCCCCCACCTTTAGGCTTCACACTGGTCTGGATTTTCCAGCTTTGATACTTGGCACACCTTGTAAGGGCTTTGGGTGAAACTCACCTTTGGATCCAATAGCTCTAATCTGTCTCACAGAAGGCAGCATGTTTCCAGCTTATCCAGGCTCCAGTTTCCAGGACCCAAACCCATGGATTTGGACCAAGTTGAAGAGATAAGTATCTAGGTATCCAGCCTGAATGGTCGCCAGGCCAGAGAGAAGATAAGTCTTAAAGTGGGGAATAAAGAGAAGATGAAAGCAAGAGTCAAAAGAGCCAAACAGCAGGATGATATAGGAGGATGAGTAGGTAGAGTAAGGGGACTTGGGACTCATAAGTGTATATGGGAGAGAGCTAGTGTGGGAGACACTACAGAATATTAATTAAGAGCACAGTCTCATAGACAGGTGAGGAACCCTCTAACCTTACTGGTGGCATGATCTCAGGCAGATTATCCTCTGGGAGCCCTGTTTTTCTCATCTGTGAAGTGGGGATGGAATAATAACTTGCATGGCAGATGTAAAATGTTTCCATAGTATTTGGCTCGAATGAAGTGTTCAAAATGGCAGCTGTTGTTCTCACTATTAGTCTGTGAACAGAACGCCAGCTGTCAAGTTCCTTTATGGGTCTATCGGCACAGGACAGGGGTCAGCAAACTGGGGCCTGTGGGCCACATCCAGCTCACTAGCTGTTTCTGCAATGGCCCATGAACTAAGAATGTTTTTCACATTTGTAAATAGTTGGAAAAAATAAAAATAAAAGTAATATTTTATTATTTTATTATATGTGTGAAAATTAGCTGAAATTTAAATTTCAGTGTCCATAAATAAAGTTTTATTGGGACATAGCCAGTCTATTTCTTTTGCATTGTCTTAGTTTCTGCCTCTTTACAGAGAGTTTGCTGACTGCTGGCACAGACCCATCAGACTAGGGGCAAATGTGTTAGTCAGCTGGGCCCTGCAACCCAGGGCCATCTCCTCCACTCCACAGCCCAGCACATGCAGACAGCCTTTCCCTTCCTATAGGAAGTGCCTCAGTTGACACAACACACTGATGTCCAGATTCCTGAACAATGCACCCGAGTTACTGCAGGATCATTCGGGGCCAGGACTGTTTTCAGATAAAATGAAACAAAATGTGCAAAAGTACTATGTAAATGCAAAGGATGGCATTATTCAGCACATAAGGGTTAAGTGATATTCATCACGGTTTCAATATAATATATTCTTGTTTGTATGTTGAATAATGTATGCATGATTCTTTTTTTTTTTTTTAAATGTTTTATTTATTTCTAGCAGAGAGAGAGAGACACACACAGCGTGACACACACACACCCGGGCGCCCCCCTTTTTTTTTTTTTTTTTTTATTTATAGGAGAGAGAGAGAAATAGCATGAGCAGGGGAGGATCAGAGAGAGAGGGAGCCACAGATTCTGAAACAGGCTCCAGGCTCTGAGCTGGCCATCAGCACAGAGCCCGACGCGGGGCTCGAACCCACGAACCGCGAGATCATGACCTAAGCGAAAGTCGGACGCTTAACCGACTAAGCCACCCAGGCGCCCATGCATGATTCATTTTTTTGAACAAAAAAGTTTTATTAGCCAGAATGCTCTCATTTCTGACCAGACCATGTATATTTCTAAATCAAGTGAAATCGTCCATAAAGCATGTCAAAACCACCCTCAAAAGGGAATTCTGAGCTTCCTTGTCATTTCTAGAGAAAATTCTGGCTCCCACCATTTTGGTTTTGCTTCCTGTTGGTCCATCTTTATTTTCTTTTCTGGTCTCTCTGCTTTGGACTGCTTGATTGTTGTGGGTGGCTGAGTAGAGAACAGGTGAAGGTCACTACATTTGAAGAAGTCAAGGAATTGTGAGGCCAGGGTTTTAAGAGACTTTTCAGCTAGATTCCCCAAGGTGGTTTTAAGTGCTGAAGTGGTAGGAACACTATGAGCCAATTCCTCAATAACTATTATGGGAGGCCCAGAATTTGATAGGGACATCGATGAGGAAAAGCAGAGAGAAGAGGCTTGAGAATCAGTGGATGTTGCAAAGCAACAGGAGAGCTAGGACAGCTGGTCCCCTCAGGGTCCCCTAGATGTGGGACAATGAGCAGCCTGCCCTGGAGAAGGTAATAAAGGGAGGCTGGGAGGGGCCCTCCCAGAGGTCAGAGGAGCACTGGGGGGAAAGGTGGAGGTCCAGGGCGTGGGCCGCAGGGGACCTACAGGGAAGGGGTAGAGGAAGTTCAGGAGGAGTGGGGTTGTGAGGTTAGTGGGAAGGATGGTGAAAACAGTGCGGGGTTGAGGGCAGAGGAGGCATTGCCCTGAGGGGTTTGCCTTTAGGGTGGAGCCTGAGGGCAGCAGGAACCTGAGTCACCGTACAATGAGTTGGCCCCGAATTCTTAATAAGACACTGGGGTAGGGTGGTTCCTGTCCTGGGGCAAGGGGGAGAGGGAGAGGCACCTGTGGGAGAAGCCTGGTGACACTGCAGGCTGGTTGGGAGGTAGATAACACAGCTGTCACAAGCCATTGCCCTGGTGGTAAAAGCTTTAGCAAAGTGCATGTACAGACACTGGGTGAGTTTGTCCTCATTTCCTGGATGACTTCAGTAGTAAGCAGTTACTTAAAAGGGCTGAAGGAGGAGGCTCAGGTTTCGAATGACATTCTGTTGGTATGACTAATACAACCCTGGGACACCCTTCCCTCGGGTATCTGTGCAGCACTCCCCTCTTCACCCAGGCTCCTCTCAAAAAGGGGCCTTCTCTGAGCCCTGCACCCAAACACCCCTTCTTGTCCCTTGCAGTCATCTTACCCTGATTTCCTTTTTTTAAAAAACTTTTTGTTTATATTTAAATTTAAGTTAGTCAATATACAGTGTAGTCTTAACTTGAGAAGTAGAACCCAGTGATTCATACCCTACATATGATACCCAGTGCTCATCCCAACAAATGCCCTCTGTAATGCCCTTCACCCTCTCCTCCATCCCCCCACCCCCTCCCCTCCAGCAGCTCTTAGTTTGTTGTCTATATTTAAGAGTCTCTTTTGCAATTGCACTGAAAACTATAAGATACCTAGGAATAAACCTAACATAAGAGGTCAAGAATCCATACACTGAAAACTTTAGAAAGCTTACGAAAGAAATTGAAGAAGACACAAAGAAATGGTAAAACATCCCATGCTCATGAATCTGAAGAACAAATACTGTTAAAATGTCTATACTACCCAAAGCAATTTACACATTCAATGCAATCCCTATCAAAATAACACCCGCATTCTTCACAGAGCTAGAACAAACAATCCTAAAATGTGTATGGAACCAGAAAAAAACCTGAATAGCCAAAGTAATGTTGAAAAAGAAAACCAAATCTGGAGGCATTACAATTCTGGACTTTAAGCTGTATCACAAAGCTGTAATCATCAAGACAGTATGATATTGACACAAAAACAGGCACATAGACCAATGGGATAGAATAGAGAACCCAGAATTCGACCCACAAATATATGGCCAACTAGTCTTTGACAAAGCGGGGAAGAGTATCCAGTGGGGGAAAAAAAGAGTCTCTTCAGCAAACGGTGTTGGGATAACTGGACAGCAACATGCAGAAGAATAAAACTGAACCACTTTCTTACACCATACACAAAAATAATTTCAAAATGGATGAAAGACAGGAAACCATCGAAATCCTAGAGGAGAATACAGGTAGAAACCTCTTTGACTACAGCCACAGCAACTTCTTACTTGACATGTCTTTGGAGGCAAGGGACCTCATCAAGATAAAAGGCTTCTCCACAGTGAAGGAAATGATCAACAAAACTAAAAGACAATCAAAGGAATGATTTCTTTTCCTTAATTCCACTTATGTCCCCCTGACGCGTTCTATATTTATTTATTAGTTACCTATCCTCCCCACTAGGATGCAAGCCCCAGGAGATCAAAGGGCTTCCTTTTGTTCTCTGCCTTATTGAGCAATGCCTGACACCAGCAGAGCTTAGTAAATATCTGTGAACAAATGAATGAATGACTAGATGGATGAAGGGGGTGAACACAGCACACTTGATCTTGGCATACACATGGCCCTCCAGGATTTCATTTCTCAGAAGTTGTTCCTACAATGCTTCTGTTAACCACTGGGTAGTTTCTCTTCACCACGCCTCCAAAAAAAAAAAAAAAAAAAAAAAGAGTGAATTGCCTAAAAGTCAGTGCTCACAGTGTCTCTCTCAAAGTTTTATACAACTAAATCTGATTGCTGGAAATTCCACTGCTTGCTTTGACCACTCCATCCCCTCTTGCCCTTTCTCCTAACCTCCTTTTTCTGATGTTGACCAAGGTACCAGAACCTGAGATCAGAGTAAAAAAATTGGGACTCTACCATGACCCTACCATGACTCCATACCAAAGCTGGAGGTTTCTAATAACTGAAACAACCAAACCCTCTCCTCTTTCTAACAGCCAGAGTTTGTGGGAAGGTTGATAATTAATGCGATTATATGATAGTATGATAAGGACAGTAGGAAAGGAGCCACCTTCAGAAAAGCATCCCTTGAGGAACGATTTCTGAATGTAGACTGAGGGATGGGAAGGATTTAGCTGGGCAAAGAAGGTTTGGGAAAAAGAATGTATCTGAGAAAGTTCCCGAGACTCAAGAAATGGGGCCTGCTGGAGGAACCAGAAGTGCCAGGTGGCTAGAAGCTGAGCAGGATGTGGGAGAAGGGGGTAAAGCTAGAGCTGTGGCCAGACACAACTGGGTTGGAATCATAACTCCAACTCTACTAGCTGTGTGACTCTGGGCAAGCTAATGAGCTCATTTGAGGATCAGTTTCCTTATTGGGAAAGAGAGTAGTAGTATCTAGGTCGGCTTCAGGATGAGGCCACGTGCTAAAATGCTTAGCCAAGTGCCTGCCCCAGAGTAACTATCCACTGCATGTTTTATCTTGTCCTAAACAGTAGCTGTGCAGTGCCCAGGACATGCTGGGTGTTCAACAGACACGTAAATGAACCACAGCCACTAGAGGGAGCTGCTCTGTCCCCGGCCACCCAGCTCTTCACCACCAAGAAATCCACTCCACTTGCTAAAGGCAGCTTCACACCAGTCAGGCTGACCCACTGGAACTTTCCCCCCTTCAGGCCACCTGAGCTGCTGCTTGAGGAAACCAGTGATAGCCCTTGAAATGGAAAGGCTGGGTCATTTTTGACCAAACCTCATAAGCTTGAGTCCAGATCTGGGTGTGCGGTGAGGGGAAGGGATACCAGGGGACCTGGCTTCTGGAGGCAAGAGTCCCAGGATCCAAGAGAATCCAGCCTCTCCAGGGCTCTGGTGACTCTATGGTTTTGTTTCATGGTTTAATTCAGGCTAAGACAAATAAGGTTATAATCTGGAGTAATTTATGGGTCCCCTGGTAATAGTAACATTACTTTTTCCCCTGAACCTTTCCTAAGACAAAAAGTCACTCTACAGACAACCTTATAGAAATGAACTTAACCAAGGAGGTGAAAGACCTGTACTCTGAAAACTATAAAACATTTATGAAAGAAATAGAAGATGATACAAACAAATGGAAAAATATTCTATTTCATGTTCAAGGATTGGAAGAACCAATATTGTTAAAATATCCATACTACCCAATGCAATATACATATTTAATGTAATCCCTATCAAAATACCAGCAGCATTTGTCACAGAGTTAGCACAAATAATCTTAAAATTTGTAAGGAACTTTAAAAGACTCCAAATGGTGAAAGCAATCTTTAGAAAAAAGAACAAAGCTGGAGGTGTCATAATCCCAGATTTCGATATATACTACAAAACCACAGTAATCAAAACAGTATGGTAATGGCACAAATAGACACATAGATCAATGGGACAGAATAGAGAGCTCAGAAATAAACCCACAATTACATTGCCAATTAATGTATGACAAAGAGGCAAGAGCACACACTAGGGAAAAGACAGTGTCTTCAACAAATGGCGTTGGGAAAACTAGACAGCTACAAGCAAAAGAATGAAACTGGACCACTTTCTTACATCACACACAAAAATAAATTCAAAATGGATCAAAGACCTATATGTGAGACCTGAAGCCATAAAACTCCTAGGAGAGACAAACAGTAATTTCTTTGACTCAGGCTGTAGCAACATTTTTCTAATTATGTCTTCCAAGGCAAGGGAAACAGAAGCAAAAATAAACCATGGGGACTACAAAATAAAAACTATTTGTACAGTGAAGGAAACCACCAACAAAAGAACAAGGCAGCCTAGTGAATAGGAGAAGGTTTTTGCAAATGATATATCTGATAAGGGGTTAATGACCAAAATATATAAAGAATTTATATAATCCAACACCAAAAACAAAAACGAAAGCCCAGATAATCTGACTAAAAATAAGCAGAGGACCTGAATAGATATTTTTTTCAAAGAAGACTTACAGATGGGCAACAGGCACATGAAAACATGCTCAACATCACTAATCATCTGGGAAATGCAAATCCAAACTACAATGAGATATCACCTCACACCTCTTAGAATGACTAGGATCAGAAAGACAAGAAATAGCAAGTGTTGGTGAGGACATGAAGAAAAAGGAAACCTCTTTGCACTGTTGGTGGGAATGCAAATTGGCACAGCCACTGCGGAAAACAGTATGGAGATTCCTCAAAAAATTAGAAATACCATAATACTCAGTAATTCCACTGCTGCGTCTTTACCCAAAGAAAACAAAAACACTAATTCAAAAAGATATATGCACGTCCGTGTTTATCGAAGCATTATTTACATGGTCAAGATATGGAAGCATCCCAAGTGTCCATCTATAGATGAATTACTAAGAAGATATGGTATATATACAATGGAATATTATTCAGCCATAATAAAGAATAAGGTTTTTCTTCTTTATATATAAAGAATATGGATGGACCTAGAGAGTATAATGCTAAGTAAAATAAGTCAGAGAAGGACAAATACTACATGATTTCACTCACATATGGAATTTAAGAAACAAATCAAAGAAGAGAGAGATAAACAAAAGAACAGACTCTTAAATACAGAGAAAAAACTGGTAAGTTGCCAGAAGGGAGGTGGGAAGGTACTCTTAAAGGGGATTAAGAGTACGTTTATTGTGATGAGCACTGAGTAATGTATAGAATTGTTGAATCACTATACTATACATCTAAAACTAATATAACACTGTATGCTCATTATACTTCAATGGAAAAAATATATTAAAAATTTAGTAGACATTTTATAAATCTCAAATTTGAATAAAAAGTATTGGTATGAACTTATGATACACTTTTCTTATTTTGAAAAATCTGTTTCCTAGTTCTGTCCATTAAATAGTCCCAGAAATAATGACCAATCAAATGCAATGCATGCGCCTCGTGCCGGCTCATAGTATTCAAATAGCATTTCTCACTAAATGGAACCAGAGCTCCTTGGGGAAATGAGTGGTTCTGGTCTGAGGCAGGAGCCTGGAGCA
Source organism: Proteles cristata cristata (assembly GCA_017311185.1). Classification (NCBI taxonomy): domain Eukaryota; kingdom Metazoa; phylum Chordata; class Mammalia; order Carnivora; family Hyaenidae; genus Proteles; species Proteles cristata. Next base: position 1,271,933 of record JAESUZ010004270.1, on the reverse strand, counting down.
CCACACATACCCTCAATTTCTGGGATTATGTCAAAAGGACTCAGCAGTCAACTTATCAAGGCTTTCAGTGGCCACAAATGGGACAATTTAAACATGAATAAGAAAACTGAAAATGATTGAAACACATGAATCATGTTGAAAATTCACAAGTTTGTAATGATAGAAAAATTAATGCCCTGTTCACCTTCATATAATGCTGGAGAGCCAACTCACTGTTCTGAAGACAGGGGAGTAAAGACAATCTACCTTTGCCACATAAAGTAAACTTCAGGGTAACAAAATAGTAGGAGAGGGGATGTTTCTTTTTATAGGAGTATCTAGAGGAATGTCACCATTTTGCAATCCTTTAAAGAAATAATGGTTCTAGACAATTTCCTAGGGTGCCCATAACAAAGTACCACAAACTGGTGGCTTAAAACAGAAATTTACTGGTTCACAGTTCTGGAGAAATCCAAAATCAAAGTATTGGCAGGGTCACATTCCCTCTGAAGCTCTAGGAGAGGATCCTTCCTTTCCTTTTTTAGCTTCTGGTATTTTCCGGAAATCTTTGGCATTCCGTGGCTTGTAGATGCAACACTCCAGTCTCTGCCTCTGTGGTCACATGGCCATTTTCTTGAGTCTGTGTTTAAATGTTCCTCCTCTTAAAAAGGCTGGATTAGGGTGGGCCCCATTTTAACCTGATTATATCCACAGGCATGGGGGTTACGACTCTGACATGTCTTTTAGGGGGACACAATTCAAAGTCACAAGACATTATATATTACATTTTTAAGTTTTTGAATATTTATTTTGAGAGAGAGTGAGAGCAAGAGTACAAGCAGGGGAGGGACAGAGAGAGACGGAGAGAGAATCCCATGCAGGCTCCACACTGTCAGCACAGAGCCCAACATGGGGACTGTGACATCATGACCTGAGCTGAAACCCAGAGCCAGACACTTAACCGACTGAGCCACCCAGGCATGCTTAGGACATTATATATATTTGAGGAAGAACTAGACCATAATCAGACAAGTCTAGATCTAACTACCAATTTACAAGAAAAGAGGGACAGAAAAGCACACTCAAAAACACCACAGGCATATAATCAGCAAAGTCTGGAATGTGGGAAATTCTACAGGACAAATGACTTGGTTTCTTCAACAAATATATTGCAAGGGAAAAACAGAGGGAGAGAAACTTATAAATTAAAATGGACATAATTGACATAGCAACCAAATACATTGTATAGATTTTGTTTGGAAATTTGAATACTAGTAGATTTTTAATGGTATAAAGGCATTATTGATAAATTTTTAAAACCCATCTTAATAGTATGATGGTAATGTTTTGGGGCACCTGGGTGGCTCAGTCAGTTGAGTGTCTGACTTTGGCTCAGGTCATGATCTTGTGGTTCATGAGTTCAAGACCCATGTTGGACTCTGTGCTGACAGCTCAGAGCCTGGAGCCTGCTTTGGATTCTGTGTCTCCCTTGCTCTCTGACCCTCCCCTACTTGTGCTCTGTCTGTCTCTCTCTCAAAAACAAACATTAAAAAATGTTTAAAAGTTAGTATGATGGTAATGTTTAAAAAGAGTTCTTAGTAGAATACATACCCTTAGGTAAGATGACATGATACTTGGAAGGGGGAAAGACTGTAAGGGGTGGTTTAGGTATGAAACAGATTAGCTGTGTTATTTAATGAAGTTTGGTATTGGGTACATGAGGGTTCATTGTAGAGTTTTCTCCATATGCTGAAAATTTCTAGCATATAAAATTATAAAAATAAGAATGCAGTATGTTCAGTCAATGTTTCTCAACTTTTCAGTCTACTTCTGAAGACATCTCCCTCCCCTAGACCCATTGAGTTGTACTATTCAATATATTTTTTTCCAAGTTTTTATTTAAATTGTAGTTTGTTAACATATATGGTAAACTTGATTTCAGGAGTAGAATCTAGTGATTCATCACTTACGTATAACACCCTGCGCTCCTCACACGTGCCCTCCTTAATGCCCCTCCCTTCCGTCCCCTCCAGCAACCCTCATTTTGTTCTCTGTAATTAAGAGTCTCTTATGGTTCCCCCCGTCTTTTTCCCCCTTCCTCTACGTTCATCTGTTTTGTTTCTTAAATTCCACATATGAGTGAAATCATATGATATGTGTCTTTCTCTGACTGAATTATTTCTCATAACACACTCTAGCTCTGTCCACACCTTTGCAAATGGCAAGATTTTATTCTTTTTATGGCTGAATAATATTCCACTGTGCGTGTGTGTATAAATATATATACACATATACAACATCTTATCTATTCATCAGTCGACGGACAGTTGGGCTCTTTCTATAGTTCAATTATTGTCCACTATTCAATATCCTTTTGTGGGATATTGAGTTTCTCTTTTCAAAATCATCCGCTGCAGTTTGATTGCTAATGGACAGATTTTGTTTGTTGGAACTCCTGGCTAGCTGACAAAAATATTTTTCATTAAGCAAGAAAGGAATTTTTAAAATCTCCTTTTATTGTAAAAATACCATGTACATAAAGAGGGTAAAAAAGAAAATCCAAAAAGTGCCAAAAAAGTAAGATTATTCCTCCTTCCCAGTTCTTCTCCCCAGAGCCTCCACAGTTCCAGATTTCTTGTGAATCACTCTAGACGTTTTTCTCAGAGTAGACAAAAATAAACACAGCTTGGACCTTATCGCAAATACTATCTGCAACTTGCTCTCCCCTGCCCCCCAGCGTATCTTTGAGATCTTTTTTACAGCAGCAAATATAGATCCTCTTCTCTTTCATTTCACAATATGTAAAAGCAATAGTCCCCTTATCCGAGGTTTTGCTTTGTGTGGTTTCGGTTACCTGAGGTCAGTTGCCATGTGGAAGCAAATGATCCTTCTGACATGTGGGAGTGCAGCGCTACATCACAAGGCCTACATCACTCACCCCACTTCTTCTCATTAGAGAGGCGTTCTATCATCTCACAGCATCACCAGAAGAATGGTAGGTACACACAGTTGGGTATTTTGAGAGAGAGAAGCCACATTCACATAATTTTTTTTTTAAAGTAAGCTCTGTGTCCAACATGGGACTTGAATTCATAACCCTGAGATCAAGAGTTACATGCTCTACTGACTGAGCCAGCCAGGTGCCCATCACATAACTTTTATTACAGTGTACTGTTATAATTATTCTATTATTGTTATTGCTAATCTCTTACTGTGCCTAATTTATAAATTAAACTGTATTGTAGGTATGTATGTATAGGTAATCTCAGGCATCCCCTGGGGATCTTAGAACATATGCCTGGCATATAAGGGCAAGAGGGGACTATTGTACCATAATTTATTTCAGTCACCACTTGGCAAGCATTTTTCATCAGTTATTTCCTCTTACAGATAACATTGCAATGTACCTTCTCATACACACATAGAAAAGGAATTTTGTTGAAAAATCTGTATTTCCTTAAAAAACCCCAAACAACCCTCCTTCATTCTTCCAGCTCAGGACGGGAAGTGGCCTGCGGCATGAAGCAATCACATAGCAAACCTCCTGTCCCTGACCACCTCACCTAATGATTCTCCGGCTGCTGGGCAGCTAGAGGCTGGGCAGTAGGGAGCATGCCTGGTCCCTGAGGTGACTCTATAGCTGAAAGCAAGATGGCTTCCCTGCTGAGGCTGGCGGATACACCTCTGGAGCCCCTTGTGTATGATGCCCCCGCCTGGGAGAGGTGAAGCATCAGCACCCAATCATTAGGTAAGTCCGCTGGCCTTAAAGGACACAGTGCTGAGGGACATTAAACCCAGATTCACCTGGATGCAACAGTGATGCAGTTGGTAGTATGTTGAAAGTTGGACACCAAAATGATCATGTAGACTGGTGCCCTGATGGCCAAGGGCAGCTCAGTACCAAGTATCTCTCTGAAAGTGGCACTCTGCGTGAGTAAGCAGAGTAAGCTTTTTAGTTTTTGCTTTTCTTTCTTTCTTTCTTTCTTTCTTTCTTTCTTTCTTTCTTTCTTTCTTTCTTTCTTTCTTTCTTTCTCTTTCTTCTTTCTTTTTCTTTCTTTCTCTTTCTTTCTTTCTTTCTTTCTTTCTTTCTTTCTTTCTTTCTTTCTTTCTTTCTTTCTTTCTTCTTTAAGTGGTCTGTGTTTAATCCTCTGGAAGTCTCTGTGTCAGTGAGGTTTTTCTTTTCTTCCATGTGGGACTTTATGTGGGCATCTCTTGCCAGAAATTTGAATTTCCTGGTAAGGAAGAGAAGCAATTTGAGTAACCCAGGCACAGACAAATACATTTCACTTCAACAAAGCTTTTCAGGTGTCACTGAAGATGTGTGAGAAACCAGACAGAAAGCTATAGAAAATGCCCTTGAAACAAGTATTCTCCAGTCGATGACTTTAGTGAAGCTCTTCTCACCTGATCTCCTGAACTGGATAAGCTCAGGCCACTGCTTTGCAGAGGAGAGTTTTGTTAGACCACAGGGAAAGGATTTGGGAGAAGGCAAGAACTCCATCCAGGCTGTGTGGGGCTTCTATTCCAGCTTGGGGACTCTGAGCAAAGTGTGCATGACTTGATTTGTTTCTCTTCTTTAAAAAAATGCTTATGGTGCCTGGTATTTGAAACGTAGGTAAAGGTTTGTTTGCACAGTCCTACCTGAAGAGTATATTTTGGAATTGCTCCTGCGTCTTATTATTTTCAGCTCCCTTTATGAAATTGCACCAATTGACAGTTATTAAAAGATAAGCATATGCTTATTTTGAAGGGATCCATTAAGTTCTTGTTCAGCTAAAAGGTCTGATGTTTCTATAATGGCATTTGGCTTAAGAACAGAAAAAGCATTGCACTCATGGAACCTGAGGTCAGGATTCAAGTGGCATATGAGAGGATGACTTATGGCAAAAGGGTTGGGTCTTGGGAAGGGGTGAGGTTCCTATGAGTTCACCAGAGGAGAAGCAGTATGAGCTGCTTAGAAGCTAGAGGGCTGTTCTGTTTTTAGAAAGAAAAAAAGGAAAGAAAGAAGGCATTGATCTCTAAGAAAAGTGAGAAAAGAGGAAAAGAGCTCATGAAGGTGTGTTGTGTGGGGTGGGGGTAGACTGACCTATGATACGCTGGTAAATCTGGGCTCAACATTCTGCATGCAGTCCACTGCTGATTCCCCACACCGAGGGTCAGAGACTAGTGAGCAGGGCCCGGGGGAAACCAGTCACCCAAAATATCCTGTCCAGAGGCCAACTGGATTAGATCCCAACTGAGAAAGACCCTGATTCTCTGGGCATTCATCCAGACAAGCTTTCTGTTTGCCGGCCCCCTCCCTCTTCTCTCCCCCACCCCCACCCACAGGTGTCCCATTTCCCATCACCTGTCCAGTCTCCCTGAACAGCTTTTACGTCCTGAACTAGTTCAGTTCCATAGAGGAGCTTTTGTTAAGCATTCATTAGCTTCTAAGATTTTTTTTCACCCTATGAAATTCTCTCAGCCTTCTGACATTGTCAAGTGCCTCAGTGATTGGCTTTGAACAACTGTGACCTTCAGCTGCCTGAGGACATGTAACGCCATCCCTGTTGATCTTAGATTCAAACTCAGGGATCCTTTCAGTCAACAGGAGGAAATACTAGAAAGGGGGATGGGGTCCTCCTTTCCTGCCTTTGGGGTCTGTAAACTAAGACCTGTTTTTCCAAGTAACCGGCTTCTAGTCAATCTTGATTCCAGTTCCTGTGAACGGATCAATTTCCTAGAGAGGCAGAGTTAACAAGCTGCTTGGTGTAGGAGTCAGAAAACCTGGGTTCAGATTTCTGGGGTTGCTTCCATCATCTATTAACCACGTGTCCTTTGGCAAATCATTCAGTAATTCCCCTTAAGTAAAGATGCAGGAGTTGAAATGATGCACACAGAAAGGAGGAACTGAAATTGATGAGAGTAGATTTGAAATGATTGGTTGTGGAGATGGATGCTGGGAAAGCGCTGGCATTGCTGTCCCTATCGCAAAGGTTCAGTGGCCCGAGCATATGAAACAAGAGTGAGCTGTGGACGCTGGTTAGTTCATAATCACAAGCAGCATTGATAGAAACGCAGCTTTCAGTGCCCCGGGGGTGGCTCAGTGGGGTTAAGCATCCCACCTCAACTTAGGCCATCATCTCACAGTTCATGGGTTCAAGGCTTGCATCCTGCTTCGCTCTGACACTGCAGAGCCTGCTTAGTATTCTGTCTCTCTCCTCCTCTCTCTGCCCCTCATGCTCTCTATCTCAAAATAAATTTCAATAAAAATAAAAATTAAAAAAAAGTTCAGCTTTCAGAATAAGGGAAGTTAGAGTCCTGCTTGGCTCTGCTCTGAAAGGGCTATGGCATCTCCTCCCTCCCATCATGTCTGCCTCCAGTCCTCTCTCCGACTTGCAATCAGAGTGATTGTTCTCAAAGTCTAAATGTGATTGTGTCGCTCTCCTGCTCATAAGCCTTCAGTAGCTCCCTATTGCCCTCAGAATCGTCTCATGCAATGTCCTTCATGATCTGGCCCAGATGACCTCTCAAGCCTACCTCTGGCCCTTCACTGACCCACAATGCTGACTCTAATAGTTCCAAACTACACCTGTTCCCAGAACTGGCCTTTCTGTCCCTTTCCTCTAGAATGCTGTTTCCAACACACACACATGCCCATGTGCATGCACACAGGTGTATGCCCTTCTACCTGTCAGCTTCTCCATCCTCTGAGCTTCCAGATTCCTGTCATAGCACTTCCCACACTATACTGCAGCTGCTTGAGGGCCCTCCCCCTCCCATTCCAAGACAGGGGGCCCCTCCAGACAGGGATTGGGCTTCATCTGTGCACACACAACATGTACTATCTTTTGGTAGACACTCCTTAAATATTTGTAGAATCAGTGGAAGGCTAGGGGAGCAAGTGCGTTCAGAGAAGGGTGACAAGGATGGTGAGGGCTGTGGAAATAAGGTTGAATGCCTGGAGAAGAGAGCATCTGGGGCCATAATAACTCACCTTTCTGTCAAGCGCTGCCGTGGGCGAGTGGGATCCGGTTTACTCCAGCCTTTCCAGAAGGTAGAATTAGCCTCTGGTAGGAGGGAGGTAGATACAGTGCAATCTAAGCAGCAGCTTTGGAGAACACTACGGCATGCTGTGTTGGATGCCTTGGCAGAGAACGGATAGCGTCCTGGTGACCTAGAGAGTTCTCTGGCCCCAGCGCCGTCTCAGGAGTATGGTTGGAAGGATTCTTATGCTGGGTGAGGCATCCACCCCAATAATACGGAAGGTCCTGCAGACAATGGATTTGAACATCTGCAGGTCTCAACAGCTCTGAAAGTCTGTGATAATTTCATCTAGGCCACAACACCATGGAATTTAGAAAAAGGAGCAGATTTTATAATTTCTGTTTCTAAGTTCTCTTCCTTAGCAGCTTCAGGGTATTTTACCTATTCCAAATCTACATACAATGCCCAGTCCATTTAGCTGTTCCTGTGGGAAAAGAAATAAGGACCTGGAGAAGTCATATAACCTATCCCAGTTTTGTAGGTTATGAGGCAGGATCTTAAAGAAACAGAACTCTGGGGGCACCTGGTGGGCTCTGTCGGTTAAGCATCCGACTGGCTCAGGTCATGATCTCACGGTTCGTGGGTTCAAACCCCGTGTCAGTCTCTGTGCTGACAGCTAACTCAGAGCTTGGAGCCTGCTTCAGATTCTGTGTCTCCCTCTCTCTCTGACCCTCCCCTGTTCACACTGTTTCTCTCTCTCTCAGAAATAAATAAAACATTAAAAAAAAAAAAAAGAGAAAGAAACAGAACTCTGGGTCCCAGCTGTTCAAGCAGATGGCTTTCCCTGGGGGCTTGATGACATCATGAGCCAAGTTGTTTCTGGAATTTCTTGTTTCTTACCATTTAAACTTTTTTTTTTTTTAAATGTTTATTTAGTTTTGAGAGAGAAAGCGAGACGGACAGACAGACAGAGACAGAGCATGAGTGGGGGAGGGGCAGAGAGAGGAAGACAGAGTCTGAAGCAGGCTCCAGGCTCCGAGCTGTCAGCACAGAGCCCAACGCGGGGCTCGAACTCACAAACTGCAAGATCAGACTCTCAATAGACTGAGCCACCCAGGCGCCCCCTTACCATTTTTTGCCTTCAGTCCTCATCTAAAGCTCAAGAACATAACCACAGAAGAGTGGCCATAGGGATGGGCCCTGGGATAGATTGCGACAGGACAATTGGGCTCAGACTAGTAATTGCCATCACTTCCCCTTTCTGTGACTAGCTCTGTTTCCTCATGTATAAAATGGACATGACAGCAGAATTAACCTAGTAAGGACACGCATATATGGAGTACTCAGTAAACACTGCCTAGTGTTATCCGTACTGGATGAGGGCGGAGCTGGCAATACAGGGCCCACTGCTAAAGGGGTAGCATGGTGGCCTCCAGCTGTTCTCCGCACAACCTCAGAAACTCTTAGCACTTCCACTGAGAGTCAGGTAAGGTGTAATGGGGTCGGGGGGGAAGGCAGCCATTGGCACAGAACTGAATGGGGGTGTGTTTGCACTCAGATGGTCTGTACATCCTGCTATCTGGGATCCTGAAACAATTTGTTGCTTCTCTAGGAAATGGAGAGTGGGGTGGGGTGGGCACGGGTTGTACCCACAGCCTCCTGTCCATCCTGCATCTCCAGTAATTCCCTGCTTAGTCTTCCCACCAAGTGGAAGTTGGATATGTTGATGATAAGCTTTTGAATCAGTAGTTTCTTTTCCTCTGAAGACAGGTTTCCATTTCTCTGAATTCCTACCCTCTGATGTGCCTACAGGGTTGTAGCCGGATTACATGCCATCATCTGTATACATAGCACCTGCCACTTGTCCGAGGGTCACAGTCAGAAAGGGGCAACACAGTGGCAACAAGAATACATTGGACTCTGATCTTCCTCCTCATAAAGTCCCCAGAATCCCAAGCCCACTGAGGGCACAGCCCAGCTTTCACCTGACAGAGTCCAAGAGCTTCGTGCAGTGTTTAGCAACCATTCATGTTTTCCTGAGCCTCACTCTATTCCCCCTCCGAGTGGGGTGGCCTGTATCAGCCATCACTGCCTCTGCCACTGCTGAGGCCACACCTCTGCTCTGGTAGTCCCCACCTGTGACCAAGGCCACAGCTTTTCTGTTAGATGCCTCAAGGGGTTCTTGCTGTTTCAGCTCAGACTCTTCCTTGTCGAGGACTTGGTATCAATTCCCAGTGGAGCCAGGGCCCAGGGACAGTTAACGCACCCACGCCCCCACCCCCAGTATCCTGCTCAAAAGCCTTTGTCTGTCCTTTCTCATAAGCCTGGATAGTGTAATTGATCACTGCCTCAGGATAAAGTCCCGCCTCCTCCAGGGCCCTCCCCAGGGAAGAGATGGGAGGCACGCTGCCTCTGTCTGCTTCCCTGGTGTTGGAGTTTCCTCTGACACCCTGTAGCTCACCTGCATTCCCCACACCCTCATCAAGTAACTATCCTGGTGGGCAGAGCTCCTGAGGGGACCCTGCCAAGAGGAACCCTCAATGCACAGATGTAAAATGGCTTCTGCCTTCGTGCACCAGGAGATTTCTCCAAACCCGATAGAGTGCTATTACAAGGAAAGACTTACAAAGGATTTTCCTTTTCATAATTCACAAAACAGAAGAAACTCTGAATGTTGATTTGGCCCATTCTGACTCCAAGCAGGGTTAAACTCAAACAATAATTGTTTATGTGTAGAAAGAGTCAAACAACACTCCCCAGAGATTGAAATGCTGAAACACTCCCTTATAGGTTCTTTTGGTTTAAAATTTTTTTTCTGATTTTGTTTTTCATGTGTTTGCTTATTTTTTCTCTAACGGCCACGCCATTTCCTTCATGGAGCAATTTGAGCCTTTGGCTTATTGTTGTGTCCTTGAGGAGAATTGGAGGGAAGACGGTGGCCTGTGTTGGCTGTTTCCTATCACAGTGTAATTCTCTCTGCCTGAGTTCTTTTTTTAAATTTTATTTTATTAATTTTTAAAAAATGTTTTATCTATTTCTGAGAGAGAGAGAGAGAACAGGGGAAGGGCAGAGAGACAGGGAGACACAGAATCAGAAGCAGGCTCCAGACTCTGAGCTGTCAGCACAGAGCCCTACGCGGGGCTCCAACCCACAAGCCGTGAGATCATGACCTGAGCCGAAGTCCAACCCTCAACTGACTGAGCCACCCAGGCACCCCGCCCTTTTTTTTTTTAATTTTTAATGTTTGTTTATCTCTCTACCTGAGTTCTTATCCATCCCATCTCTCCCCCCACCCCAACACACCCTCACTTACACTTACACATCCCCACGCACATCATATTTAGTTCCAGGCCGTAATCACCTGTGTCAGCCTTGGCTCTCGAAAGTGAAGAGGGAGCCTTGGGTATACAATACCATAAACATATTTTCCCCAAGAGATGCTTATGCAGCAATCCAAACATTCTCATGCTCTGCCTTTTAATTAGTTTAGGGAGTTGTAACCTCACAGTGTGGGTGAGCTTGCCAGCTGTGCTTTTCGGGAAGTTATATGGTCTGTGCTCCTCTGTCTCCTCCCTTGGTGTTAGGAAATTATAGAGCCGGCTCTCTTTGCTTGTCTTGGAAGTGTGCATGCTGACCTTACCCCACAGAGCCCAGGACACTCAAGGGCCTTTCTGAGCCAGCGCTCAAAGCTCCTGGGAACCTGTGGTAACTCTCAGATCTCACGTCTTGCAGCCTGCTGGCCATGAACAGGGCAGGAGAGGATGGCCTTTGAGCTAAAAGGGATGGCTTTCATCTGTGGCTGTTCAGTCTCCTTGGGTGACCTTCTATAGCTCATGGGGAACCAGAGGAGAGATTTTATGGCTCGAGGGGAACCTGCATCTCTTCCATGAAAGGCCGCATTCTGGAGGCTGCCAGACACCTTATCCCCATGAGAGGAGAAGTCCTGAAGAGCCCTTCCAGCCTTCCTTCCCCTGAGGCTGCCCTATCTGTACATCCTCCCCCCCCCCAAGGTGGGGGGCGCTCATGGGATGGGGCCTGGCTGATATCAACACTCTCATAGCTGCTGACTCTTTAATTTAAACTTTTCTCCTCTACATAGTCCACTCTTACTTTGTTTACACATTCTCCCTTTGAGTGACCAGATCATACTTCTGCTTCTAGTTCTAACTTCTCCATTTGACCAAAGTTGGGCACATCCCCCTCATTAATAGGGGGGCGAGATATTTTTCCTGGCATCCTCCCACAGATACCTGTCCAGCTCGGCTCTGCGTGGCCAGTGCCTCTCCGATTTCCCCACGTGGGCTGTATATCTTTTACACCACACTTCTCAGCTGAAACCCCCCGGGATGCAAGTTTCTGTCTTCACTTATCTCATCCTTTGGCATAGACTCCACGACTGGTTCCCTCCTATCTGCATACCTGCTTTTTTGGCAGCCATCCACATCCCTCCTGTCTCGCTCAGTCTGTTGGGTAGGACTTTGCCAGCCTCTCTTTTGGCACTTGGCTTCCCCCTGAGGGTTTCTCTCTACAAATAAGATTATTCATCACTGCCCTGGCCATTGACTCTGATACTATGGCTCTGCAGAGACCCATTTGCTCTCCACCTTGTCCCACCCGTCAGGAAAGGCGCCAGGCCCACAACACCCCTGTTCCTAGACTAAGGCAGAGCACAGAAGGGCTCAGAGCTCCTTGACAGGTGGTGTTTTCCACACCTAGAAATATGTACTTTTGTAAGTCTATCTAATGTCAGAAGATCTGCTTGATAGAAATGCTGAATTGGATATTATATTTGTTTCCAAAATAGCAGAGTAAATCAAGTTGAGCGCTTAGTTTCTCATAGCTCTTTCTTAGTTCTTGATGGATCTTGATAATCTTTTTTTTTTTTTTTTTTTAAATGTTTTAATTCTGAGAGAGAGAGAACACGTGAGCAGGGAAAGGTCAGAGAGAGAGGGAGATACAGGATCTGAAGCAGGCTCCAGGTCCTGAGCTGTCAGCACAGAGCCCGACACAGGGCTCAAACCCACGAACTGTGAGATCATGACCTGAGCCAAGGTCGGACATTTAACTGACTGAGCCACCCAGGCGCCCCAGATCTTGATAATCTTACACCAGATTCAAAATCATTCAGCTGCTTCAAAAACAATGACACACTGGCTAATAGAAGAGGAGGCCTCTTTCACTCTGTCACCCATTTGCTACTTAGGATTGAGGACCTTCCCCTCTACCTGCCCCCCCCCACGTTGCGACTATATAAATTCTGTCCTAAGGCCTTTGTCTTTCTGTCTCTACAACATAGCCTTTGTTGTACTATGAATTTTTATCTCAGACATCTTTGTCTAAGTGTCTTTGTTTCAATGTCTCAAAGCTTAAAGCAGATTCCATTACTTGGGAGCTTAGTGAATTGGCCCCGGTTAATCAGATAAGCACTTGAAAAATTCCCTGGAAGCCTCCAACAGATAGACATGAAAGATCCAGCACAGTTGGCTTATCGTGACAAGATTCCAGCTGACACCATCAAAATGGAGGAGCCCCTGTGGTCACCTAAATAACCGGAAGAGGGCTCCAAGGAGAGGAGCCGGCAGGGAAGTGTGAGAAGGCAGATGTGATCAGCCTGGGGTTGGGCGTGCACCGAAACCAGGGCTTCCTCTGGACAGACAGAGGTCACTGGCCCAGGCCACAGGAGAGGCCAGCATTCCTCCAGTCAGAAAGAGAAATGTCTGTGCAGATAAACCTTTAGAGAGTTACGGCTGCTCACTTCCTGGGCACAATCACCTCTGGGTGTGGCTGGAAAGGCAGCTGGCAGCCCGGGTCATTATCGGGACCATCTCTGAGACTGCTAGGGCAGTTACACCCTACATATACACACGTACACACACTCTTAGCGCCACCTAATGCATTTGTCCCAAATTTTCACTTCTGTGAAGTACTTTCAAGTCACTGCCCCACGTGGTTCTGCACTGGTCTGGAGGGGTCATCGGTGCAATTTGATGGCTCAGCTGTGAAGCCAGAACCTCCTCTGTGTAACCTTTCTCTGTGTTTAACCTGCTGCCCCACAGATCTCTGTGACCTGGTGCTGCATTTAAAGATGCTGCCCCACACCTGGGGACTCAGTCCATTCAGCGTCCAACTCCGGCTCAGGTGATGATTTCGCAGTTTGTGGGTTCTAACCCCGCGTCAAGCTCTGTGCTGACAGCTCAGAGCCTGGAGCCTGCATCAGATTCTGTGTCTCCCTCTCTCTCTACCCCTCCCATGCTCGGACTCTGTTTCTCTCTCTCAAAAATAACTAAACATTAAAAAAATTTTTTTTAAAGATTCTGCCCCAGGTACCACAAGATTCAGAATGACCAAGAACAGGGATGATTTCTGTAGTCTCGTGGAAGCATTAAGTTTCATTCATGAACCTGTAAAAACTGGCTTTCATATATGGCGTATACGATTTACGTAGTAATGCCATATTAAATATTTAATTAACAGGAAGATGTTGCTCCCAAGCCACACACCCAGCGGGAGTGGGTCATTGCTCTTTGCATCAGGGACTCATGAAGGGAAAGCAAGTACTTGGCTTGGGGAAAACTACCTGGTCTCTAATTAGGAGCGGTGACCCCTGCCGCTAGGACTGCCCCCTGGGGTGTTTGTTCTAGCTCCTGCCTGACTTCAGGGAGATTCTCCAGCTTCTGAGCAGGAACACCCCCGGGCTGCCTGGCCTGCAGGTGAGTCCCTGCTCAGACAGGAGCCCCAAACACACAGGTGTGCCTCCGCCTCTGGAAGGACACTGCCCTCCAAGGACTGCAGGGTGGAGTCACAGAGGCTGGGGCTGGAGAGGGAAGACTGGGTCTGTGGGTAGAAAGGTCCGAGGCCTGAGAGGTGCTCGGCGGGAGGTGCCTGGGGGCTGTCTGACCCGAGGGCCAGTGACATCCATATTCGGAAATCATCACATCATGAAACATGGCGACAGGGGCCCCTGAAGTGTGGGCGGGTCGAGAAGAGGAGAGGCTACGGGATTAGCCTGGGCAGCTGTCCACTGGTAAGTGGCCAGGACTGCTGTGGGCAGGGCGCAGCTGGGCAGCAGTGAGGCTCCGCCGCTTGGGCCTCAGTGTCGGAGCGAAGACGAGGCTGCTGTGGGCGGGGTGTTCTGGGCGGAGCGCAGGGGCTGAGGGAGGGATGCACCGGGACGCGTGCCTGTCTGAAGGGTGGTCAGCGGCCTTCATGGCCTAGTCGATGTTCTCAGCCTGCCCTCAAACTGCCAGTGACAGGTAGTGATCAGGGGGAAATGAAGGTCGACTTTCCGTGGAGCTTTCCAGATCCACACATGAACCACAGGTTGGCGAGAGGGCAGATGGGTGGCCTGTGGTCCCAGGGACTGTCCTGGGTGGGCGGAGTCACTGGGGGCGATAGAGACGGGTGGAGTGTGTGATGTGCCTGAGCCCGGAGCTACTGCTGCCAGCCGGTTATGCTCGTCTCTCCCCAGCTCCACATTCACTGATGCTGGGGTCACATCCTGAAATTGTCCATGCGGGAGGACTGACACCATGGAGCCCGGGAAATATTACAAATCAGGGCTTTATTTTACAGAGATCCAATTGTTAAACCTTTAGCTGCACACCCTTGTGGGGTAGGGGAGTAAAGGGTGCCTGTCGGTAAGTAGAAAGGGATGAGCCTAAGATGAGGGGCCCTGAGTTCTAAGGAGTTTGGACTTTATCCTGAGAGCTGTGGAGAGCCATCGAGAAGCAGTATAATTACAGTGCACTGCTTGAGAGCATGGTGATTTTTTTTTAACTATTTATTTTGAGAGAGACAGTGACTGGGGGAAGGGGCAGAGAGAGGGGGAGAGAGAGAATCCCAATCAGGCTCCATGCCGTCCGCTCAGAGCCTGACACGGGGCTCCATCCCACAAACAGTAAGATCACGGACCTGAGCTGAAATCAAGAGTCCAAGCACTTAACCAACTGAGCCACCCAGGCACGTCCAGAGAGGGTGGTGTTTTGAATCCTGTTTGCATGGGTTCAGATGCTGGCTCTGCCACTCACCAGCTGTGTGATTTGGGGCAGGTTATTTAACCTCTCTGGGCGTTGGTTTCCACATCTGTGAAATGGGAAAAATAATGCCGGCTTCACAGGGTTGCTGTGAGCTTTGAATGAGCTTTCCATGTCAAGCACTTAGCACAGAGCCTGGCATGCAGCAAACGTTTAGTAAGTGTTAGCTATCATAGAAACATTCAGACCAGTAGATGACCTCTGATCAGATTTGTCTTTTAGAATACTTCAGCATGGAGAACAGATTGGAAGGGACAAGATTTTTTTAAAAAATGTTTTATTTATTTCTAGGAGAGAGAGAGAGAGAGAGCGTGAGCAGGGGAGGGTCAGAGAGAGAGAGTCACAGACTGAAACAGGCTCCAGGCTCTGAGCTGGCAGTCAGCACAGAGCCCGACACGGGGCTCGAACCCACGAACCGCGAGATCATGACCTAAGTGAAAGTCGGACGCTTAACCGACTAAGCCACCCAGGCACCCCTGGAAGGGACAAGATTAAAAGGCAAGAAGAGCAGTAAAGGATCAATCATTAGAACAAGGGCGGCGGGGGTGTGAAAAGGCAGAGGGAAGAGAATAAATAGGTTTGGGGACTCCCGGGTGGGTTGGAGAGGGCTGGGAACACGATGCTGGAGGTGAAGAGAGAGGAAGGGAAGTTGCCACCAGTTGGGGTGACCAGGAAAGCCTTGGAGAAAAGGGGTGGACCTCTGGCTGGGTCGTGAGGGGGTATTTCAGCAGAGAAGGGGGAAGAGGACCTGATGGACAAAAGCAGGTGTAAAAAGGGAACAAGGGTTTTTCAGAGTGTCCATGTTTGTGGGTTTTCAATAAACATTTGTCATTTGGTTTTTTTAAATGTTTAATTGATGCAGATGGAATGAAAACAAAAAGCAGTGGGCTTGAAAAAACAAAAACTACCCGTAAGGTTCCTGTGGCGCTCTGTTCCATTAGCAGCTACAGAAGCCACTTGGTGACCCGCCCAGGTGCCATTGCTGACCTGCCCAGCAGGCAGCCTTCCCGCCAAGAGCCTCTCGCCCTTCCCGGGTGCCCAGATGGGATGGAGCCTAGGAAATGAGCCAAACACTGGAGGGTTAAACCTCTCCGTCTTTTGTGAGGGGGAGAAGTGGAGAGAGCTCTTTCCTGTCTACACTGCACCCAGCTTTGAGTCTTCCTGTTGTCACAATGGCTCTTTGTTGGTGGCAAAGGCTCTTTCAACCCATGGGGCAATATTTCACCCTTGCCACACTTAGAACGCTGTTGCCAGGGGCTGGCTAACTGTGTCATGGGCTTCATGTTGCATCAGCCTGTCCTCTGTGGGATTAGTTTGGGGGATAAGAGCTGGTGTTATAGCCAATTCTGCCTAGTAGAGTAGGGGAGAGTGATAATGGGGTATGCTCTTGGGGCATACAGGCCCCGAACCTTCCACCATTCACCTGCCTCATTAACCACTCTCCTACTCTGCCTGGAGAAGGGTTGGCAAGTGGCAAAGTTCAGGACTCTTCTCCCATTCTGTTCTCACAGAGCCGCTCCTTAGCCACCACCCACCGTCCCTCCTCCCAAATGAGATGGGAAAATAAAGATGTGGCGATGGTGCCAAGTGGGTGAACAAGTGGGTGCCAAGAGGGGAGCCAGACTGGACCAGATTAAGTGACTTGGCGCATTCAGGTTATTTAGAGAAAGAAGATAAATACATATAAGAAAGATAAAAAAGAGGAGCATCTGGGTAGTTCCGTCGGTTAAGCGTCTGACTCTTGATTTTGTCATGACCTCAAGGGTTCATGAAATCAAGTCCCTGCTTGGGATTATCTCTTTCTATGCCCCTCCCCTTGTTTGTCCATACACAGCTCTCTCTCAAAATAAATAAATAACAATTTTTTTTTAAAAAGGAAAGAAAGATAAAAAGATCAGCAGATGTTGCTTCTAGCTTTGGCCAGTATTTCTCAAAACATTTCTCAGATATTCTCCTCCCGAGTCCCCATGAGACTACTGTGCTTTAAAAATGACATACACTGGGGGGCAGTGGGGGGTGCCTGGGTGGCTAGTCGGTTAAGCCTTGAACTTTGGCTCAGATCATGATCTCACAGTTCGTGAGTTTGAGCCCCATGTGAGGCTCTGTGCTGACAGCTCAGAGCCTGGGGCCGCTTGGGATTCTATGTCCCCCTCTCTCTGCCCCTCCCCTGCTCATGTCTCTCTCTCTCAAAAATAAACATTAAACTTTTTTTTTTTTTTTAAATAAAAGTGACATATACCGGGAAGCTCAAAGCAGAATTGGGTTACAATAACATTTGGGAGTCCAGTAAAGTGGCCTAGATTTAGGCCATCCCAGAACTAGCTCCCAGGCAGGGGCTTTTCCCAGAGGAATTATTGGGCCTTGTTGGACTCTCCACCTCGGCTTAAGGCAGGTCATGAGCTTCCTCCCCAAGGTGGCAGCCGGTTCATCTTCTGCAGGCCAGGCCTGCCCAGCAGCAACCAGCGGATGCTTGTTCTTTCCAGCCCCTGGCAGGTCTACCTGAAAACTCTCCTTACCTCCCCAACTCGCTGGCCTCGTCTCCTGACAGGTCAGGCCAAGACGTTGACCTGAAAGAGCAGGAACTAGAAGCCACAGCTTCATCCTCTTCTTTCTCTGTCCCTAGCAGGAATATGTTGCCCAGATTTTTCTTCAGATCACAGGCTCTCATTCTCCTGACTGCCAGGAGTATTGTCCATTGATGGGGGTGTAGCTGGGTCCCTCCCTTAGCCAAAGGGCCCTGCCTCTCCTGAGGTTATACCCCCGGCCCAGGGATAACTGCATTTAGGAGTGTGGATGTTGCAGAGGCTCCAAGTTCTGGGTCTTTTGGCTCCATTCAGGACCTCTCTGAAGGGCCAACCCAGCTTCAGACCCCACAGGGATCAGCTGAGGCCTCTGTACACTTACACTGACCAACCTATGCCTGAGCCTTCTTGCCTCACTCCCTTACAGGTGTTCATCCCAAGAACACTCCACACCAAACCAGTTGCTTGTAAATCCTTCTCTCCGAGTCTGTTCCCCGGGAACCCGACCCTTGACACCTAGAGATACTGGATAGGAGGCTGGTCAGCTGACACCCAGGCCTGGGCAGTCTGCAGGCTGCTTTTACATGCCCAGTGAGGCCCAGCCGGGGAGAAGCACTGGCGGTGTGGGGGGATGCCCTACTACCAGGAGGGGAGGTTGGTGAAGGAATGACCCAGGGGAGAAGGAGTTAATCTGAAGGACACGTGTGTGACCCTCTGCAGCCCTGGAGGGTTATCTCCTCCCTCGTGAAGGAAGAGGAGAGAAGCCCCGGGAGAGTCATGATGCTCTCTGCAGAGGGCGGGCTACTCATCTAACAGGTGCCTCAAAACCAAATGCAGAAGCCATCTCATTCGCTGTCTGGACAAGCTTACCTTACCTTACCTCATTGCTTCCCTCCTTTTGAGGTCGGCTGGGGAATTAGATAGGTGAGTGTAAATGCAAAGTGGGGATAAGAGAAACTAGAGGCGGCTGTGTCGTCCACTCTGGGAGAAGAGGGGAGCAGAAGGGAGGCTGACAGCCAGGCCTGGCCCTACATCTTTGGCCTGGCCTCATCCTCCAGACCCCGTGACCTTGAACTCCTTTTGAAGACCGCTAGATTTCCTCAGTCTGAACATAATCCCCCTGACTATGACAGGAAGCAGGAGTGAGGGTTTTCCTCTTTGTACGTCAGTAAGGAACCCAAAGGCACTGTCTCCCCAGAATTCAGGGGCCAGAAACACACACCTGCCCATCAGGTCCAGAGCAGACCCCGGACCACAGTGACTTTCTTACCTGGAGGCTGAGCTGGACCACAACTAGTCATGGTGTATTCCTCACTTTCTCCCTCCCCCACCCCCCACCCCCGACCCCAGAGAGGCCTGTACAGCTCAGCAGCTCTCCCTCTTCCATCCTAGGCAACCCTAGAAGCCTTGAGTGCAAATTTTGTAAGGCAAGACACCCCCACATTTGAGGCTAACTTTTATATAGTCCCTAGCATAGCGGCCATGGAAATGCAGGGGAATCGTTGTAAAAGCCATGGGACTCTGAGTGCCATCAGTGCCAAAAATCATTACAGTCCTTCCCAGAGGCTGTAGCTGGGCATTCCCTGGGGTATGCTTTATGCAGGAGGGACCATGGCTACAGACATACTTTTGTCCAAATGATAGATTACCTCTTAGGAACCAACCGAGGCCCCTTCAGTTTCCGTTAATTTTTTTTTGTTTAAAAATAAAAGGTACATTAAAAAATAGATTTTGTAACAATTTCAGTTGAAATTGAAAAATAAGCATAAGATACTAATTTACTTCATCAGCATTTATACCAAAACCGAGAGCTACCAGACAATAGGAAAAGTGAAATGCAAAGTTTGCAATAATCTGTATAACATAAAGCAGACACTGGGCTTTCCAGGTTGGCCAGAAGGCTGGTTGCTAGCATGTAGTGAAGAAAGGCTCTATACCAGTTGGGGGGCACCTGGGTGGCTCAGTTGGTTAAGCGTCCAACTTCAGTTCAGGTCATGATCTCGCAGTTTGTGAGTTCAAGCCCTGCACTGGGCTCTATGCTGACAGCTCAGAGCCTGGAGTCTGCTTTGGATTCTGTCTCTGTCTCTCATAAATAAACATTGAAAACTTTTTTTATACTATACTAATTGAAAGGTTGATTATTAGACCAGGGGTTGGTGTTGCAGGGACAGAGTAGAGGAGAGAAGGTTAAGAATAGCCCTTGGATGACCTGGGCCAGACATTGTTTTCTGGAAGAGGAGAAACTCATGCTAGTAAGGGTAGGGGAAATACTCAATTCTGGAACACTGCATGCAGCTTAAAAGCAGCTTAATTTGGTCCTTTAATGTTAAACAGAGTGGTAAAATTCTAATCATCAATCCTTGCATGTCGTCGGTGCCATTGTCAGTTCTTTACCATTCACTGTAGATAGGAGAGCCATGCAGCCCACCTGACAGGGGCCAGATTCTCCCGCTACTTATTTGTCAAGAGCAGTGAACTTCAGCTGCAGGCCGGCTCCTGCCTGTGGGGATTCCCACTCTGTTTGGTCTGAGCCCTGGAGTCACCATGACTCCAGATAACCCTGGTATGGAATATGAAACAAAAAATTCAAATGGCACAAAAGCCCCTATCACCGGATGTCATCTTGGATAATTTTAAATGATTAAATATTTCCTTCTTTATGAGAGTACATGTGTGCGCTTGCACGCACAGACACACACACACACATGTACTTTTTCACTCTGTACTTCTTTATTTATACATTTCTTTGAAAAATTTTTTAATGTTTATTTATTTGTTTATTTTGAGAGAGAGACGGAGAGCGAGCAGGGGAGGGACAGAGAGAGAGGGAGACACGGAATGTAAAGCAGGCTCCAGGCTCTGAGCTGTCAGCACAGAGACTGACGTGGGCTCAAACCCATGAATTGTGAGATCATGACCTGAGCCGAAATCAGATGCTTAGCCGGCTGAGCCACCCAGGTACCCCTGTATTTATACATTTCTTACTCTTCATTCACATAATGGTGATAAAAAGTCTGGTTCAACTTCACCTCTGAGATGTGTGGTGGGGGTCCAGTGAGATCATACAAGTCCCAGAGAAGGATGAAGTGCTGTAAAAATGGAAAGCATCCCCACTGATAGCCGTAATTCTATCATTTGTTTTCTGATTACTCTGCATCTTGCCCTCCATGTTCAGAGAACAAAGGAGGGCAGATTTACAGTTAGGCTGTCAATGATCCCTGTGTTGACAAGACCGAAGCTGAAGGCATACAGTAGGCCGTGTTTTTCCCGGAAGGCTGACTGAGCAGTTCTCCAAATGTTTGCAAGTACAGGGCAAAATTCCATGCAGCCTTCAAATCTTGAGCCAAGACTCAGCATTAACAAAGCCAAAAGTTTCATTTCTTTGACTGTGGGAGTGCTGCAATCAAGCCTTTCAATGGCCATTCAGTTTGAAGTTCAATAAGCACTTTGATTGAGAAACACTTGTACTGAGGGGTGAAAAGCCCTTTAAGCTTTAAATGGCACATGGTGAGCAGTGACCATGTCACTGTATGGTCACACATTCTTCCAGGCAGAAGGTGACTCCCTGGATAGATCATCTTAGTCATAGAGCCAATATCTGATCTAGAGCAGAGGTGTGTGTGTGTGTGTGTGTGTGTGTTGGGAGGAAGATGCAAAGCTGTGGGAGTATTTTTTTATTTCTTCTCTGCAAAATCTCCTGTGATTTAAGTCATAGTGAAGACCCTTAAGCCCATATGCAGAAGAGTCCAAATGCCAGCCCAGTAGGCCACCATGTCAGCTGGTAAGTGTTCTGGCCTCGCAGTAGTAGAAAGTAAGACTTGTAGGCTCTCAGGCTCTCACACCTGTGGTTTGAACTGCGTATTAAAGCTCTAAGTGCAAGTACTCCTTCCTGCCGAGTCTGGAATAGTCATAAGTGTGTGGGTGTACTAGGGGGAGGTGTGTGTCTACCTAAAGCAGAGGAAATTCTGCAAGAGACAGGTCAAGCAGAGAAAGCTTGATATATCACCACTATGGAGAAACAGGCTTCCATGAGCTGGTGAAATATCCATCCAACAATATGAAGTGAGACACTATTCCCTTTCGATGTTGCACTGAAGATATAGCTGCACCTTGGTTCCTCACCCTCACGAGGCTGGGTCTAACACAGTCTGGATAAATACATGCAACACAGTTTGCAAACAAAAGATCTAGATTTGAATCTCAGCTGTCACTGACCTGCAAGACTTGGAGCAAGACCTCTCCAAAGTCATTTCTTCACATGTAGATGTGGGGGTGAGACCTACCTCTCAGCATCTTCAAGTTGAACCTACCAGAGCCAACAAATGTGAAAATGTTTTGTGATTTTAAAGCACTATAGATAAATAGCATTATTATTACCGAACAGATGAAGTTGGCAGAGTTCGCAACGTGGTTGGTCATGGGTCACCTGTGAGATAACTAGAGAGGTGATGGTCATAGTAATAAACAAATTGTCACAGCTATAACCAGTACTCTATTCTTTTCCTAAACAAACAACAAATGAGCAAAACCTTGCTAGAGTCAAAAGACAACAGTCTCGTTTGGTTTGTCGCTTCTGGAAAGGCAGTCTACTGCTGGCAGTCTCTTCTGTATGAGAAAGGGTAGAGGAGGCTCCTTTGTTAGTTATGTGGATTGTGGCTGTGTGTGTAGCAGGCCCACACCCCACCCTCACTGGACTCAGGGCAGTTCTCAGCCTTTCTCCTTGAGGCACAAGACAGATGACACTCACAAGTGTGACACTCACCATGTTGCCACTTCACAGTGCTTTTTCCTATCAGGACAAGTGAAGGCAACAAAACTGCACATGTAACCACGAGTCCACACTTACTTCAGATCTTTGGTATTTCCTGTTATCGATAGCAAATTACTTGTGATGCTTCTCACAACTGATTGACACCCATTGGTATACCTGGAAGTCAATTGAGAACCAATGTCATCATCTGTGAGTAAGGATAGGACCTTGTCTAATGCATCTTAGTATTTTCAATGCCCAACACATAGTAGAAGCTCAATGCTGACCTGAAACCCCCCAGCCACCCCCCCCACACACACACATGAGCTCTGGGGCCGTTCCAAGCTCTGAGGTGCTAGCTGGTTAGTTGTAGCCCTTTTAGGAGCATTGCCATCATGTGACAGAGGACAAGGCATGGACTATTCATGGGATTTCACTGCTAGGAGGGATGACCCAGCTCCCTTCACACTCTGCAGGAGTGACCGTTTTAAGTGGAAGAGTTAGTGCCTACTTTCTTTCATGTCCACCTTCGAAGAGAGTGACCTCTTGCCAGCCAGAAGCGCCTGAGGTTTGCACTTGCTGAGGGCTGGGCAAATTGAGTGTGCAGGTGGTACTGTTCAGAGGACAAATGTGAAAAGCCAAAGTAGATCTTTAAATACACGGCAAAGAGGTGCATTCTGAGTGCTGTTCCTAAGGATATTCAAAGACACGTTTTTACCTGGGGCCTTTGGGTGGATCTGCAGATTCAAGGAATCTGTGGGTATCAGGGCCAAAGCTGGAGTGGATTTTCCCTTCCAGATGGGGAAGGCCTGCCAGGGCAGTGGCCTTGGCCACACACCCTTGTGTAGGAGGAATCTGGAGGCTGGCAGCCCAGGAGAGCTGGCACCAGTGTGGAGAACTTCTAGATAATTTGTCACAAGTGTGCTAATGGCTCTGGGGGCCAAGAGCAAATGGGTCACACAGCATGTTTTTGAGATTAGAACGTGTGAACGAGTTGCTCTGTGAATTGTTATTTTCTCCAGACAGCTCGGAAAAAACTAGATCTGATGGGCTTGGCCTATGAGGTCAAGCAGGGCTTCTGAGATAATGCTACATAGCTGCTTCGGCATTCAGGATGGGCATAATGGCTGCCAGCAGAATGCTAGAAATCTCCCTGGTGATACCAGGCCAGTCTGAAAGTGGACCAAGTCAGAAAAACAAAGTTTTATTCCATCTCTTGAGAGAAGGGGATTGTAAGTGGCAGATGGGAAAAAAGACGAACTACAGGAACCAAATAGACTGGAACCAAACAGACTCAACATGAGGGAGAGGCCCTTGTAGTGGAAGCCCAGAAGTTTGCCTTGAGTGTGTGGCTGGCACTCCCCACACGGGAGGACTCAGCTATGGCTTGGGTGTGGGCTTCGCAGGCAGGCCACACCCAGGTGTCTGGCCTAGCCCTGCCACCTAGTCCTTATGGAACCGGACTAAATCATTAGCTCCTCTGATCATCAGTTTCCTTGCTGTGAGATGGGAAAATCATGACTTCCTCACCCAGCTCTGATCAGAATGAAGTAAGGGAGAGGTGGGCCATGCTTGCCAATGTTCCTGGCACAGAGCAGGTTCAGTGCTTGCTGTTGTTTCTGTGGTTGCTGTAATCCTTGTTACTCAGCGTGACTGTTCACTTTACCACTGCTGTGTAACAAACAGTACAAATTCAACTGCAAGACAAAAACAACCACCTTCTTATGCTCATGGATCCTCTGGGTTAGTAATTCAGAAAGGACACAACAAGGGTGGCTCATGCCTATTCCATGATGTCTGGGACATCCACTGGGAAAGTTCAAAATCTGGGGTGTCTCAATGGTTGAAGGCTAGTATCATCTGAAGGATCACTCCCTCATACAGCTGGTGCTTGGCCTGGGAAGTGCTTGAAGGTGAGGACTGCTGACATGTGGTTTCCTTCCAGCTTGGTGGTCTTAGGGTAGCTGGACTTGTAATATGGTGCCCAGCTTCTCCCAGGGTGAGTGTCCCAGGAGAATCAGGTGGAAGCTGAGTTGTCTTTTCTGACCTGGCCCCAGAAGCTGGCTACATTCTCTTGGTTATAAGCAATCCTCCAAGGCTGGTTGCCTATATTCAGAAGGAAGGGATTTCTAGATGGGAGAGGTATTAGAGAATGTGTAGACATGATTTAAAACCACCAAACTGACTGTGGAATTGAATAAAGCATGCCGTATGCCTACAGTTTAAAAAACCAACTCACTTAATCCTCCCAGTCCCTTTGAGAAGTAGACTGACAAAATGAATCCATTTTGCAGATGTGAGGACAGGCTCAGAGAGGCCAGTCACTTATTCCCATGAGCTACAGCATGAAGAGTATATATGAGGTACTCTCTTTGATCCTCTTCAGCTCTACAGTATGGTGGTTTTCTGTTCCTTGCAGAGGGACGGAGTCCTGAAAAGTTGGCTTTAGTGAAGGAAGTAGTTTGACCAGACCTCAATGTGCTATTTCAACAATTTCTGTGACTTCCTGGGGTGAACTGACTTGCTTCCACTTAGCCCACACCTGGATTCTGAAGGCAGCTAATTTTAGATTCCTTGTTTCAGTGCCAAGCATCAAAGGAGAGTTGAAAGAACAATCTTTGCTCAATTGGAGTACAGATTCTTTCAACTGAGATCAATTCTGGTGCCTCCTCTTAAGATAAGGAAACCCCATTTATTATATATCTTGAAGCTGAAATATTTCAACCAAAGCAGGAAAAGCAAAAAATCAAGATCACCTTTAAACAAATGACTCATTGAGCAAGTAAATACCAAGAACGTAGATTTTTAGGAGTATAAAATTACCCCGTTTGTGCAGGTGCAATTTACTTTACTCAATACTTGTGGTCCTGATTTGGTAAATGAAAATTAAACATTTTTGCATTGTCTGTTTAGTTGATTCAAGAGTTTTATAAGAACAAGAAATTTCCTAGTAAAAGACTCCTGTGAAAATGGTACTTCCCAGTTTCAATTTTATAAATTTGGGTTTCTAGAAATTAAATTTTCTTTACGTGTGGCCAACCTATATTACATCATTTCCTAGTCATTGTTAAAGAATCTGATTTTAGAAATTATTTAGCTTTCTGTCATTGAAACGTCCACTTTGAAGATTTGTTAACCTACTTTTTTTCCTGTTACTTTATTCATGATTAAAAAAAAAAAAAAGTATAGAGAAGGGTGATAAAAAAGGAGACCGTGAAAGAACATGGACTAAATGTAAATCCAAGTCTGTTCTCCAGTTGCTTTGGAAGCCATTGTGAAAGATGAGTACAAAATCACCACCATCATCACCACCATTTTTCTGTTGAAGAACCTAGTAACATATCTTTGAGATGTACATCATGACCTGTAGCTAATGCAGATCATCTTGTAATTCTCAACTTAATGATAATTTAAACTTTTTAAGAAGAAAGTTAAGCTGGTATAGTGTGGTAGTGAGGCTATGTGAGCTCCTAGTCAAATGTTACTCAGCACCTTTGTTGTGTGCTGGGCAGTACAGGGAACAAAAACAGGCAATGCCATTCACACCATTCTTACCTGTGTATATCCCAATTTAGCGGGAAGGTTGAGACACATACAAGCCATCTTCCTATACAACATTACATGAAGAGAGAATGTAGTTCCAGGTATATGATGCTATTGAAGAATAAATAGGACTATATAGCAAGTACTATTAAAGTAGCACAGACAATAAAGACAAAAGGACACAAGGAGAATTAGTGAAGGAGGAAATAACATGAATGCCCTACACTTATGAAAGTTTTAAAACATTTTCATATTTAGTATTTTTTTTTCATTATTTTATTTCTGACAAAAACCTTGAAGGTAGCCTGAGCCAGGATCGTAATTCCTGTTTTATGAATGAGGAAATTGAGGCCCCAGAAGGATAAGTGACTTTTCTCTCAGACATCTCATGGACATGGACCAAGAGACTCTGACTCCGAATCAGATACTCTTTCCCTGCATAACACAGACCCCTCATGTGGAAGCCTGTTAAAGGGAAGATTTTCCCAAGTGGGGACTCAAATGGTCCCTGAAGGAGGGGCAAGAGATGAGCAGTCTGAGAGGAGCGGGCATTGGAGGAGCCTGAGAAGCTATACCAGAGCCAAAGCACAGCCATGCCGCAAACGGGGCAGTAGACCAGTCTGGCTGTCGTGGAAGGTATCATGGAAGAATAAAGTAGAGGAAGGTTGAAGAGGTAGAGGTGGGCTGATTACAAGAAGTCTGGATTTTTGGGACAAAAATGGTACAGAGCACTGAATCCCAGAAGTGATATGAAATATTTTTTAACAACATTCAGTTAGATTCTGTCATTTTGGGAGTTCATGGAGATAAAGAAATGGCCTTGAATATGGAAAAACAGTTTGCATAACGATGATCAACAAAGCTCTATCGGCACCAAACATGCCAATAGTGGTTATGCTAGGTTACATTAGGCTACTTTAGGTTCTTGCCTAGTTCCAAAATTTTACGTTTAGGGGTAAGGATGTGCTTCTCAGTACATGAACATTTATGAATGGGCATCCTATGGGATCATTATATCTAGCCCCCAAAGAGATATATTCCTGACATAATTTACTACCAATGATCAGCATTTCCTCGGGGTTGATTGGGCCATGTCTTTATCTTTTCCACATCCTATAGAATTGTCCTGATGAAGGACATAGGCCACACACACACACACACACACACACACACACACACACACACACACCATTGTAGAGCACAGCACACTTAAAAGCTAATATCCAATGGGTTATCTAACCATTAAAATAACTTCATGTTTGTTTTTCTTTGGAAAGCCAACTTGCTATTTACTGTGAGTCAAAAGACTGTCATCAGGAAATTAAGATTATTAATGGCTGAGAGGTGACCAGAGGTGAAAACCAAATAGACTGGAAAAGGCCAGGCAAGTGGAAGAAAGCACAGGAGAATGCAGCAAGCACACTGTTGGGAGCAAAAGATGGTGTTTACGCTCCTTTCTGGCTCAGTCCGCACTATGGACAACACTGATAAGGGAAGGCCTTTTAAAATGTTTTTTCTTTTTGTCTTTTTAAAAAAATTTAATTCCAGTGTAGCTAACATACAGTGTTTGTTAGTTTTGGGTGTATAATATAGTGATTTAACAATTCTATACATCACTCCGTGCTATTAAGATAAATGTACTCTTAATCCCCATCACCTATTCCACCCATCCCCTACCCACCTCCCCTCTGGTAACCATCAGTTTGTTCTCTATAGTTAAGAGTCTGCTTTTTGGTTTCTCTCTCTTTTTTTCCCTTTTGCTCATTTGTTTTATTTCTTAAATTCCAAATATGAATGAAATCATATGGTATTTGTCTTTGACTTATTTCACTTAGCCTTATACCCTCTAGATCCATCCATTTGTTGCAAATGGCAAGATTTCATTCTTTTTATGGCTGAGCAATATTGCTCTGTGTGTGTGTGTGTGTGTGTGTGTGTGTGTGTGTGTGTGTATCTTCTGTATTCACTTAGCTATTGATGACACTTGGGCTGCTTCCATAATATGGCTATTATAAATAATGCTGCAATAAACATAGGGGTACCTATATCCCTTCCAAGAGTGTTTTCATATTCTTTGGGTAAATACCCAGCAGTGGCATTACTGAATAGTACGGCATTTCTATTTTTAATTTTTTGAGCAACCTCCATACTGTTTTCCACAGTGGCTGCACCAGTTTGCATTCCCACCAGCAGTACATAAGGGTTCCTTTTTCTCCACATCCTCACCAACCCTTGTTGTTTCTTGTGTTTTTGATTATAGTCATTCTGACAGGTATGAGGTAATATCTCACTGTGGTTTTGAATTGCATTTCTCTGATGATTAGTGACATTGAGAATCTTTTCATATGTCTGTTAGCCATCTGTGTGTCTTCTTTGGAGAAATGTCTTTTTGTGTCTTCTGCACATTTTTAAAAAAGTTTTTTAATGCTTGTTTATTTTTGAAGGAGAGAGAGACAGAGAGTGAGCTGGGGAGGGACAGAGAGAGAGAGAGGGAGACATAGAATCTGAAACAGGCTGGAGGCTCTGAGCTGTCAGCACAGAGCCTGATGTGGGGCTCCAACCCATGAGCTGTGAGATCATGACCTGAGCTGAAGTTGGATGTTTAACTGACTGAGCCACCCTGGTGCCCCTTTTATCCATTTTTAATTGGATCATTTGTTTTATTTTGGGTGTTGAGTTATATAAATTCCTTATGTATTTTGGATACTAACCCTTTTTTGGATATGTCATTTGCAATATCTTTCCCATTCCATAGGTTGTCTTTTAGTTTTCTTGGGCATTTCCTTTGCTGTGCAGATGCTTTTTATTTTGATGTAGTCTCAATAGTTTATTTTTGCTTTTGTTTTCCTTGCCTCAGGAGACATATCTAGAAGGATGTTGCTGTGACCAATGACAGAAAAATAACTGTCTGTCCTCTCTTCAAGGATTTTTATGGTTTCAGATCTCATATTTAGGTCCTTAATGCACTTTGAGTTTATTTTGTGTGTGGCATAAGAAAGTGGTCCAGTTTCATTCTTTTGCATGTAGCTGTCGGGTTTTCTCAGCACCATTTTTGAAGAGACTGTCTTTTTCCCATTGCATATTCTTAAAGGCTAGGCATTTTGAAAATAATGCATGCAGTATGTTGAATAATGGCCCCGAAAAATCTCTGGAACCTGCTATTTTACTTTATAGGATAAAGTGTCTTTGTAGATGTGGTTGAGTTAAGGACCATGAGATGGGGACATTATCCTGGGTTATCGGGTGGGCCCTAAATGCAAATCACAAGTATTTCTGTTAGAGGCAGAGGAAGATTTGGCACAGACAGAAAGGGAGAAGGCAGTGTGACCACAGGGACACAGCGATGGGAATGATGTAGCAATAAGCCAAAGAATGCTGGCAGTCACCAGAAATTGGAAGAGGCAAGGGGCACATTCTTCCTTGGAGCCTCTAGAAAGAGCACGGCCCTGCCCACGTCTTGATTTCAGACCAGTGAAACTGATTTCAGACTTCCGGCCTCCAAACTGTGAGAAAATACATTTGTGTTGCTTTAAGTCACCAAGTCTGTGGCAGTTTGTTACAGCAGCAGCAGGAAAACTAATGCAGTGAAAAACTGTAACAATGGAAAGGCAGATTCCCCTGGGGAAAGGTGAGGTATAGAAAGATGGCATGAAGTGATGAAGAAGACTTGGATGTTGAGGATTAAGGGAGGGTTAGCTGGATTTGGCACTGATTCATGGTGTTAAGAGGCAGTGGTGTGCTGAAGCTGGCTCCTATTTTTGCCTTACATGAGTCACTGCACACACCTTTTCCCAGCTCCACGTTTAGCGCCATCACCTTGGTAGCTTGAGGTCAGCATTGGTGGGAATATTTACACCATGGAAAATGGCAAACACTACAAAACAGGGATCTTCTCCTGGAGAGCCAGTTATTAAATATTTGCCACTGAGTGAAGAGAAAAGGAGAAATGGAAGGTGGGTTAGATTTAGAAAGTAGGGCTGAGAAGACTAGCATTGTCGTTTGCTCACCCCACTCCTTTCATAAATATTTATGTGCCATCAATAGAAATGGGAACATAGGGAAGGAGATCTTATTTTAGAGATAGGAATTCAGCATGGGATTTAGGTTGTCTCCTTGCATTTACTGCATTTATATTTATATTATATTCCACCCTTCATCACATACTGGGCCAGGCACGGGAGTACAGTAATGCTTTAAGACACAGACCCAGCCTCATGGAGTCTGCAGTCGAGTGGGGAAGACCATTCCAGTAGGACTGGATAAGTGCTAATAGAGAAATTAGCATACCCTAAAGACAGTGTGCAGGAAAAGTAGGGGTGACATGGGGACTTCTCAGAGGAGATGACCTTTGCACATGCCGAAGGAAGAGTAAAAGTTGCCAGACGTGGAAATCATGGGGGAAGAAGGAATTATAGATAGCGAGACTTGCAGTGACCCAGTGAGGGGAGACATGAATAGTGGGGTGTGGAAGGGAGGTTGAGAGTGGTGGTGATCAGACCAGATAATTCGGGATACAGAAGAACTAAAAGTTAAAATGACGGGGCCATTGAGAGTGGCCAACTCCAGTCCAGCCTGGACCAGCATTAATAGTCAAGGCATCTGGTCCAAGGAGTGAGTCAGGCACAGCACCAAGGGCTCTAGGAGGAGGCAGTTCCCAGGGATTGATGGATGACAGAGTTAGAGATGAAGGAGATCAGGCCAGGTGGAGGAAAGGATGCAGGAAGCTGGAAAACTGAGTACCCATGCTATCTTTGCTCTAAACTGTTAAGCTGGAGAATTTTCCTACAGAAGTCTGTTCAGAGGGACTACTCAGCCATAAAGAAAGACCGATGTCTACTAAAAAATATGAGGAATGACCAAGACCAAGACCAGAACCCTGGGGAAAGCCATTATTTAAGGAAAAAAAAGGTAAAGAGTCAGTGAAGGAAACCAGAAAGCATCAGAAGCTGAAGGAACAATCAGAAGTTAAGAAGAGATTCAGAAAAGTAAGAGGGTGCAGTGTTGTAGAAGCCCTGGGAAGAGAGGGCTTTGAGCAGGACTGAACAGCCATTGGATTGGATGGTTGAGAGGTGGCCAGTGGCCTGGGCAGGGAGCATTTTCAAGAGTAAGTGGTAGTGAAGGCCAGAGTGTGGGGGCTCAGGAGTGTGATATGTTAGTAAAGACAGTGTAGACTACTCTTTCAGGAAGTTTGGCCCAGAAAGGAAGAACAGAGAAAAAGAAAGTCAAAACTAAGGAGTGGCGTAGGTGGGAGGGTGTGGATTTGGGTTTTTGAGCCTGAAGCACCTCAAGTATTTATAGGTGAGTGTGCCAGGCCAACCCTGTGTTCCCGGAGGGTGCCCACCTGTTGTGGGGAGAACCAATTTAGTAATGGCCTCTCCTTTTCTGTTGCTCTGAGAAAGTTGCTGTGTTCAGCAAAAGGTATTAGTGTTCTTTTTAAGACTCTAAACTACCCATGAAGTTCTCCTTCTTCAGGGATTAAGAACATGGAAAGTCTCAAACTTTACATCTGGTGTTTGCACACGTTCACTGTAGAAGGCACCCTGAAGAAGTAAGTGTAGAAGGACATGGATTGGGAGGGAGAGACTGGGACTGAGCATGACCTGGTAGCATCTTGGCCAGGACATCTTCCCTTTCCAGCTCTGGGACAGGCATGACACCCAGCCTAGGCTCCTTTGGCACCTGGGCTGGTGGCTGTGCCTGCTGTGCCTGTCCTGGGAGACTCAGCAAGTTGGATCCTCCTACCCAGCATGCTTACAAACCCAAGACCTGATCCACAGAACCCAAAGAGAGTGTCAGAACTTTGTTGAGCTATTCACTGAAGTTGTAGCCTTCTGTCACTCCAAAGCCCTTTCGTTAACCTCTAGGTTCACCTGATTATTATGGATGAGTGAATAAAAGCTTCTACCTTCTGAGGAGTTCTGGATACTTTCACTTATATTATCACATACTGTCAGAAATATGCCCAGGTATAAAATTTGTGAATGGCTTCATTTTTGAGGTGGGAAACCAATGAACAAGGGAGTAAGACAAGAAGACAAGCCCCCTATCCACACCACACACAGACTTCTAAACACCTGGAGGAGACAACACGAGACCCCAGGACCTTTTTTTCTGCCTATCAAGTAGTAAGAAACTATGGAATGTTTATTTGATTGTGCCAGAGTGGTGGGAGTGTGTGTGTGTGGTGGGAGGTGGGGGTGGGGGGTAGATTCAGGGAGAAAACCAAGATGGTAGATGGGAGACAAATGCATCTTTATCACCCACCTTTAATTTACATGAAAGATTTTAGCCCAAGAAGATAATGTTGAGTAATTTGTGAATAACCAGAAAAGCCTGTGACAAAGCAGTTCTGGAAACAACTGAGCAGCGGGCCACCCGGCTTCCCCACTGATGCTGTTGACAGAGGCTCTTTTAATTTGCCACAGGGTGAAATGGTCTGTCATCAAAGTGCCTAAATCAGAGGCAGGCAGAGGCTGAGTCCAACTGCCAACCCTGGTGGCACGGCCAAGCCGGCAGGGTCCCTCCTCTGCCCCACGGACTGTTTCCTGACTGAATCAGCAGGTGACGTGGACAGTGTCCTTCTGCCCCCACTGTGGGCTCCACCTGGGAGACCTTTCATTGGCTTTCTGAAAGGATCTGTTTGTTTGTGGGGAAGAGAGTTGCTGTCACCCGTAAGACCTCTGACCCCGAGACCCTACCCGTCCAACAAGAGTGTACCTGTCGTGTAGGGCAGACATGTGTGTGCCTGATTTCTAGCTATGGTTCCCTGGAGATAATTAAGTTCAAAAGAAATGCCTTTGGGTCTTGGCCCAGCTCAGTCAAGTTAAAGAAGGCCTGGAAGGGGAAAGACAGACTGCACAATTTGGGTGAATTGCTTTCATTTGTAGCTTCTTTCTTCTTCCAGACACTATGTCAACTTGCCTCCTAAGGGGGTTTCCTCATAGGAAAGACATGAAATCCGTTGAATTTGGCTGAGCATCCCATTTAATGAAAGCAATAAATCATGTCAGTGAGGGAGGTCTGGGAGAGCTGAGCCAGGGAAGGTGGGATAGGGGTTTCTGGAGGAAAGGGAGGGCAGCCATCTGCCTCAGGCTTGGCCTCTTTTATAATCAACAAACAGTGGGGGAGAATGAAGGTTGTAAGAGAGGTGCCCCAGAGAGAACCTGCAGGGAAGCTCCATTGTGCCTCTCTATTTCCCCAGGGAGGCTCTCCTCAAATCCTAGTTCCGTCATGTGCAGATGGGTCAGCTTCTGTACAGGTGGGTGGCCTGTGTGATGTGATGTGGGAGAGCCAAGGGAGGGTCTCACCTTGTCTCCTGTACTCACCGTTGCTCATGGAAAGTGCTACTACTGGAGAAGCACTGTGGTCTTCTCAATTCGCCTACCCTGGAGGTCGGCTATTCTTAGGGGCTATTTACCCCCACAAGAATGTGTCCTGAAGGGGAGACCAGAACTCAGCAGGACAATCCTACCGATGTCAAGACTGCACACTCCAGTCAAGCTCCATTAAGAATAAGTGATTTGTGGGGGAGGGCGCCTGGGTGGCTCAGTTGGTTAAGTGTCTAACTTTGGCTCAGGTCATGATCTCACAGCTTGAGGGTTTGAGCTCCTCGTTGGTCTCTATGCAGACAGCCCAGAGCCTGGAGCCTGCTTTGGATTCTGTGTCTCCCTCTCTCTCTTCTCTTCCCCCACTCATGCTCTGTCTCTCTGTATCTCAAAAATAAATAAACATTAAAACATTAAAAAAAAGAATAAGTGATTTTGCCATGAAGTTCTGATGTGATGAAGACCCTCCCACTCTATGCCTCAGCTTGTGTAATCTGTAAAGTGGAGATAATAATGCCTACCAAACAGGCCATCACAGGGGTGAAGTGACATCGTGAAGCGAAAGCTCTGGATAGCTGTGCGGCTTCTGGGGGCATCCAACCTGCTGCCTCTCAGGATCTGGTTAGTCGGGCTGGCTAGGTTAGATCCACGGGTGTTCCCTGCACTTCCTGTCACCTCCCACTCTGGATCCCAGTGCCCTTCCCCAGCAGCCTGTGACATGACATTGCACCATCAAGCCATAGCCCACCTTTTTAAGAAACAGCAGTGTAGACAGAGAGATGACAGGCACACAGAATAACCAACAATCTCTATACAAACAGACACATTAAATAAATATCAATTCACATTTATGGGCAAATAAAGAGGTCAGTGTACTTAGCAATAACTTGGTAAGAATGGGCTTGTCTGTACTTCCTTGGGTGATTGACTGCTCTCAGCAAAGCCTCCAAACATTTTCCGAACAAAGGAGTCAACCTGGGAAAACACCACCTGCTTGGAACTGCATTAGTAGAGCGCCTCAGGGAAAAGCAGGGTCAGCACTTTCCCCTCATGGGCTGTCTCTTCACAGTGAGAGGGGCTGGGTGGATAAAGAAGAGTGAATTTTTATGAAGCTCCCAAGGCAGAGTCTGTATGTTCCAGAGCAGTAGAGACTGTGATACGTGAGATTTATGGAGTAGTCAGGATTGTTTATAGGACTAGCAGCCTCCGTATGGGGAACTAGCCCACTGATATGGAAGGGTCATTTCCAGATCTTTCTTTCTCCTGGGCTCAATTTTCTCTCTAGTATGATTTAGTACACCAGATAAAGGCTCAATTAATTCATTTAGAGTCTTTTTCCTATTCCCTATTAAATGAAATGTTTCAAGAAAAATTACACAGCATAAGTTTTTAAACACATCTTGGTATAGGTGTAGTTTCAAGTCTGGGACACCTGGGTGGCTCAGTCGGTTGAGCGGATGTCCAACTCTTGGTTTCTGCTCAGGTCATGATCTTACAGTTTATGAGTTTGAGCCCCATGTCAGGCTCTGTGCTGGAGCCTGGAGTCTGCTTCGGATTCTGTGTCTGCCCTTACCCCTCTCAAAAATAAACATTAAAAAATTTTTAAATTTAATTCAAGTGTTTCTTGAGAATACAACTTCCAAAACATTTTACACTCAGTGTGAGAGGTTTTTAGAGGATTCTGGCCTAGAGTTTGC
Source organism: Proteles cristata cristata (assembly GCA_017311185.1). Lineage (NCBI taxonomy): Eukaryota > Metazoa > Chordata > Mammalia > Carnivora > Hyaenidae > Proteles > Proteles cristata. Next base: position 1,237,118 of record JAESUZ010004270.1, on the reverse strand, counting down.
TTGGAGCAGTCCACCCCGGGGTAAAGGATTATGACAGGTAAAGAAACCAGCTCTGGACAGGGTACAGCCAGCATGTATGCTTGGAGCAAGGGGTCCATGAAGAGGAAGGCACCCTGGGTACAGACTAAGGAATTGGAGTTTTGCTCTGTTGACAATGAAGGATGAAAGGGGCTTTCGAGCCAGGGCGTAATGATCAGATTAACTCACAGGTTAAGGGAGTCTCTTTGTCTTTTCTTGTCATGCTGCTTTCCTCTTCCCACGACACAGCTGGGAAGTGTTCTGGAACTAGTCTTGGCTCAAAGACTGGACTCTAGGCTGACAATTTATTCCACCACTGTTTTTGTGAGGGTCTACTATGAGCTCTCCCTGCTTCTGTAATACCATAGCCAGTGGATTCGCTCCATCCCAAACCAAAAGGAGATACTTCCAGAAAGTGATAAAAAGCTGTCAAACCACATGACAACATTCCATTAGGAAAAAAGGCTCTTCACATGATAAAGTGGGAAGTGGCTTAACAGGTCCAGAGGATGAAATGATTCAACCAACGTAAGTAAAACATTTCAATCAACCTTCAAGGGACACCTCTACAAGACAGGCTTTGTGCTGGGTACTGGAAATGTATGAAAGTAAGACATGGTCCCTGTCCTCAAGGAGCTTACGGTCTGGAGAGGAGAACACCTAAACGTATCATTTTATTTAATTGTTTTAAGATTTTTTTTAAATTTAGAGAGAGAAAGAGGGGGAGAGGGGCAGAGAAAGAGAGAATCTCAAGCAGGCTCCATGCTCAGTGTAGAGCCTGACGCAGGGCTCAAACCCATGAGCCTGGGATCATGACCTCAGCCGAAATCAGGAGTCAGGCGCCTAACCAACTGAGCCACCAGGTGCCCCAACATATCATTTGAATAAATGATCTCAAGAGGCATTTGGAATTGGAATAGGTGATTGCTACAGTGTTATTCAGCTCTAAATTTCTATCCATCTATAACCGAAAAAGCAGAAGCCTTTAGTGGGGTGATGATGCAGTTAGGTGTTAACAAAAGAATAAGAAAGGAATACTTGGCACAAATTAGAAGATCACAGGAGTTTGGGAACTGGCATTGTTAGAGCTGCCTGTGGTGGCGAGCCCTCAGTAATGCTTGCCTCCTGACCTTCAAGGACGGCCTGATGGGGGTCACAACTGCCCCTGTGTGATTCACCTTTGTCTCTTGACTCACTCCTGGGGAAGGCAGCCCCCATGCCATGAGGACACCCACGCGGTCCACAGAGAGGTCCATGGAGAAGAGCCGAAGCCCCTGCCAACAGCCAACACCCAGCGACTCGCCAGCCAAGCGAGAGGGCCACCCTGAGAGGGGCTCCTGCAGCCCCAGGCAAAATTCAGATAACTCAGCCCCTCTGCGCACCGACTAGGCTCTCACAAGAAACTGAGCCAGAAACAAATTCTTGACTTGTGAAAATTGTGAGACAGTAAGTGATTGGTATTGTTTTAAGCCACTACGTTTTGTGGTGATTGGTGAAGCCACAATAGATAATGAACTTAACACCTATGTGAAGAATACGGGCCCGCTGTTTCCCAACCCAGTAATCTCTCGACCATTTTCAATGTAGCACCCTAATTTTTTCTGCTACCAAAACCTTATGAAATACTTTTTTATTATTTTTATATAAAGAAACTTGGCAGTCTGTGGTTCAATAAATACTATTTAATAAAATAGGTTGCATTTTTAAAAATAAGCAATTTGGATAAAGGTTTATGGAGTTCAGTAGGATATTCATTTTCTTTCAGTTCCACTTGGTATAATGTCAGTGACATTTCAACAAATACTCATTTCTTCAACTGCCTTCTTTATATGGTGGCATTTTGGCAAGAGGATTTCTTTTCTGAGTGGTGGCATTTCTGAAATAGTTGTATGTGTGTTTTGTTGTTTGTTTGTTTTCTAAATAGTAGGTTTACAAAAAAAAGATCCCTGTTTAATTTGTTAAAAAAAAATGGACTTCAGCAGAAACTCAGGATGGCTTTGTCAGTGTTTTGAAACACCAGAGATTTTTAGTTTCCAGGGTTTTATTTTCAGTCTAATTCACTTTGGGGAAGAGATTCTTTCCCCCAAAGTAGATGGCAAGGATTGAATCTGTGTATATGGAAAACTTCTTCTGATAGGTGTAAATTCTATTTAAGCAGGCCCAGGTGCCCAAGCCAATTAGAGAAAATGGAACCTGGCAGATGGAGAGCCGCTCACCAGGGTCCCCTGGGAGCAAGGGTTTTAATCACAGCCCAGCGTGAGGAACACTTAACGGAGATTTGGAGAGTATTAGGAACCATTAGCACCTTGTCCCCCACAGCAATCAAGAGTGCTTTTTGCGTTAAACTATTGCCTTCCACTTTTTCTCTGAGACTGTGAAAGACCAGGCTCAGGTACATACTTGGAGCAACTCTGCTTGCCACGACCTCACTCTAAGGGGCTCATTGGATTACAGTGGGAAGGGTGGATGGGACAAGTCTAGGGTCCTCACCTTAATTCCGTCTCCTCCTTCTGGAGTAGAAGTCTTCCGGTTGGCAGATTGTTCTCCCAAAGAGATGCCTTCATTCTGGCACCCTGCAGCCACATTCCTCCCTTTCTCCAGTGTCCTGGATCAACTCAAAAGGGCATCTTTTGGGGTTAGAAATGCTGGGTAGGGATGCCAGACCCAGACAGCTCTCCATTCACCTCTCTGTACTGAGGCGCCATGGTGTGGAGGGGGGTACCCATGCTCTGATCGAAGTCAGGGCTCTGTCATTTACCATCTGTGTCACTTGGACAAGTTATTTGACCTCTTTGAAGCTAGTTGTTAATCTGTCAACATGTGTTTCTTATTGTGTCATTGTGAGGCTAAAAAATAGAATAATACTTGATTGTTATTAATGACTTCCTATGTGCCAGGCATCATTCTAAGATTTTTATGAATATTAACACATTTAGTCCTCACAACAACCTTATGAAATAGGCACTTTCCTTATCTTCATTTTACTGATGAGGAAACTGAGGCACAGAAACGTTAAGTAGCTTCCCCATGGTCACAGAGTTAACAAATGTCAGTGAGGACTCAAATCTGGGCAATCTGAACTGAGCCGATGATCTTAATGCCACACTGTAACATCTCCATGGAGGTGTCAGGCATTAACAGTAATATCAGCTATTATTATTCAGCATGTCCTTCCCAATTTGCAAGCTGCTGTCTAAGTCTGGGCCCTGCTACCATTGATGTCACCTGAATGTTGGTGGGATATGAGGCTCTACCACCAACCCCACCACTAAGCGACAGTCTTAGAACTTCTTCCAAGTGCCAGCATCTTGAATTACATCTGACCCTGGTGAGCATATTGTCTGAAGCCATCTGGCAGATTTGGGTGCTGGTCACTTGATGTCGGCCAAGCAAGGACTCTTGAGCAGAGATAAGCAGGCTGAAAGCCACGCTCTACCCAGGGTCACCTGCAGCTGTTATCAATCAGGCTGGTGGCAGAGGATGTGGAATCAGCAGGAGCACTTTTATCCCAGGCTGAACACAAGGCTGTCAGCTGGAAACACAGCCCTTGCTCTCGGGTAATTCCTGACTTCCTATTAGAAATAAACAAAAATCCCGCTCTACTGAATTTCCCGCTCAGCCTCACGGCTTGGCAGCCGGTCCCTAATGCCTATCACCTAAGATAGCAAAGATAGCCGCTGGACTAGAACAAAAAGGATGGGAAAGGCCATCCCCTCCCTGACATCTGCTCCGCTAAGTGCTATGACTGATCCTGTGGGAATCCAGATGCACCAGGGTTTTCCAGCCTGCATGGGGACTGGGGATGGAATGGGGGATGGGGTTGGGAGAGGACAGAGCAGGAAGACAAGAGAAGGAAGAGTGCCGAGTGAGCAGAGGGGACAGGCCCAAGTACCCCCTCTGGCTCTCAGTCCCCTGCACCTTGCTGGAAATCCCAGGCGCACCAGGGCCCACCGACAGAGTCTGCCTGGGAGGGCCAGTGCCAGCCTCGCAGGTTGGTGGCTGCAGGGGAGATTCTGGCTGGAATGTAGAGGTTGTGATTTGTGGGATTGAAATGGATGGCTCAGGACATAGAGACACGAAGGCCCCCTCCCTACAGCACACTCTTAGGTTTGTGCTATTTATGCCTGTGTCTGTGGGAAGAATATCTTTGTGGACATGCTGACCTTCCTAGGCCTCCCATGCCACACTGAGCAGCTGTCGTCACTGTTTCCTGTCACACTGAGCTGCCTTCCAGGTGACAGGATACCTGCCTGATATGATTTGACTTGACTCTCCTCCCCCAGATGAAAATGCCTTCCTATTTATGATGGTGTGCCACCACAGCACAAGTGTAGGGTTTTCAAGGCTGGTGTTTCAGAAGCTCTTTTCATCCTGCATGTGCTAAACTTGATTTCTGGGCATATCCCGCCATGCCCTCAGGGCAGGGCAAAGTACATGAAGCTCAGTGCAGAATGAAAATGTGGGACCCTGGTTCAAAAGTCACTAAGAATTGCAAGAGGCGGGGGCGCCTGGGTGGCTTAGTTGGTTAAGTGTCCGACTTTCTCACGGTTCGTGGGTTCAAGCCCCGCGTTGGGCTCTGTGCTGACTGCCAGCCCAGAGCCTGGAGCCTGTTTTAGTCTGTGACTCCCTCTCTCTCTGACCCTCCCCTGCTCACTCTGTCTCTCTCTCTCTCTCCTGGAAATAAATAAAACATTAAAAAAAATTTTTTAAAAATTGCAAGAGGGTGCCTATTAAATAAAAATATTTAAAAAAAAAGGGGGGGCGCCTGGGTGGCTTAGTCGGTTAAGCATCCAACTTTCACTTAGGTCATGATCTCGTGGTTTGTGGGTTCGAGCCCCGCGTCGGGCTCTGTGCTGACTGCCAGCTCAGAGCCTGGAGCCTGTTTCAGTCTGTGACTCCCTCTCTCTGACCTTCCCCTGCTCACGCTGTCTTTCTCTCTCTCTCCTAGAAATAAATAAGAATATTAAAAAAAAAAAAAAAAGAATTGCAAAAGGGTGATGGTATAGCATTAGACCAACCACGGGGTCCTTCTGGGCTCAGAGCCCAGAACCAGTCACATCCATGAAGGGGCTGCATTTCTATAGGCAAGGTTAACTGAATCAAAGATTACACAGTGTACATTTTTAGTCATTTTTTAAAATTCTTAGATGATTATAACACTATTAAAAGATCAAAGTATAGGGATTTTAGTCATCACTGGGTGTATAAAAATATACAGTTCATCAAATTTGGGAGACATGAACATCTAGGCATATCACTCATTAACACATAACTTTTTTTTTTTTTTTTGAGAGAGAGAAAGTGAGAGCACGTGAGCTGGGGAGAGGGGCAGAGGGAGGGAGAGAGAGAGAGAATCATAAACAAGCTCCATGAGCCCTGATGCGGGGCTCAATCCCACAACCCTGGGATCATGACCTGATCCAAAATCAAGAGTTGGATGCTCAACCAACTGAGCCTCCTGGGCACCCTGACACATAACCGCTTGTGATTGCTGTGTATCATAAACCTAATTTCCTCCCGGCCTTGATACCACTGCCCTTCCTGTCTCGCCAGCCCCTGTGTGAGAGCCCCTCTCCTAACCAGAGCAGGGGTCACCTAAGGATGTGGCAGCTGTCACATAACCATGCCGATCGAAGGAAGCCGTTTTCAGGGGAAGGGAAGTTCAGCTCACAGTTGTAGTGCTGGAGACCCGGGAATCAGATCTGGGAGGTTAACACATATGACAAGGAAGAAGAAAGAAGTTCAGTGTGTGACAGACAGGTTGAGGTTGGAATTCCAGGTTAGAGGCAGTGCCACATCTAGATCCACCAGTCTCCTGGATGAGGGTCAGGGAGCCATGTCACTCTCAGAGCACTGAGCCAAAGCCTACCTCCCCCACCCCTCTTTACCCCCCACCCATTCTCCCATGGGTTCTATTCTCTGGTACTGGCTCCAAGATTAACCTGTGTGGACCTGAAGGGGTCCTAACTAAGGGTCCTAACTAAGGTTGCTAAGTTTACCAAATAAAAATATGGGACATCTGGTTAAATTTGAGTTTCAGATAAATGATGAATAATGTTTTAGCGTCAGGAGACATTTTATCTGGCACCCCTAGCACTAGCGCTAGACACCCTCACCTGGCTCGGGGCAGCTTCGGCACAGCTACTAATGCTCCCAGAGCCGCTGCTTTCCCCACCAGCGTCTTCCATCTGGCTTTCTTGGACTTGGCTGCTGGTCTGTCCTGGCCTGCCCAGCCCTCTGGTGATGGACCTCACAGGCATGCTGCCAGAGAAGCCGTTAGCTGCCGTGGGAGAGGCTGGTGCCAGGCGGAGACTCATCTCTGACCTGCGGCCAGGTCTGCTCAGCCTCAGCACGTTCCTTCCCAGCTCAGCTCATCCTTGGCACTGAGACCAGCAGCGGAGGGAGGGCTAAGCACAGCTCCATCACCCTCCTGCAGGGTTGGTGAGGGGGTTCCGACGGTGTGGCTTAGGGGATGCTTATTAGTCGAGGGCTCCCCTCTAATACATTTCACTTGTAATCCTCCTTTTTGGATGTGAGGCTGGAAGGTATTGAGTGTCAGGAGTGTGTACAGTATTTCCTTAAGTGTGTCACTTAATCCCCATGACCGTACTGTGAGGTGGGTAAGATTGTGCCTATTTGGAGATGAGAAAACTGAGGAGTCAGTGTCTTACTGCTGGCAGGTACCAGAGCTTGAGTCTGAACTTGAGTTTTCTAAAGCCATATCTGTGCGCTCTTACAACCCAAGTTCATCATCAGCCACCCAAGCAGGAACTTGTGAATAATTAATTAATTAATTAATTGGTCAGACCTCACTCTCCAATCTGATCTGATCCCCATCTTTCTCATGGTGTCACTGAAACACCTCTCACACCACTATCAGTCCAGACTCTCACGCAGCTGGAGAGGACAGCAGGCTCTTGGTCGATCACCTGCTTTGAGGCTTTCCCCTCTCCAACCCATCCATTGCTCAAAACTTTGCTTTCTGAAAATCAGATCTGCCCATTTTTCCCCCCAACTTACAAACGGCCATATACCTCCACATAACCTACAGCTGGACTTCTCAACCTTGAATGTGCAGAAGAGCCGCCTAGAGAGCTTTGTAAAATTCAGGTTGCCAAGATCCATCCTAGAGCTTCTGCTTCGGCAAGTCTGGGGCCACGCCTGGAATCTGTATTTTCACAAGCCCAAGAGGGATCTTGTGCAGATGACCCAGAGACCCCCATGTTGAGGAAGGCCTGTGGGATAAAAGTTAAATCCCAGAATGCTTCCAGTCTGGTCCAATTTCCATTTTCAGTCTCATCATGCAGTTCTCTAGCCCTGGCCAAGGAGCCTGTATCCCCTCAACTGGACCCCCCCTCCCCTCCCCTCCACCTCCCACCCCTTTCCCCTCCTGCTCTACCTGCACAGGCCCTGGAGCCTGGTGGCAAAATTGCTTAGCCTCCCCCTGCCTCAGGTTCCTCAGCCATACAGCGAGATAACCTTCTTACCATAAATAAGAATGTTAGGAGGACAATTACTCACTGTGAAGTGCTTAGTGCAGAACCTGGCACAGAGAAAGCACTCAGTGAAAGTTAAACATTATTATTTTTTATTTAGAGAGCTTTGCTCATTTTGCCTCCTCTTCCTGGGATTTTGTTCCCTCCTAGCATCACCTGGAGAAATTCCTTTCATCCTTTAAGATCCAGTTAAAAAGATTTCTGTGAGATCTTCCTGGGCTTCCTCAGGTCCCATCGATCCCTGTCTCCTCGTCCATTTCCCCGCAAGTATTGCTTTATGTCTTTATTCACACAATCAGACTGTATCATATCGTAGGGGGTCCCAGATTCAATCTACATATGTGAACTGCCTGAGGGCACCCACCTTTAATCTTGGCATATTTTGTTTGTTTGTTTGTTTGTTACTTAATATTTATTTAATTTTGAGAGAGCTTAAGTGGGAAAGGGGCAGAGGGAAGAGGACAGAGGATCTGAAGCAGGCTCTGCACTGACAGGCTGACACGAGCGAGCCCGATGAGGGGCTTGAACTCATGAACTACAAGATCATGACCTGACCTGAAGTCAGACACTGAACAGACTGAGCCACCCATGTACCCCAATCCTGGCCTATTTTGGAATTAAATTCCTCATTACTACTCCCCATTTCATAAAGTTGTGTGTTCAATCAGTTAAGAATTGAGCTTTGGGAACGTTTTTCTGAATTTAATATAAGAATTGTAGTATTAAATTAGCTCTTCTTCCCACTCCTTCCTTCCACTCTCCTTGCTTTCTCTCTCCTGGGTTCTCCAGACTTTCCTCACCATGGTCAGGGTGCGATGACTAGTCTGCTTGGATTGTTTTGCATTCTGAACGCCTTCTTTGGGAGTTAATGCTCCCCACCCACTCAGAGACATGGCCCCTCATCTGGTGGTGGGAATGTTCTTCCTCTGTTCTGCCTACAGGATCCATAGAAAGGTTGCCAAGTGTTGTCCTTCGAGTAGATGTGTCCAAGTCTCATAAGGAACTTCGGCTCCTTTCACCAGACGCTAGAAGCTTGTTGGTGAGTTCCAGGCCAAGGACTGGGCTACCTCAGGCCCAGGACCGTTTTATCCAATAAACGGATAAACGAACTTTATATAGGCCTATAAAAACTTTTAAGACTTGAAAAACTATACAAACTTTACAAAATAAGGAAAAGGAACTGTGAGATTAAAACTGATAAATCTTTCATAAAACCTCTATGAAATGTAACATGACTCCAGCTGGTCCACTGCATCTGAACTCACCTCTTACCATGGTTAAAATATGTCATATTTCATGGGAGGTGAGATAACATTTTAGTGATTTTTGATTTGAGATTACTCCAAAAGTGAAAGTGACTGAGGCTCACTGAGGAGAAGAATCTCAGAATGGGCTCCCGTTGCCTGCTGTGACCGGGCTCATGGCTTTAGTGAACTTAAGGGGTCAGAGAAGAAGGCCCTTATCTGGACTGTCAGATCAGGAGATCGTGTGGGATGGCAGCAAAAACTTTCCTGCAATTCAGGCTTTTGGCACAACAGAACATTCCTGTAGAAGGTTGTTTCTCAGCTTTTGGCATGGGACACTGTGGCCCCAGGCAAGTGTGGCTGGGGTCCAGATCACTTCCGACCAGTGGGTGTTCTAGAAGCTCAGATCCACCAAACCTGGAATTCCCACAGTTTTTATTTCATCCACAAATACCTGCAGATCCCTGCTGTATTCCTAGCACTGGGGTACAGCAGCAAATAGGCCAGGCACAGCCTTACTGAGGGAAGCTCGTAGGCCAGTCCTTGCACAGCTCATCACCAAAGGAAGAAAGGTCACAGAGAAGGGCAGGGGTCTGTGGGTGTTCGACAGAGAGGCTAGTCCGGGGTCCGGAAGGACTTTCCAGAAGAACTGGCATTTAAGTCATGAGAACTGAAGGGTGAAGAGGAGCTAGCTAGCAGAAAGCCTTTCGCACAGCCTCTGTGCTGCCCTCAACCTGGTACTGGGATGCCAGGGACGGGTATCCTGTGTGTGCCCGCCAACGCCTCTCTGAGCTGGCCCAGTAATAGCTCTGACCCCCTGCCTCGGTTTCCTGATTTGCCCTAAGTTCTGCAAGAACTGCAGCTGGCTCTGCCTGTTTCACTGGGCCCCTCCCCCTCCTGGATGTCCCAGCCTCTGCCCATGACGCTGGCCCCTGAGTGGCCCATGCGAAGCTGTAAGGCTGTCGCCACCTGTTTAGGAGCATCATCCCTGCCCCCGAGCACCATGCCCCTCCCACCCCATCTGACCTTCTCAGAGGTCAGCCCAGGCCGTTCACAACCTCATGTGCCACCTTTCTTTGGCCTCTATGACACAGGAGCCACTGTTTTGCCGTCCCACTATTTCTCTCTGGCTCGTTCCTGAAGCTCAACCACGCCGTGCGGCAGATCCTACAGGAATGCTGTGTGTCATGAAGCAGTGTTTCCCAAACTAGGGCTTCCAGTGATCCCTAAAAATATATCCCTCCACCCCAGTTTGAGGAACACTACCTGAAAGGTAAAGGCAGGCACTTCTAGATGATTATGTGATTGCCTGATTATAAATTATGCAAGTGGTGCCTGAAACCGTGTGGGTACTGAGTTGTCAGGTGGCCAACCGCATGTTATAAAACATTTATTTTCTGAAATTAGCATCAAAATGAATAAAATAATTAATAAGTCTTACAGAGACGTGGGGCTCCTGGGTGGCTCAGTCAGTTAAGTGTCTGACTCTTGACATCAGCTCAGGTCATGCTCTCATGGCTGGTGGGTTTGAGCCTTATGTCAGGCTCCATGCTGACAGTGTGGAACCTGCTTGGGATTCTCTCTCTCCCTCTCTCTCTGCTCCTTCTCTGCTTGTACTCTATGTCTCTCTCTCAAAATAAATCAATAAACTTAAAAAAATTTTTTACAGAGAATGCTCATGGCTAACCTTAGAATGATTGGACTCCTGAGAGGTTTGTAGACCCCACTTTGAAGCCTTAGAGTATGGAGAACCCCTCACTTTTCTGGGCCCCAGGCTTTTCCATCTCAGAAATGGGCTTACACTGCCCACTTCTTCCACGTTTCCCAAGTATTGTGTAATTATGTGAGGTCCATAAATCACATTGCACTCTACCTGAAAATGCCAGGTAAGAACAAATGTGTTGTTGTTATCCATTTTCATCCTGTCTGCCAGCTGATAGGGGCAGCTACCCTGTTCACCTCAGTAACCTGGAGCTTTCTTCTCCAATAAGGACCTCGTTTCACTTCCTGGAGGAATGACATAAGGCCAGATTTTCAAGAGACAACCCACTGGTTTCTACTTCTCAGAGACTGGATTTTGGTTTTAAGTTCTGCTTTTCAGATTAACTTCTCTGCTGCCTACGTTGCCTAATGCTTGAGAGAAAAAATGACATTTCAGTAATATTTACACTATCACCCAGTGGGTTAAGGTGCTGAGAAAAGAAGAAGGTCTAGAAAGGAGCAAATAGGCACACACATACACACATGCACGGGTACACACATGCTCACACACACACAGACCCCACCCAGCTGTGCTAGAGTCTTTACATAGAGGAAAGGGTGCTCAACTGTGGTGACTTTGCACCTTTTATCTGAGGGGCCGAAAGCTCCTTGTAGGGAAGGTGGGGTGTTAATCCTCACCGCCTCCCCATGAGGGTCTCCCTCTAAGCTCTGCTCTGACCCTGGACCAATGTCCTCGTGTCCTTGTGCCCAACATGGTGTTTTGTAAACCTGTAACAGTCTGGGAAGGGGCCCCCACTGCTTGGGGAGGGGGGATTAGAAAATAAATATTTGGAGTTTTCAGTGTTCTTATTGCTTAGGGACTTTTTCTCTTTACAACAAAATTTCCCATTACAACAGAGATTTCCCATTTACCCCCTGCCCGAGCACGCACCATTGTCGACATCACTCGCCAGAATGGCCCTTTTTTTTTTCTTTTTTTACCGAGATGAACCTACACTGACACATCTTAATTACCCAAAATCCATAGTTTACCTTATGGTTCATTCTTAACATTGTACTTTCAATGAGTTTGAACACATGTATAATGACATGTATCCATCGTTAGAGCATCATACAGAGTATTTTCACTGCCCTGGAATCCTCTGTGCTCTGCTTATTTCTCAGGGACTATTCTTTTCTACCAGCTATTTTATGATAATGGACTTCATGTGCTTAAATTTCTTTTCAGTTATTCTGGCTTGGGAATTCTCCTTCATATGCACTCTTTCTTTTCATATGAACTGTATTTGCTTCAGCCTTGGTCCCGATGGGTCTCCCAGGTCTGAAGTAAATTTTATATTAGATTAATTTGTATCTTATATGTATATAATTATATTATTATATATTATAATATATTATTATATAATTATATATATAATATATTATTATATATCATATATTATATACACACACACATATATATGTATATACATATATATATGCACGTTACATAGATTCAGTTCCTGTGTTCCATGGTGCCTCTGCTTCTTTACTTTTCCAGTATAAAGTCAGTGCTCTCAAAAGCAAAATCTACATCCAAGATATTTTAACCAACTACATATCCCACTGAAGAAGTTACATTTTGGGGATAATCAAGCTGAGGATAACTGACCAAAGACCTACAGAACTGGGGGGTAGGGAAAAACATCACGCCTCTCTTGACTCTCTACAAATGTTTTCTCACTATTTTATGTTTATGGCTGAATAGGAGGTATTATGCCTTCAGTTCATAATCCCCTGTAATATCTTCATTCCAGGTCACTTAGAAGCATGAATTTTTTTTTCTGAAAAGAATCCTCTTTTCTAAGAATCACATGGTGGTATGATTCCATTATTCCAAGACACTTCATTCGACAGAATAAACCATTGATGAACTTGAGACTTCCTGTCTCTTCTGGTAGAAGGCAGCTTCTGAATCTCTATAAACAAAGGGGGAACCTATGGTTTTCTTCTCATCTAAAGCCCTCCTCCAAATAGGAAGGTGTGTGAGTCTGGCTAGCTGGGCTGGAGTGGACCCTGCAGGGCCGTTACCAGTAGAGGGAGAATCCCATTTGGTGCCTGGATCCTCTGAGACTTTGAAAAGCAGTCTAGAACCTGGAGTCTAGTACAGGTCATATTCCCAAACTCCTTTCCCATCAAGGCCTGGTAAAATGCGGCCCAGGTCTCAATTTTGTATTTTGTGTGCTGCTTTTCAGGGGCCTCCGATACTAACCTCGCTAACAGAGGGTTTTCGATGCAGAGCAAACACTTCTCCTGCAGCTGTTGCTTGGGTGTGGCCAGTATTTGTCTAGAGATGGTCTTGTTGCTGCAGGTCAGGCAGAGGAGGGGCCCCGCTAGGCAGGGCCCAGTCTGGATCTGGAGATTCTGGAGTTGCTGCAAGAAATCAGACACAAGGGGAGAGACTATCTCTTAATTTCCTCACAGACACTTTCTGGGGTTCAAGGTTTTGGAACGGATGATGTGGCTGAAGGACAGTGGAGGCTCCTGGGGGTGGGGAGTGAGAGAGATGGTAGAAAGCTGTGGGCTGAGATCCAGCAAATGACATGGGCAGCCTGGCCGTAACCAGGGCCCTGGCTCAGGAAATGCTGTTCTAACTCCACAGTGACTGCCCACGTCACTTCATAAAGTGAAAGTCTTTTGGAGCACCTGGGTGGCTCAGTCCACTGAGTGTCAGACTTTGCCTCAGGTCATGATCTTGTGGCTCATGTGACTGAGACCCACGCTGGCATGTTGGCCTTGGTACAGTGTGGAGCCTGCTTTGAATCCTCTGTCCCCGTCTGTCTGCCCCTCCCCCACTTGCTCTCTCTCTTTCTCTCTCTCAAAAAAAAAAAAAATAATAAACATTAAAAAAAAAAACCTATAAACGGGCGCCTGAGTAACTCAGTTGGTTGAGTGTCTGACTTCAGCTCAGTTCATGATCTCATGGTTCATGGGTTCAAGCCCTGTGTCAGGCTCTGTGCTTACAGCTCAGAGACTGGAGCCTGCTTCAGATTCTGTGTCTCCTTCTCTCTCTCTGCTCCTCCCCCACTGACACACACACACACTCTCCCTCTCCCTCAAAAATAAATGAATGTTAAAAAAATGTTTTTAAACATAAAAATAAATAAAGTGCACATCTTTCCAATCAGATTTTTCTTCTCATTCCTCCTTCATTGTCTGCCCACTCCCCACTCTTAGTGCTGGTTTTCTGTCCCTGTGGCCCTGCTGGCCTTACAGATTCCTCTGGCATTGAACTCGTGTCCAGGGAATAGGTTCTTTAATTTTTTTAACATTTATTTATTATTGAGAGAGAGAGACAGAGCATGAGCAGGGGAGGGCAGAGAGGCAAGGAGAGACAATCGGAAGCAGGCTCTAGGCTCTGAGCTGTCAGCACAGAGCCCAACGCGGGGCTTGAACCCACAAACCATGAGATCATGACCTGAGCTGAAGTCAGATGCTTAACCAACTGAGCCACCCAGGCGCCCCCAGGGAACAGGTTCTAACTCCAAGGTCCTGTCCCGTGCCACCAGCTCTGCTAATTTTGGCTTTATACTGTGAAGCTGGTTCTGGGAACTTCTTTCTTTTCCCTAAATATGCTAATTAGTTCTCTGTCTTTTTCTCTTTCTCATTTTCCCTGGAGAGTAGAGTATCTCCTGGGCCTGCTGGCACCAGGAAGAAGTGACCTGCCCAGGTGTTTCACAGACTTGTTTCACAGCTTTGCCTGCCAGGGCCGCTTCTGGGGCTCCCCCAGGAGCCTCCAGTGTCAGAGTCCGACCTGCCTTCTTCACCCAGATGAGGTGGGGTGGGCGAGGAGAAGGCCTCTCAGAGCTATAGCCTCAGAGCACTGGTCCCTCCACCTGCTGCTCCTCTGGGGCCCAGGACATTCCTCACACCCAAATAGGACTGTTTGTGAGGACATGCTGGATGTTAACACTGTCTACACTTGACCTGAGCTAGAGAAGCAATAGAGTGTAGGTTTTCAAACTTCCTTTTGGAAGCTTTCAGTCATTCAGTGTGTCAAAGGGAAAGTTGCCTGGATTCAGGTAGCACCTGCAATATTTTAATATCTGCTATTTATTTATGTAAGACACAGGCTTCCCACTGATGTTTGCAGCTCATTTAGGACATGTTTTTATAGCTGAGTCCCTGACCTTGAACCTCCTTCCTTTCCAGCCTACCTCCCACTCCAATAAAATAGGCCCATCAGAGGCCTGAGCAGGCCTAGAGGCTTTTCCCTGGCATGGAATTGGTGTTGTACTTCTCCCAGACTTTTTAAAAAACAGAATAGATTTAGGTTTATGGAAAAGTTACAAAGATAGAATAGAATTCCCATATACCCCTCATATGCTTTTCCTCTATTCTTAACATCTTACATCACTAGGGGACATTTGTCACACCAAGAAACCAACACTGGTACATTTCTATTAAGTATTCTCTGCCTTTTATTCAGTTTTCCCTCCCTTTCTGTTTCAGGACCCTGTGTAGGAAACCACATAGCATTTACTTTTTCTTGGTGTCCTCTGGCCTGTGACAGTTACTGACTTTCCTTGTTTAAAAGACTTTGGCAGTTTGGGGGCACCTGGGTGGCTCAGTCAGTTAAGTGGCCAACTTTTGATTTTAGCTCAGGTCATGGTCTCACGGTTGGTGAGTTCGAGCCCCACATCAGGCTCCACACTGACCAGTGCAAAGCCTGCTTGGGATTCTCTCTCTCTCCCTCTCTTTCTGCCCCTCCCCTGCTCATGCTGTCTCTCTCAAAATAAATAAGTAAACTTAAAAAACATAAAAGACTCTGACAGTTTTGAGGAGTACTGGTCAGGTATTTTGTACAACGTCCCCCAATTTGTGCCTGTCTGATGCTTTTGTCATGGTTAGACTGAAGTTATAAGTTTTGGGAAGGAAGAACACAGAGGTGAAGTACCATTATATATCAAGGATACATGTCATCAACATAACTTATTGCTGATGTGAACCTGGATTCCCATGTCTCTCTGCTGTCACATTACTGTCCCCTCTTTCCATGTTGCACTCCTGGGAAGCAAGCCCACACTCAGGGGAGGTGGGGGGAAAAGCCAAGTTCCCTCCTCCAGAGGAGGGAGTATCACATATATTGCTTGGAAATCTTGTAGGAGAGATCCCAGCAATGTTTTTAAAGCAAGTCAGACATCCCCGCAAACACTTACTCAAAGGCCATTGGTGCCTGATGCATGGACTTTGCAAGGCTGGTGCCACAGACCGCGTTTAGCATGTGTCCGTAAGTCCATGGCACCCGGTGGGTGCTGAAGGCCTGTTGCAGTAAATAAGGCTGAATCCAGACCCCAGGCGTTGCGGGACAAGATGACATGCAATTCAACAGTATCTTTGCACTCCCACTGTCTGCCCAGTGCTAGGTACTGATGGAGCAGAAACCACAAGTGTGATGAGTGTTTATTTCAAATTTTGTACAGAGAACATGTTTTCCTTCAGTAAGAGTAATTTTTTTAAGTTGGTAGTTTGACCTGAAGTGTACGGTCTGGATTATAATGCACCTGCACCAGCAGAAGGTGGTGATCATAGATATGCTAAAGGACTCTCCCATTATGAAACTATTAGATCCTAAATTCTTAAATAAAGTATAATTTTTAATACACTGCTAGGCTTACATGAAGTATGGTAACTCTTTAAGTTCTCTTCCAATCTTTTCTCCCAAAAATATGGACGATGAAACCAAAACTGGGTAGAGCAGTGAACAACCAAGAGTAAAAGTTGACCTGAGAATAAGTGTTATTCTGGGAGCCAGTCCAGGAGTGTAAGCCTTGGGCTAGTAGCAAGGTTAGGCTGCCACAGAGAACCCTGGGACCTCTTAAAGGGCTTAAATGGTCCCAGATTAATAGCATCAGTCTGAATCCAGACAGAAACAAATGCAAATTATCTCTAAAGGAAAGCATGCCCACTTTAGGCCATGGGATTCCCATGGATTAAAAGCAAGCAAATATGCTCACAATGAAAGATTAACAAATACACAGGGAAACAAAACTACCATATACAAGAGTCAGTAGAAGGGACAAACAACAGATTATAAATTATTAGAAAAATAATAGTTGCTGGATATAAATACAATATACAAAAATCAGTTGTATTTCATCACCACCTACAGGGAGTTAAAAATTTAGTGTGTGTGTGTTGTTTGCAAAGCAACAAAAGTACATATTTCATGAAATCCAGGAAACCATCAATAATAAGATGAACCCTAAGACAGCCCAGATGATGGTAAAAAGTGTGTGGAGAAAATTGTAACTTTATTGAAAGGTACTAAAGAAAATCTAAAAAAATAAATAATCTGTTGTCATGGACAGGAAACAATATCATAAAGATATTAATTTTTCCTAAATGGGTCAATAGAGTCAATGCAATTCCCATAAAAGTACTAACAAAAATTTGGGGTGCACTTTACAAGATAATTCTAAATTTTAAATGGAATATAGTGTTGTGAATAACTTCTGGAGAACTTCTGGAGAAACAGAATGAGGATGAGGGAATTGCCCTACCAGACATCAAGACTTATTATAAGGCTGTAACAATTAAGATGAAATGTATTCAGAAGTGGTATTGTAAATCTCAGGAAAGGAGGGGCTGGTAAATACATACTAAGATAATTACGGATTTATAAGGGAAAAGATTGGATCTCTATTTGCTTCATACCCCAAAATCAATCCTTAATGGATTAAAGTATTAAATGTGAAAGGTAGAACTTTAAAACTTAGAAAAACATGGAGAATCTGTTAATGAGCTCTAGGTAGAAAAACTGTCCTTAAAGAAGACACAGTACTAATCCCAAAAGAAAAGATTAATGAATTAAACTACATTAAAATTAATGCACCATAAAAAAAATTAAAAGACAATCTCCAAAGTGGGAGAAATGCATATAATCAATAAAGGATTGGTCCCCAGAATATATAAATAATTCCTATAGATCAAAAAGAAAGACAGTCCCAGAGGAAAAATGTAACAAAAGACATAAAAACAGGCATTTCACATACAAACAAATGAAGAACAAATTAACAAACAGAAACAAAAAATAAAAACACCACCACACAACTCTCTGGTAAACATATGGAAAGATTTTCAGCTTCATCAGCAAAGGAGGTACAAGGCAGGCTGGGTCATTTTAAGACCATCACAGGCTCTACCTATGCTTAGTTTTGGAGGCTTCATCTGGTATTTCACAAACCATAATGCGTCCATATGCCATATTATACCCATTTACTCAATATGTATTTTTGAGTGCCTACCAGGTGCCAGGAAATGTTCTATACACCTGGGACATGTTGGTGAACAAAAATGACAAAGGTCCCTGGCCCCGTGGAGCCTATTTTGGGTGGGACATAGACTGCAAGCATGAAGAGGTAACTGTGTAGTAGTGTGCTAGAAGGTAATGAATGTCATGGAATAAAAAGGGAGAGTAGTGTGGGGGAAGAAGTGGACTGTGGGACAGAAGGCTCTGAGGGGTGGTATCTAAACAAAATATGCCTCAGAGCGTCTCCCTTGCTCGTTGGTTTCCTTGAGCCCTTCAGAAGGTGGCTTCCTGGGGTATCAGCTAACAACGGCTTGGAGGGCTCACTCCTCTCAGAGATATTTGCAGGCGGGTGGGTGAGAGGAGAAAGGTGAGAACGTCTCCCCCAGCCCCAACATACTCAGCTATGGATGGCGGGTCAGGGGTAGGAGAGGCAGCACGGTGGGGCATGGAAGGCACAGGGGATATTTCATCACTTTTCCTCCATCATCTTCTGCAGCTTATCCCACAGAAGGGGCCCCCCTCTCAGAAAAACCCACTAGAGAAACCTTTTCAGGGGAGAAGGTCCTCTGCCACCCAGGCTGGGTAGCAGGAGGAGCACCGGGGTTGCTCAGACTGGATAACCCGTTGCCCTTATAGACGCTGCCTCGCCACAGTGGCAGGAAGCAAGCATTTTCTGAAACATGACAGCTAGTTGTACCCCCTTGCATGAGCAAGAATTTAAGGCAGCTTTCTGAATTCTGCAGGCTCTGCTTACGTGTACAAGTTGGGTGGAGGTCTGTCTCCTGGGAGTTTCTAAACAATCCAACAAACAAGGGTTCCCACAGATACATTGGCCTGAGGTTCATGTTGGTCAAGTGGAAGCAGCTTGGAAGACACTATTGGCCGGTAATGGACACAGACATCAGAAGTCCTCCTGACAATGAGACTAGTGTGATGCTAGTCCTTTCCTACAATGCCCACAGCCCGGGAGGCCAGATGTGGAGCCCTGACCACCAGCAGCTGGCATCTTAACTCAAGGGGCCCCTGCTCCCCCCTAATGCTTCCCTTATTTTTACTTTGGCTGATCTCTCCAAACACTGGCCAAGGCCCAATGGGATCAGTTTCTGGCCCTTGTTAATCATTTTATTGCCTCCCAACCTGTTTGTCCAAAGCCCCTTTTGCCCTAGACACAGGGCCAGCTCGCTTCGTCCAAGTCTGCAGGGACAGAGGCCCCACCCTGAAGTCCTCAGAGGCAGGGTGGCCAAGTGGCTTCTTTTTCACACTGGAATGAGACTTCCCTTTCCAATTAAAGACCACACAGGATGAAAATATGAGCAAGGCAGCCCTTCCAGCTTGAAAACCCCTCGCCTTTTACCAGGAAGAGCAACCAGGGTGCCTGCATTCCAGGCCCACCTGTTAGAACTGCTGGCCTCTCTCACTGGCTATCATTAAGCCTCTTTTTCCTTTGCCTGCCCCCAGTCCAAACTCAAGGTTCTGTCTTTGAGATAGGTTTGTTTCTCTGGGCTTGTCCGGTCCCTGGGGTCAACCTCCTAAGGCTTGTTTTCTTTTGGCTTGTGTGGCAGAGATAGATGTTTCAGGCTTTTGAGACAAAAATAATAATCACACAAACTAAAACCAAGCAGGAAGTCCACATCCTCCGTTAAAGATATGCACTCCCCCCAGGGAACCTCCCAAGAGAGCTGTCGGGAAGACTGGGTCTCAGGACTCTGAGGAGAAGGTAAATGAAGGGCCCCTGGAGGCATGAAAGGGGCAAATGCCTCAACTACAACAGTGGACAACAGTAGACAAGGGACCATCTCACATATCAGTTCTCTGCCCAGGCCCAGATGGCATTTCCCTGAAGGAATGGAGAAGTCTGTCACCATTCAAGGTGTCTGTTTGCCTCCATATCAGCCGGGCAGCTCAGCTAGAGAGCACTGGGGTGTATTTTTCTATTTTTCTCTCCCTGCAAGGTCAACTTTTCTGGCAAATATCTAGCACTCTTCTAAGAGCATCATGTTTCCAGAATCCCCTTGTTCCCAGGGCCAAATGAGTGTTTGGTGGGAAACTGTGTTTTTTCAGCCACACCTCTGGGGCCGCCCCTGGACCTGGGATCTGTTGGCTCTTTTCTCTCTTGCCTGCGTTCTGAGGTCTTGCCTGGGAGCTTAAAGATGTGCCCGGAGCCTCCAATCACGGCTGCCTCTTTGTTCTCCAGGCAGTGACCTTTATTGACATAATCTCAACCCCCTCCCCCCATCTACTTGAATCCCCCATTCTTTTTCCCCTTTCTGGTTGGAGTGAAGGATTTTACTCTCAGGGGCCTAATCCTGTTGCTCTTGTGTGTGACTAATTCCCTCCCCTCCCCCTCGGCTCCTGGTAAAGACGAAGGGGCCTATTTGCCTGACCAGGGGGTCTGCGCCCCTCGTCGGCAATCAAAGCACAAATACATTCCTCTGGGTGATTTCCTGCCCTGAAAATCCAGCCCTCGAACACAAGCCTCCTCTGTTCCCTCATGGCCACCGGCGCCTGGGACCAGGACTTCAAGGAGAAGGATTTATAAGTCACCCTTCGAACCTGCCAGCATCTAGTGTGACAGCAAGTTGTATTGTTATTCAGACAAAATGATTCCCTGGGGAGAATGTGTCCCTAGGATCCTGCCAGTCTCTGGTGGCCGCCGTGGCGACGGGCGCGTGAAGGTAACTTAGCGCTGGATGGAGGCTTCTTATCCTCCAAGCACCCCACACGCCCCAGCGGCTCAGCTTCAGCTGCCCGATTTCTGAAGTTAAAAAGCACATAATTATGGTATTGTTTGGCTGCCAAGAATTCTGGGTTAATCTCAGTTTTATTTTGACTGCTACCTAAAATAGCTTGTCCCCGAGGACAGCAGCAAAGGCCAGGAGTCGAGGAACAGAAAGGCAGGCCTGAGATCCAAGCTGGCCCTCGTTTGAGTCCCAAACCAGGGTGCAGAGGTTTGGGGAGGCTCACGAGTACATGGGATCAGGCCCTTGAAGCCAAGGCCACCCCCTGACCCCCTGCCTCCCAGAGGCCTCTCCTTGAACACTGGCCTAGTGGCCTAGGGCCTAGCTGCCCTCTCCCTCTCGGGACCTGGCGCGTGAGCTTGTTAGAGGAGCAGTCATGGCCAGTCCCTCTGTCCCCACACACGTTCGGGACAGTCCCTGAACGAGTTTGGAGTTCTGCTTTTATGAGCTGGGGAAGACAGGGCAGGCGCTAAGGGCTGACATGGCAGAGTGCTTGTTACCTGGCAGACACGGGTCCGCCTGCTCGTGTGTGTAGTGACCCCTTCCGTCCTCACAGTCCTCACGGTGGGTACCTTTGCTGTCTTCTGACCTGCTTGGAGCCACACAGCTGGTAGGTGGTGGAGACAGAATCTGAGCCCAAGGAATCCTTCCTCCAGGAGCTGCCCCCTCCCTGCTTGACCCTCAGCGTCTCAGGAGCTGCCGCCCGTGGGAGAGAAGCATTCGGTTCCTCAGTGGAGGTCACCAGAAGCACAGGCACGGTGAGTGCTGTTTCTCCTTCTCAGAGCACATGTAGAAGCCTTGCCTTAGATATTCCCCATTATCCTCAGGTCAACAAGCACTTACTGAGGGCCCCACTCTGTTCCCAAAGTCTCTAGCCCACTGGGCTGTGGGTATCTACCAAAATTTCAGTGTTGTTGAAGGGAGAATCATGACACAAGGTGATGCATGTTCTTATGGAGGAATGTTTCCTATGTGCAGTCAAGGAGGGCTTCCCAGGGGAGGGGTCATTCAGGATTCTGAGCCATTGGACCTGCGCTGTAGTCTGAAGGGCATGGCAGGAACTGAGTAACCATCCCTCTTCCCCTCACCGCCGGCCCCTACTGTGCTGACTTCACAGGAGCCTCTTCTCCCCTTCCTTCCTGCCCCACCTAAATGCTTGTGA
Organism: Proteles cristata cristata; assembly: GCA_017311185.1. Taxonomy (NCBI): domain Eukaryota; kingdom Metazoa; phylum Chordata; class Mammalia; order Carnivora; family Hyaenidae; genus Proteles; species Proteles cristata. Next base: position 1,215,447 of record JAESUZ010004270.1, on the reverse strand, counting down.
AATTTTTCCAGACTGAGGCATCCTTGAACTTCTAAGGCTTCCAGAGCAACCAGTCCAGCTACTGCCAGTGGCTGCGATCTGTGCGCCCTACCAGGGGTTAGCATGGCTCCAGCCAGCAGTGCCCATGGAGTAGGCTCAGGCTCAATGCAGCTGCTCAAGGTCCCGAGGCTGGCATGTGGCAGGACAGGTGGGCGCCCCGAGAGCACAGGGACAGGCACAGAGCACCGGGGTTCCAGCACGCTTCTTCATTCTTTTCTTCTCCTATGCGAGGAAAGGCTCCCAGAGCCAGTGTGTGCGGTATTAGGTGGGGGTGTGTTTCTTTTGCTCCTCAGAATGTTCTCTTTCTTTCTACCTTTTCTTGCTTTTATTCATTTCTTTTAACAAAAGTGTGTCTGATTCCTTTCACTGGAAAACAAAAGCAAAAACAACCATAGGCAGGTAGAAATTTTATGCTCTTTGCCTGTGAGTGGCAGGGGTGACTCCTGCAGTGACTTTGGTTCTGCCCTGACTTTGGTTCTCTGTCAAGCCCTGTGGCCTTGGGAGGGGATTGGGAGTGAGAAGGCACCACCCTCCAGGGAAAGCAGGTATGGTTAAAGGGGCTCATTATGAATAACAGAAGACATTCCTCTTACCCCCTCACTCAGAAATTCCCAGGGTTCTAAGAGCTCTGTCCCAGGATGAAGAAAGGAGACCAAATACATGTTTCTTATTATCATGTATTATCACAATATCATGGGAGATCTTTCCCAGAAGGACAAGGACTCAGAGATGAAGAAAACACATGGCTTTCATACATGAACTATCACAGTGCCTGACACTTAGTGGCCTTACAAAAACAATAATAGCTGTTATCATTATTAAGTATTCAGGGAATGAATGAGTCATTTGAAGGGTGGAGTGTATGGCAGGGAGTGTGGGTGGATGAGGGAGAAAAGATAGTGGGGTAGGCAGCCTCCAGCGATCCCGCCTCTGGTATTGCCATCCTTGGGCAGCCCTCTCCTACACTGTTCCAGTTAGTCTGTGTGGACTGATAGAATACAGCCATGCCACAGGCAGTCCTGTGGAAGCCCACGTGGTGAGGAGCTGAGGTTCCAGCCAACAGCCAGTAAGGAATGAAAGACTTGTCAGCAGCCACAGGAATGAGCTTGGAAGCACAGCTTCCAGCCCTAGTCCAACCTTCCCATGTCTGCCAGCCCAGCCGACATCTTGTCAATAACCTAATGAGGGACCCTGAGCCAGAACCACCCCGCTGAGCCCCTCCCCAGTTCTGACTTTCAGACACCATATGAAATAATACAACGTTGTTTTAAGCTGCTATGTTTTAGGGTGATTTGTTGCACCATAATAGAGAATAATACAAGGAGGGTGCTAGGAGCTATTGGTGTCCCTTGGCCGACTCTAGAGCCTACCTGCAGCTCCGGTCAGTTCCCTTAAATTGCTGTATCAGTTAGCTTTTGCTGCATAACAAACTACCCCCAAATTTAGTAGTGTGAAGCAACTTAGTATTTAGTTTATGATTGTGAGCTCAGCAGTTTAGGCCGAGCTGAACTTCTGGGCTGGGCTCGCTAGGGTGTGTGTTCCTGGTCAGCTGGCAAGTTGACTGGTGGCTGGTTGACCTGAGGGCCCTTAGCTGGATGACTCCTCTCTGCCCCATTTGTCTTTCAACCTTCAGCAACCAAGTCTGGTCTTGTTCCCATGGTGCAACACAGTTCCAGAAGTATAAGAGCAGATGCTGTAAGGTCTTTTGGGACCTAGGCCAAGAACTCCTACGACTTTGTAAGCTCTGCATGCTCTTTGCCAAAAGGCAAGTCCGGATTCAAGAGGTAGAGAAGTAGATTCCACCTCTCAATGGAAAGAGTGGCAGGGCACTGCAGACATTGTTATGGTCTGTCCAGCCCATCCGTAGATTCTGTCTTAAGCACCCACATCTCGCTGTCTTAGTGTTCTTTGGTCCTAAGAGGATATTCAGCCCTTACATGAGACAGATGAGAAGGGCTAAGGAGTCAGTGTCCTCAGGTCAACCCTCAACTGGTGAGGAAGGGAGGTGGTAAACAAAGCCCCAGCTTCCTCACCCTGGTCAGAAAATTCTTTTCTTTTCTTTTGCATTTATTTATTTTTTAGAGACAGACCAAGCTTGAGCAGGGGAGGGGCAGAGAGAGAGGGAGACACAGAATCTGAAGCAGGCTCCAGGCTTTGAGCTGTCAGCACAGAGCCAGATACGAGGCTCAAACCCACAAACTGTGAGATCACGACATGAGCCAAAGTTGGACACTCAACCAAGTGAGCTGCCCAGGCACCCCATGGTCAGATAATTCTAAGGAGTGTCTTTAGACCGTGTACACGGTCTCTCAGAGAGACCCTGAGGGATTGAACCCAAGGTTCCCACCCCTTATTGGCATCCCTTCCTTCCTTGTCTCTCACACCCCCACAGCCTTACCGTGCTCCGAGGGTCACTTCCCTTTAGCCATCTTGCACTAGCACCCAAATCCTTATGGAAGGATCTGCTTCTAGGGGATCTTACACTAAGCCAAGTAGGCAGGAGTTAGAGCATCCCTGGTCTCACAGGCCAAGCTAACGAGTTTGAATTTATTCTGTGGGTGATTGATCTTCTGAGGGTTTTAAGCAGGAAGAATTTGCGTTTTAGAAACTAAGTTAGTGGCAAAGCAGAAACTAATACCATTTCACTGACCCCCCAGGCTAGTAGTGCTCTTAGGTCAGCTCTACACTGTTTCCAGTTCTGGGTGTAAGACCATGTGGAACCTAAAATTTCTTTTCATTTATTTTTGAATAGGTGATAAATACACATGGTACAAAATTAGGAAAACACAAAAGGTCAGATCTATTTTTATAACCATTTTCACCACCGAAGGAGCATTTAAATGGCCATTGTTTCCAGAGTGTTTTAAACCATGGTAGAGTTGGACCCCCGTGGAGGCCGCTCCTGGCCCTGCCCCCTCCTGCAGCCTGTCCTGGGGCTCCTTCTGCATCCTGCTGCCTGCAGTCCTCTGCTGGGGGTGAAACAGTTGTCCTCCTGGAGAAGGATGCTGTCATTCTTGGTCCAAAGGAAACTGGGGGGGTTGGAGGATGTCAACATCCTTGGCGGATGCCATCTTTGCCTTGTCACAACAAATAATTGCCAGTTGACTGAGCACTACCAAATGCATTAATGTTTACAACTTGTTCTGACAGAAAATTTAAAAGTGCACAGTTAAGGCCGAGCTTTTATCTGTTAGCTGGGGGGAGGAAGAGATAGTGATTCCTGACACCCCAGGTCTTTACATTTCTCCCAGAAAGCTTCCGTCTGTCCATGATGTGAGAGAAGTGCTGTCAGGTTAATCGCCCTGGGTCAGCCCAACCATCTTGATTTAAATCACTCAAGTCCATAAATAGTTTTTGAGTGTCAGCTGAGGGCCAGCTCTGAGCTCAGCTCTCTGAGGTATTTAACTAATTGTGAGCCACCAGCTCAGGCACTCAGGAAGGAAGACTGGTAAGGTGGCAGGCCTGGTGGCTTTGGAACCAGGAAGATGTATGGAGAATCCAGCACTCTCTCACCTCCCCAGCCAACTGGAGAGATCCTGGGCATCTTGGCTATCTCTCCAGAGCCTCTGTTTCCTCACCTTTAAAATGGCCCCTGCATTGGGGCATCTGGGTGGCTCAGTTGGTTAAGCATCCGACTTCAGCTCAGGTCATGGTCTCGTGGTCCATGTGTCCAAGCCACACATTGGCTCTGTGCTGACAGCTCAGAGCCTGGAGCCTGCTTCAGATTCTGCGTCTCCCTCTCTCTCTGCCACTCCCCCACTGTCTCTCTCAAAAATAAATAAACATTAAAAAAATAAAATAAAATGGCCCTGCCCATTGCTCAGGAGTAGGTGAAAATCCCAAAAATGGTGTCTTATTTCCTTGGCTTCTCCCTTGAGGAACTTGCAGCCTAGCCAAGGAAAGAGGACACACATGAGAAAAGAAGAAAAGATCTCTAAGAGATCATCAACACTGCAAAACCAAACAAAAAAGAGAAGAAAATGAAGGACAAGAAACAAAAGAATATATATACAGGGGTTATGAGTTGCCAAAGGCATTAGTCTGCTGGGGCTGCCATAACAAAGCACCTCAGGCTGGGTGGCTTAAACAACAGAAATTGATTTATCTCACAGTCCTGGAGACTGGAAGTCCAAGATCAAGGTGTCAAGAGGGTTGGTTTCGTCTGAGGTCTCTCTCCCTGGTTTGTACACGGTTCTCTTCTCCTATGTCTTCACATGCTCTTCCCTCTGTTCATGTCTGTGTCCTAATCTTTTCTGACTTAAAAAGACACCAATCATATTGGATGAAGTGACTTCATTTTGCCTTAGCGATGCCCTTAAAGGCCTTTTCTCCAAATATAGTCAAATTCTGAGGTACTGGGCGTTAGGACATCAATATCTGAATTTGGCGGGAACACAATTCAGTCCATAAGAGCAAACAATGTTCACTCTAGAAGTTGAACAGGAAGTTGCATCAGAAAGGCAAGAACAAGGAGGGATTTGTGATTTTATTCATTCTTAACCCAACACAGAACTGCAGTGGCTGGCACATAGTAGGCATGCCATAAATATTTGCTGAGTGAGTCGTCAAATAAATAAATTAAATAATGAATATCCTATACAGTTTCTGTCCTTGGACCTTATGAAAGGCCTCGGAGAAGACTATGCAGAGATGACAAAAAGGCAAAATGGGTGGCTTCCATATTCATAAAAGGCTTTTCCCAAGAACACATTCTGGTCTGTAAAGGCACAAGTCAAAAATGGGTGCGACAGAAGCTTCAAAAACTGTGAAGGGCATGGATAAGACTATAATCTTGAAATCTTCACCAAATATTGTGTTGTTAGAAGTAGACAGAGAACAAACAACTTTTGAACGTGACAGTGATGAGGTGTTTGGACACATGCACACAAAGAAATAAAAGGAGAAAAAAAGAGGGCCTCTTTGTGATTAGTGTACTTAGAGAATTTCTTACGACACAGAAGCTAGACATATAATCAGGAAGGGAGGGAGTCAATGAATTGATCCCAGCACTAGCTGCTTCAGATCCCTTTGGGATTTTGACTCCCATGTTGGAGACACACTGCTGGTTGGGTGGATCATGGATCCAACCAAGTATTGCATTTCTGTGGTTTTATGTTCCAACATTTAATAGCACCCAGTGTGTGCCAGGCAGTGCTCTTGGGTGTGAGGACACGGAAGTCAATGTGGTGTACTAGCCCAGCCTTCTAGAACCCAGACTCTGGAGATAGAAGCAGGTATGTGAAAAGATAAATTGCAGTTTGCTGAGGCTGTCCATTTCATGATAAAAAATAAAATTAAAAGGCTTTATAACTTCACAATTCTGTGATAATAACTAAATGAACAGTCTGTGCATTAAAGGGACTTGATAATATTAGATAGATAGATAGATAGATAGATAGATAGATAGATAGATAGATAGATAAAGGATACCTGGTAGAAAACACTAGGAGTGGGGACTCAATGCTATACATCCTTTGGGTTACTAGCCTAAAACCTCTGTATTTGCTTTTGAAATAAAAAGGAAGTTAAATCTGTAAGTTATTTGTCTTTCTTTTTTTTTTTTCACCCCCCTTCCCCACCTGCATTTTAGAACTTCCTATAAAGTCAGAAGATGCTTGTCGGATAATTAGATGGATAAATGAGTAAAAGAATGAATTTTTTGCTTCTAGAACTGGGCAGTTTTATCCAATAGAAATCTGTTAACCTTTGAAGGCTCATGATTATCAAATTCATCAAGAAAGCATTTCTGAGGTCTCTTTGCGTATAAATCCTGGAAGCTATCTCGATTCTAGACAGAAAAAGTGCCATTTGGGGTTTCTGAAACTACTGCTGGTGAGTTTTAAAATTTGCATTTCCAGAAATTCTGTGGAGTGGGAACTCTACAGAATTGTAAATTGCAAGCCAAAGGTCATATGGATGGCACATGGATTTCAGCAGCAACACTGAAGAAGGATATCTTACTGCAGTGACTTCTCACTCTCCCTACACTGAAATGAGTACATTTCAATCCCACATATTGTGCAGGAAGGCTGTCCCTCCGGGGAGCCCCCACATGATTCCAGAAGCCTGGCATTCTTGATGGCCTCACCAGGAATTTGGTGACTGGAAGGCAGAGGTCCAGGAAAGAATGTTGGACCAGAAATCTGGACATTATTAAATGATGTTTCCTCATGAGAAGCTTAGTCTTAGGCCAATTTGATTCACGAGAAGATAGTTCCATGGCTTCCTCAATTTTCTTTTCTCCCCGTGTACCTTTCCCCACCTCGACTTCCCATCTTCTCTCCAGCAGGAGCTTCACAAAGATGACACCATACAGCTGTGTTGTCTGATAACCACATATGGCTGTTTAAATTTAAATTAATTAGAGTTAGATAAAATGTAAAATGCAATTTCTGTCATACTGATCGCATATCAAAAGCACTCAAAAGCCACATGTGTCTAGTGGCTACGGTAAAGAACAGTGCAGAGAACATTTCTATCATCACAGAAAGTTCTGTTGAACTGTGCTGCCCTCGGGAGAAAGGCAGGTGAGGAGCCGAGGAGGAAGGAGGTAATTTAGAAGAACTTCCAGATCAGCCGTCTAGAGAGGAGAAGGAATGTTCTACTCGGAAGTCACTGCAGGACGCACAACTAGGCAACAAGAGGGAAGGGGAGATAAAATGAGGGAGACGGGATAAGCTTTGGGGCAAGAACTCAGGTTTAATCCTGGCTCTACCACCTACCAAGTGTGTGGCCATGAGCCAGTTAGGTGAACTCTCTGAGCCTCAGTCTCCTCATCAGGGAAACGGTGGTGTGCTAATAGTGTTATGCCATTAGGTGTGATGTAAGAATTAACGAGACAATTAATATAAAGTGCTTAGCATGCTGCCTGACATATGGAAAAAAGGTGAAAATAGTAAAGGGTAATGGGAGAGGGAAGAAGAAGGTGTAAAGAAAGAAAGGGAAGAACAGGAGGTAAGACAGCCAAGCTGGGAAGAACTACACAGAGGATCTTTAAAAGGACCTGAGCGGGGGCGCCTGGGTGGACATTCGCTTAGGTCATGATCTCGCGGTTCATGGGTTCGAGCCCCGCATCGGGCTCTGTGCTGACTGCCAGCCCAGAGCCTGGAGCCTGTTTCTAGTCTGTGACTCCCTCTCTCTCTCCCCTCCCCTGCTCACGCTGTCTCTCTCTCTCTCCTAGAAATAAAATAAAATAAATAAATAAATAAAATTAAAAAAAAAAAATAAAAGGACCTGAGCGGTTGGGGCGCCTGGGTGGCTTAGTCGGTTAAGCGTCCGACTTTCGCTTGGGTCATGATCTCGAGGTTCGTGGGTTCGAGCCCCGTGTCGGGCTCTGTGCTGACTGCCAGCTCAGAGCCTGGAGCCTGTTTCAGTCTGTGACTCCCTCTCTCTCTGACCCTCCCCTGCTCACGCTGTCTCTCTCTCTCTTTCTCTCCTAGAAATAAATAAAAGCATTTAAAAAATTAAAAAAAAAAATCTTAAAGAAAAAGGACCTGAGCAATAAGCACTTGTATGGTGACTGGAGGGCAAATGGTCCGTAGGACAGAGCAACAGAAGGCAGCTGGGCTTCCAGACAGCTGAGGGGCACAAGAGGAAGATCCTCTGGCCTCAGGATTAGAGAAGCTCGACCGGGCAGTGGCGAAAAACACCTGTGAGAGGGACAGTTTTCCTGCCCATCTGTGTCAGTAGGAATTGCACTGCTGTTTAGGGTTTAGCTGTTTACATCAGTGATTGTGCTCAAGGGACGTGAGAAGTGTGACCTGGGCAAGACTAGAAGAGCCAGGGCAGGGGATGGAGGGGCCCAATGTCGAGGTGATGTGGGGCACCAGGGTAAAGGGAAGGAGGGGCATTTATTCAGTATCTACGACTGTGTTCAGCACTCACACATCCAACTGCAACGAAGCCACGCAGCAGTTCTGAGGACGGCACTCCCATTTTGTGGAAGAAAAAACTGGGGCTCAGCTGGGTGAAGGACTTGCCAAGGTCACACAGCTGGTCAGTGACTCAGTGACAGATTCAGGATCTAAGCCCTGGTCTGTTGGTTGCATTGCAAAACCTATGCAAATTTTCTATGCAAGCCTTTAAACTCTGAGGAAGAGAAAATGATAGTGATGTGCAGACAGAGTCTGAAAGAGTTGGCATTATGTATATTCATCACTACTGAAGCCCAGTGCCGTGGCAGTGCTGTACAGTCACAAACATGAATAAGATAAGTAGTTTCCTGCTTTCAAGGTGCTTGCACAACAGGAAGGGAGCCAAAAGCAAAAAAAAAAAAAAAAAGCCAACAAAAGATAAAATGTTCAAACTCATTCATTTATGAAATACTCTTTTGGGGCACCTGGCTAGCTCAGTTAATCATCCAGCACTTGATTTTAGCTCAGGTCATGATTTCTCAGTTCATGGGATCAAGCCCTGTGTCAGGCTCTTCCCTAACAGCACAGAGCCAGCTTGGGATTCTTTCTTTCCCTCTCTCTCTGCCCCTCCCCTTCTCATGCTCTCTCTTTCTCTGAAAATCAATGAATAAACTTGAAAGGAAGAAGGAAGGAAGGAAGGAAGGAAGGAAGGAAGCAAGGAAGGAAAGAGAAAGAAAGAAAGAAAGAAAGAAAGAAAGAAAGAAAGAAAGAAAGAAAGAAAGAAAGAAAGAAAGAAAGAAAGAAGCCTGGGTGGCGTAGTCAGTTAAGTGTCCGACTTTCGCTTGGGTCATGATCTCGCGGTTCGTGGGTTCGAGCCCCGCGTCGGGCTCTGTGCTGACTGCCAGCTCAGAGCCTGGAGCCTGTTTCAGTCTGTCACTCCCTCTCTCTCTGACCCTCCCCTGCTCACGCTGTCTCTCTCTCTCTCTCCTAGAAATAAATAAAAAATATAAAAAAAATTAAAAAAAAAAAAAAAGAAAGAAAGAAAGAAAGAGAAAGGAAAAATCTTTTTATTGAATACCTTGTATGTGCCAGGCACCGTGCTAGGCTCTGGAGACACTATGGTGTGCTGTTGTAAATTGTTTACAAAAACTGCTGCATTTCCCCCTTCCCATTATCCATACCTCTTTGCAGTGTGACTTTGCAGCTTCTCCCAGCTTGTGTCTATTTCTCCACCTTTTGAATCTGGGCTGGCCTTATGACTTGTCTTGGCCAGTAGAAAGTGATGAAAGGACTGTTGTACCTTCACCAAATCATTTAAGATGCCTTGTACCTTACGGCTCATTGAAACCCTATACCTGCCATGCAAACACAGCCTGCTTAGCCTGCTGACTGAACGTGGCCCATTCACTTTCATTGTTCCAGCCAATGGCCAGCTACCCGCCAGACAGATGAAGGAGGCCATTTGGGGCCTATCAGCCCCAGCTAACCCAATAGCTGATGCCAGATGCATGAGCTGACCCATAGACACCTGAGAACTAATACATGGATGCTTTTTTAAGCCACTGAGTGTTTGGCTGGTTTGTTTTACAGTAAGAGCTAACTGATACATGAGCAAAACAGATATCAGTTCTCACGAAGCATATGATTAAGGAGCACATGGGTGGCTCAGTCAGTTTAGCATCCGACTTCAGCTCAGGTCATGATCTCACAGTTTGTGAGTTTGAGCCCTGCGTCGGGCTCTGTGCTGACAGCTCAGAGCCTGGGGCCTGCTTTGGATTCTGTGTCTCCCTCTGTCTGCCTCCTCTTCCTCCCCCACTCGTGCTCTGTCTCTCTCTCCATCAAAAATAAGTAAATATTAAAAATAAATTTTTAAAGAAAGAAGCTTATGATCAAATGGGGGGAGATCAACTATAATCACAAAATCCTACAAAAATATATTAAGGAAAAGGAAGTGATAATTAAGTCAGCCTCCCATGATGGGCCTCCGTGAACTTCCCATCCTGGTATTCATACCATGTGCGGACTTCTCCCACACTGTACCAGGTTTGGTGTACTTAATCCATAACATATGGCAGAAGGGATGATACGTCCCTTCTGAGGTTAGGTTCCAAAAGACTGCAGCTCCTGTTTTAGGCTCCTTCTTTCTCTTTCTCTCTCTCTCTCTCTCTCTCTCTCTCTCTCTCTCTCTCTCTCTCTCTCTCTCTCTCTCTCATTTTAAGTAGGCTTCACACCCAGCACGGAGCCCAATGCAGGGCTTGAACTCACAACCCTGAGATCAAGACCTGAGCTGAGATCAAGAGTCAGATGCTTACCTGAGTGAGCCACCCAGGCACTCCTCCTTTTTGCTCTGATCACTAATTCTGGAGGAAGCCAGCCAGCACGTCCTAAGGACACTCAACCCATGTAAAGGTCATGTGACAAGGAACTCAGGTCTCCCCCAACAGTCCAGGAGATATGGAGGTCTACCAATCACCAAGTGAGGGAGCTGCAAAGGGGTTCCAGATGACAGAAACCCAGGCTAGCAGCTCACATGTAACCTCCTGAGAGACCCTGACCCAGAACCATCGGGCTAAGCTGCTCCCAGATTCCTGACCCAAAGAAACTGTGAAATAGCAAATTTGTGTTGTTTGAGGGTGGCAGATTTGAGGGGTGATGTTACACAGCAACAGATAAGTAACAAAAGGAGTTAACAGGTAAAAAAGGGTAGGGAGGTAGAATGTCCCAGATAGAGGGACTAGCATGACCAAAAAGCCACCGGTAGGAGGATCTATATCACATTTGAGAAACAGAAGGCAGACCAATGTGGCGAGCAAGCATGGCCTTGTGGGTCTTACTAAGAAGTTTACCTTCAGGAGCAAGAAATCAGATTATTTGGGGACCAGCCTGGGGACTCCAAGAAAGCCTAGGTTCTTAGACTGGTGGGAAGAAGAGGCTGGCAACCCAGGCCTAAGGAATATTGTCCTGCTTTGCCCTCCATCATGAATTGTAACAACTAGAATCAGGGAAAACCACTTGGGAGGCCGTCCTCAGTGGGGGCGGCTCCTTGTCTCCCTGTGACGCCAGCCCTGGACCCTGGAAGCCAGCGATGGTGGTGGCGGGGGATGATGGTAGACAGCATAGGTCGGCGACAGTGCGGAAAGGGTGTGGAACAGGGAGGACATGTCAGGAAGGAGGAAGAGCCAGTGAAGGAAGAAGGGCGGTGGTGGAGAGAGAAAAGTGCAGTGTCTGCGGAGGTGGGGAGGGCGAGGTGAAGGAGGAAGAGGGAGTGGGTGCCACAGGGAAGCCTAGGAAGTCTGCAGGATGTCACTTAGCCGGTTGGAGACCTAACCAGGAAGTAGGAGGCTCCTTGAGACACTGGTGTTCAGAAAACCTGGAAAACTCAGGGATCAGTGTGTAGCGTTCAAGGACAGGAACAGTCACTTGCATGAAACAGAAAGATGGAAAGTAGGAGAGGAGTGGTACTGGGTGGGGCAGCTAGCACCGCCATGGAACATAGTCCCGCCTCAGGGGCTTGAACTCACGGCCATCACTGGGGGCTAGCCACATGTGACCTGCGGAAGGGACCCTAACAGCCGTCTTAGAGGCAAGAATGAAGAGATTCAGTTTGCCCCGGAGCAGAGATCATGGGCCCTTCTGGCCCTGATAAGATCTCGCCAGATTAGTGACTTTGGGTTTTAGTTCTCTGTACTCAAATTAACCTTTAGAGGGGCTGAGGAAGAGGTGGCAGATAACCTGCAGCAGCAGAGTGGCGGGGTGGGGGAGGGGTCGCGGGGAAAGGGGCTTCTCCCGCACCAGCTATGCCAGGCACAGCATAGCTACGCTCGCCCGGCTTCCTGGGCTGGCCTCTCCAGCAGGTGCAAAGACAGAAACAAGGGCCCAGGTGCTGGGAGGGCGGCCACCCTCTCTGGCCTCATCTACCCTTCTACCCCCTGTCCCATCAGGAATGGATTTATACTGCATTACAAGTACTGGGGCACCTAGATTTTTATTTCATTCCCTTGTGGGTTTGGTCAAGCTAGCCTCATCTTTTCTGCATAGCAAAAAAGAGTCTAAAGGATGAGTGGGGACGCCTGGGTGGCTCAGTCAGTTAAGCCACTGCCTCTTGATTTTGGCTTAGGTCATGACATCTGTGCTGGCAGCACAGGGCCTCCTTGAAATTCTCTCTCTCTCTCTCTCTCTCTCTCTCTCTCTCACCCCTGCTTTCTGCACCTCTGTGTCTCTCTCCCTCTTAAAAATAAGTAAAACAAACTTAAAATTCTTTAAAGGTTTGAGTATTCCCCAAAACACCTTTGCAGAGAGAAAGCAAAGTTTTGTTAGCAAAACAGAGCATTGAACAGATAGATCTGTTCATTTTGTGACTTGACTATAGAAACTTAACGTTATTTTTTCTTGTTTTAAAAAACATACATTTGAGATAGAGATGTGAAAGAATTATATGATGTTCCATCCGGGAAATAGATTCCACAGAGATTATGTTATAGGAGCAAAACTCTGGTCCTTACAGAGGAGGGGGTGCATTGATCAGATAAAGAATTTTTTCCTCCAGTCTAAACACTATACATGAGAAATAGAATTAAAAAACACACACACAACAGCTTTCGTATCTAAACTGCCGTCTTTTTTCTCTTTCCATGTCTAGTCCAGGAGGTATCCCCCCCTTCTTGCCATTCTAAGGGAGAGGAGAACTGCCTTTGAGCACTCAGCACTGTCAATCCTAATCTGATGCCAGTAGTCGAAGACCTCCTTATCAGGGCCGCCTGTGCTAAGAAAGGGCTCTGTGCTGGGGGGCGCGGGGAGGGGAGCCTGTAAACACCTGCCCACACTGCAGCACTGTTCCACTAAAGCGCGGGGTGGGGGGACGTTTGAAAGCAAAGTTTGTGTCAGAATGTCAGTGCTTGCTCAAAACTCTCCCCGGGTAGGCACACTCATTGGCCTCTCTCTCCCTTGAGCGTGCTTTGAACAGACCGCGGACTGAGAGGATCGGAAAGAAGGAGGAAGAAATGAGGCTATAAATCAACGTAGCCTCTCCAACTCTTGGGGTCAGAAAGCAGATGAAGGGATGAGAGAGACATCCCCTCCTCCAGGAAGGCCTGCTGTTATCGCATGTGCTGGAGGGGTCACCTGTGGACACCCCCTTGTTCCTTTCTTCTGTGTGGCTTTGAGCCAAATGCTCTTGGAAGGGAAAAGCACTGACTTCATCTGGGCTCCCTGGCCCTCCCTTCTCTGAACACAATGAGGACTTTTTTTCAGCTTATTGTGGCACTTGGAGTGATTCTTTTCATTGCCTTCTTCAAATGTGCAATCAATTCTCCTCCTGATACCAATTTTGTTTTTATGAACCTGAAGCTTAGTCGTCGCTCACCCACAAGCATCAACAGAAAGCACCTGGGTATTCTAATCACTGTTGGCTCTTGCTGAAAAATAGCCTGCCAACCTCGTCCTGGCCTGGCACCGGGCACAGGCCTGCGAGGGGCCCAGGCAACGCCAGGACCCCAGGCTTCTTTGGAAAAAGAAACAATTCCAGCCAGTTCAGGTGTTTGGGGGATTGCTGGGATGATTCTTTCCATGTGGATATCAATGTGCTTTGTGAGTAGGTAAGTAATATGGGGAACTTTGGTGGTAACAACAAAGTAGGAACTGAAACCAGTGTCTGTCAGTCAAAAGTTTCATTCAGCCAGCCCATTTCAGAATTTGCAATTAGTATTTTTTCATTTCAAAGCTCTTCGTGTCTTCTGAGGGTAACAGGATGCTGGGGAGTGAGTTTATGGGCTAAATGTACGGACATGAACAAGATCATGACAGCTTGCGAAGGGCCCGCAGTTGGTTGTGTCTGGGGAAAGGGGGTGTGAGACTATTAGTGTTACCAGGAACACCAGGCAAAACCAGGGGAGGCAGGTGTAGGTGAGGTTAAAGTGGTTTGGGGAATCTTCCTACTACCTGTTTGTTCTCTGTCACACCAAGGGCCCAATTTCACGTTAGCCCCTTCGGTCCCAGCCCACGTGCAGCGTGTTTGGGGTCTTCATCGTTTTTTTGTAAAACCCTGGAGCAGGGTAAGAAGTGGCTTGGTACAGAGTACAGAAGTCTGCTCATTACTGAAGGTCATGGTTCAGGCGTAGTTCTTGACTTATTCTTTTTCTCCATTGAAGTTCTACACAAGTGAGCAGTAAAAGGAGATGCTTATCTCCTTCCTTTATTTTAGCAGCCTGAAGTTCCATTTCCTTCTTGAAACCTCTGACTCAATGGCTGGAGGAACGCTCCCCCACCACGCCCCATCCTGTCCGTGCATGCAACTTGCATGACACCCCCTTCAGTCACCACCTTGCCAAGTACTCTCAATTCACTGCTTTTACACATGGTCATTTGTTTTTTTGTTTATTTTAGAGATGTGGGTCACCTATTGCCTAGGTGAGCTTTAAATCTGGCCGTGTTGGTGTGATTAGCTTTTGATTATTCCCAGAGGCACAATAGTATGTCAAAGCCATATAAGCATGTAGTATTATTTTTTCTTTTTGATGATAACATTTTGCTAACCGTTAACGCACGTGGTCGTGGTTGCTTCTTCGCCTCAGCTCTGAATGATCTAGGCTAGGGACTCTTATAACCGATATTATCATCATTGTCATCTTCATCATCTTTTTTTTTTAAGTTTATTTATTTATTTTGAGAGAGAGCGTGCCAGCAGGGGAGGGGCAGAGAGAGAAGGAGAGAGAGAAATCGAAGCAGGCTCCGCATTGCCAGTGCAGAGCCCGACTCGGGGCTTGAACCCGTGAACCGAGAGACAATGACCTGAGCTGAAATCAAGTGTTGGATCCTTAATGGACTGAGCCACCCAGGCAACACTCATCATCAGCATCATTATCATTTTAAAGCAGGATCATTTAATCTGTATTATGCACATCTACTACACTTAAATAATTGTTCCTATATTGTATTACTGAATAACTTTTCTTGTTCTCTTATTTTTTTTATTACTACAGTAACACAGAGAACACAGAAATTTTGGAAGATAGAAAAACACTCTTTTGGTGCATTTTAGTACCTTTTTCAATGTATTTAGATTTATTTTATTTTTTTCAACAATAATGCTTACCCTGTAGTTTGTCGTAGAGTCTACTCTTTCACCTAATAATAGATCGTGAATATATTTCCACATTACTATTCTTTTATGGTAGAGACTTTAGTGGCTGTGTAGTATTCTGTTATATAGATTTGACAGAACCATTTCTCCATGATTGGACATTTATTTAGCAAACACTGATAGAAGAAGCACCTACTATGAGTCAGGCATAGCTCTAAACTCAACCCTCATCACAACCCTATAAAATAAGTGCTACCATTATTCCCCTTTTGCAGGTGGGGAACTTGTGGCACAGAGAGGTTAATAACTTGTCCAAGGTCACACCACTTTGTCGGTGGTGGAGCCACCTCTGGACGCAGATACTCTGACTGCACATCTGTGCTCCTAATCACAACACTTTGCTTGCCTCCTGCTCTGTCTGTTGAAAAGAAAAGACCTTTCTCCACCTAGGGGAAAGGCTTGATTTACAGAAGACTG